>SJYQ01004674.1:296290-509163 GCA_006410935.1 Redunca redunca
ACCCCCTCCGTCCTCCCCCGCAACCAATTCTGAACTTTCTCTTAGGCATCTCTGAGAATTTCTCTCTTGTCAGTTTAAAACCCACATGATGGAGTATACGTACACTTTTCTATAGGTTTGCCTTGTCTGATTCTGTTTTCACAGCCCTCAAATGGCTTGTCATTTGCATGTCAGATGAAGAGTTTCTCCCCTGTAACTAGAAGCCATCAGGACGTGGAGGACATGATCCCAGCTCTCACAGAAAACCAGAAAGACCTCAGTAGGGGGATACTGCCAATGGCCAGACTTTGACCTTTGGCTTAGCGTTCCAGCTGAAACTGAAAAGCAAGGTAAGGTCATATTGCAGGACTGAATGCCCCTGGTGTTGTGAAGATACACAGACGGTGCTTTTTGTTTTTCCTCCGATTGAGAAAGTGGAAAGGTGGGCTCTGGAGACAGATCTGGGATTGAATTCCAGTTCTCTCACTCTCTAGCTCAGTAGCCTGACTTCCTTCATCTGTAAAACAGGATCTGTCGTAATGACCATTCATGTTGTTGAGATGATTCGATAATACAGGTGAAGTGCCAGACACATAGTAGAAGCCTGATACATGTTAACTCTTGCCTCCTTTTCTTCGATTGCCAAGTTTAGTTTTATTGATTCTGTCCCCCTGTGTACATTTTACTATCAGGCTTCCCAGGTGGTTCAGTGGTGAAGAAAGAATACACCTGCCAAGCAGGGGACACAATTTCGATTGTTGGGTTGGGAAGATCCCCTGGCAACCTACTCCAGTTTTCTTGCCTGGGAAAGCCATGGACAGAGGAGCCTGGTGGGGTACAGTCCATAGGGTCACAAAAGAATCAGACATGACTCGGTGACTAAACAACATGTTACCATCCCGCTTTATTACAAATAACTTTTTGTATGTATCTCTAGCCTCCTGGGGCTTTTGGCTGTTTCATGCCTGGTTTCTCAGGATTCATTACCTCCCTGTCTCCATGGTGATTTCTCAGTGGTATGTTTCTATTTCTGCTCTGGCTGATAGTCTTCTTGTTTTTTTCCTTTCCTGGTTACTTTTCTTTTTTTGAAGTACACACACAGAGAGACGGACTGGGATCCGGAGTACAGCAGTGAAGCAGACGGCCTGGCTCTAGCAGAAAGTGATGAGTGTCGCTGCATTCATGGTCCGCGTCCGCATGGAGAAATCCTACCAGCTGGGGAGGACAGGTGACATCTCTTGGGTGAGGCCTGGTGTGATGCTCCATGCAGAATAATTTCCTGCTTCTCTGACTCTTGAGGTCCTTGGACAAGGCTGGTCCACTCATAGCACATCCCACATTGCATTATTTAGTGTCCACTCTCCTCCAGGAGACAGGAAGCCTTGGGGCTAGGGACGGGGTTTTGTACGAGGCTACCCACGGTGCCCGCCCCAGATCCTGGCAGACGGGGAAGTGGCATCAATACTATAGGCACTTTATCTACTCAGGACAAATCGGTGATGAAGTGCCTCCTCTATCTCTGAAAGGCAGTGCTCAAAATGCTACGTACAATCATCTCAAATGATTCTTCAAAACAGCCCTAGTCAGGAATTACTGTCTTATTTTAAAGAGGAGGAAACATAGAGTCAGGGAGGCCACAAACTTCTTGGAGGCAGGGTGGGATTGGAACCTTGGTTAGGATGGTCCTCAAGCGGGACTGGGAGTTTGGAATAGGATCACATGTACCTGTGTGCGTGCATGCTAAGTTGTTTCAGTTGTATCCTACTTTGTATGACCCTGTGGAGTATAGTTTTCCAGGCTCCTCTGTCCATAGGATTCTCCAGGCAAGAAGTCCTTGGAGTCCGTTGCCGTCCCTTCCTCCAGAGGATCTTCCCGACCCAGGAATTGAACCCACATCTCTCATGTCTCCTGCATTGGCAGGTGGGTTCTTTACCACTAGCATCACCCAGTTGGCATGTACACATACCTATATTTAAAATAGATAGCCAACAAGGAAGAAGGAAACAGCAACCCACTCCAGTATCCTTGCCTGGAAAAGTCTGTGGACAGAGGAACCTGGTGGGCTATACAGTCCATGGAATTGCAAAAGGGTCAGACATGACTTAGCAAACAAACAACAATTGTATAGCACAGGGACTTTGCTCCATACTCTGTGCGTGTTGTGTGTGTGTGTTAGTTGCTCAGCCATGTCTGACTCTTTGAGATCCTATGGACTGTAGCCTACCAGGCTCCTCTGTCCATGGGAATCTCCAGGCAAGAATATTGGAGTGGGTTGCCATTTTCTTCTCCAGAGGATCTTTCCAACCCAGAGATTGAACCTGTGTCTCCTGAGTTGCAGGCAGATTCTTTTACTGTCTGAACTCAATACTCTGTTATAACGTAAATGAGAAAAGATTTTGAAAAAGAATAGATGCATATATAACTGAATCACTTTGCTGTACATTTGAAACTAACATAACATTTTAACTCAACCATACTCCAATAGAAAATAAAAATTAAAAAAAAGCCAAAACACAAAAATCCCCAAACCTGATTTACACAACTTCCATTGTTATTGTTTAGTTGCTAGGTTGTGTCAGACCCTTTGTGACCCCATGGACTATAATCTGCCAGGCTCCTCTGTCCATGGGATCTCCCAGGCAAGAATATTTGAGTGGGTAGCCATTTCCTTCTCCAGGGGAATCTTCCCGACCCACTGATTGAGCCTGGGTCTTCTACACTGACAGGAAGATTCTTTACTACTGTCCCATCAGGTCAACTTCCATAGTAATAGTTTTATCTAGGCAACAGAACTGGGAGAGATCCCAGTTGGCCTCAGCCAGAAACTGAAAGCTCTGTTTTTTTTTCCCCTTATAATCATTTCATTGAAGGAGATACACATAAAGGGAATGAAGACCATCTTGCTCTCCAAATCATCTCCATCTTAGGTTTTTATTAAGTGTTCCATACTAGGAATTGCTTTGTTAAGAATCACAACTTGCTGGGAATTCCCTGGCAGTCTAATCGTTAGGACTCAGTGCTTTTAATTACTGGGGCCTAGGTTCAAATCCTGGTCAGGAAACTAAGATCCAACAAGCCACGCATGGCTCAGCCAAGGGGCCAAAAAAAAAAAAAGGAAAGAAACAAAAGAAAATAAAAGAAGAAAAAAAGAAGAATCACCACTTGCTGCAAGCTACTAAAAGTCATCTATGCAGAGATGAGTGGTGGCCCCCCCAGGCCAGTTTTATGGCAGCGGGAAATGCCAGGTAACCACAGGCAGGCAGAGGAAGCCGTCAGATTACCTGCTGTCCATGGTAGAACACAGCTAGAAGGAACATGGCCATTAGCAGCAGCGATGCTTCCTTGGTCCCCAGGAAATCTCTGTTGGGAGGAGAAAGGCAAATAGTGGCGTGGTTATTGACAACTATGAAGGGACTTCAAGGAGACCCATTATGAAACTGAGATTCAGACTGGAGTGGGCTAAAAAGAAAGGAGCAGCTGTTTTCTGAACTCTCACTATATGATAGGGGCTCTCTGAAGGCCTCCACATAGGCTAATCAGAAACCAGTTGACCCCCAAGGCCACAAAGTCATGTAGGTCATACCTGGTGGAAGACTCCAGAGTCTAGCATCTAGACAATGCATTCACATTAATAATGATGTCTTCTATTGCAAAAAGCTTTTTTTCTAAATTTCAAGGAGCTCTTACACTTTCTTGTCACAAAGGTCCATGTGAAGACAGACATTCTTCAGTGTTGCCCCATTTAAGAGACAGGCACATTGTACTTGCTATGTGGCAGTGCCTGTTCTAAGTGATCTAAGAATCACACTTAGGTTTTCATAAAAAAAGTCTTATTGCAATTTTGGGCACTGTTGTTCTCCTTTACAATCTCTTTTCTGCATGGCTGCTAGAGTTTTGTTTTTTTAATACCACAAAAGCCAGAAAGATTGAGGGCAGGAAGAAAAGACGGCAACAGAGGACAAGGTGGTTTGATGGCATCACTGACTCAATGAACGTGAGTCTGAGCAAACTCCAGGAGATGGTGAAGGACAGAGGAACCTGGCATGCTGCAGTCCTTGGGGTCGCAGAGTCGGACATGACTTAGCGACTGAACAACAAAGTCAGATCACATTACTCCTTTGTTTTATAGCTTCCCAACCACCAGCATACACATACTCAGAACTCGTTCAGGGGAAACTTGACTCTGATGTGTTAAAGGACACAACGGGGCCGTCAGAGATAAGATGCAGTGCTCAGAGAAAGAGTAGAATGGGCATAAATATGGTGGCACCCAGGCCATCTCCAGCCTTCCTTTTTCTGTTCTCCCTGGAGACTAGCAGGAGGAGCATGGGGCTCAGGGAAATGACAGCATGAACTCAAGCTGCCAAGGCCAGCTTTTCACCTCGCCTTACTCTAAAAGACCCTCCCAGCTTACACAGGGCCAGACCCAGTCCAGCTCTCCAGGCAGAACAGAGACTTAGGAATGGAAATGTGCTTTCTCTTGGGGAGATACTGTGCACATGGGGACCCAGGGCTCCAAGGAACTCTGTAGGCTGCAACAAGATGCAGATTCATGAATTCCTAGTTCCATCTGCTTTTCCTTGGAGATAGATGCTAGTAATAGATGAAACTCATTATTACATCTCTTTTCTATACCCTCAATGAAGCACATAATTACTGACCATCTACTGTGTATCAGGCACACGATAGGATACAGAGCTGAAGAAGATACCTTGCCTTTGCCCTCAATACAGTTCAGTAAAGGAAAGGACTAGACAGATGATTTCATAACATGGTACACCCCATAGTAAGGATACACTCTGGCTGCCATGGGAATATAAGGGAAGAGAAAGTAAACTAGGCTGGATATTCAGTCAAGATTCAAGAGCTGCATATTAAAGGTTGATAAGAGTCAATCCTAAAGGAAGTCAGTCCTGAATATTCATTGGAAGGACTGATGTTGAAGCTGAAACTCCAATACCTTGGCCACCCGATACGAAGAGCTGACTCATTTGAAAAGATCCTGATGCTGGGAAAGATTGAAGGTGGGAGAATGGGAAGACAGAGGATGGGATGGCTGGATGGTATCACCAACTCGATGAACATGAGTTTGAGTAAGCTCCAGGAGTTGGTGATGGACAGAGAGGCCTGGTATGCTGTAGTCCACGGGGTCGCAAAGAGTTGGACACAACTGAGTGACTGAATCAAACTGAACTGAAGAGTTTGGGAAGAAAAGTGGGGAGAGGAGTCTATAGGTATGAGACACAGATCTTGTTTAGCTAACAGCTGGTTTACAAGCCTCTAGTGCAGGGAGGATAAATAAATACCATACATCCAGTCTGAGGCCACACGGAGACTCAGCAGGAGAAAGTGCTCAGACCTGGTTGAGCCGTACAGCCTACAGCTGGACTGTAAGTCATATATTGCCATCCAGAATTTTAGCAGCTAGGATTCATTCATTCACTCGGTCATAGTCACACAGTGCTGTGCACAGGGACATACTAACACCACCCTTTTTTCATGTCACAGTTCTCTGGTCCTTCAAGCTTGTGGACACCTGACAAGATAAAATGCTGCACTCGTGCAGACCCAGCGTCCAGTCTCAGCTCTGCTGCTGACCAATGGTTTGACCTTGGACAAGCTGCTTAATACCTCTGAACCTCAGTTTGTTGCCTTGTGAAGGACTCTAGTTGCATTTACCTCCTTAATTGTGAGAGATAATTGACCAAATCTTAGCAATATACATGCTTGGCATGGTGTGTGGCCTATGTCTCCCTGTCTTTACCCCTTAAAACTCCCAGTACATCAACTTGCTTCTAGTGGTGGCATTTTACAAAATCACTCATTCACTTGGCATAGATTGAATGGGACATGTCGTGTGTTTAGCTCCTCATGCACACAGCCTGAACTCCTGCACTTCTGATATGCTTTCCTTTGTGATGCAGAAGAATTTTTAAAGCTCAGCAACTTATCACATAAAACATACCTTCAAGAGAAAACATAAATACATCTTAAATCATTATGAAAGTAGTGGTTGGCTAAAAATAGAGAGATGACTAGATCACATTCGGAAGAAAAGTAAAGGAAAATTATGAATGGTTGTTGAGTCTCCAGGATGTATTTCAGATGGAAAAAATATGGCCTGAGAAGAGACTACGGAATATGCACAGTAAGTTAGCCAGGCCTAAGAACATCCAGAAAGAACTGTGAGTTGAAAGGATTCTTTTTTCTTTGTAACTTCTATGACTATTTGAAGAACTTCCAAAGAGAGCCAAATGGCTGAAATTTGTACAAAACTGTAATACTTTGTCAGATATGAAGTGGCAGAGACACGAAACCAAGGACATTTTGAACTAATTAATTTGTATTAACAAAATTACTGGATTGATAGTATCCTCACCCTATGCTCAGAGAAAAGGACATAATTAAGTGAAAGCACATGAAGAATAATGTGATCCTCAGGGCTACCACAATCTTCAGAGACCATCTTATCTGATATCTCATAAAATTAATATTTAATTTGAGCATTAATCATTGCGGAGTACCCATACTAGTTGTAGTGAATTCGGAAGCTAATACAAATTCACAAATAAAAAAAATAAAAATTGTTCTTCAGCCTATCACCCAGAGAAAACAATGATTAGTATTTTGGAATCAGCTCAATGTCATTTCCTTTTCCTTCATGCAAAAATATATTTATGTTTACAAATTTAGAATCATAGGGTTCAGACTGCTTTGTAACATATTTTTGCACTTAATATGTATATGAAAATAATTCTGTGTAATTAAACACTGCACAATGTGAATTTAATGGACCCATCGAATTCCATATTACGTGTGCCATACATCATATAATGGTCCTTGCAAGCCTTTTAATTTACTTGTTGAAGACTAAGGCCCAGAAAGAATAAGATGCTTGCTCAAGGTCACACAGCTGATTTGTGTCCCAGGATGAGAATTCACATCACAGGCACCAAGTCAGAGCATTAGCCATTGCGCATCTGATGCCAAATTTTAATGCTGCAATTAGTTCCCATTTCCCCTTGTGAAACCCAAAATAAACCAGCCAGTTTGAATTTATCTTTTATTCTGTTGCCATACTAATGACTGCATTTGCTTAGCACTGATTTTATGTCATACCTCTAATAACACTTTGTGTACATTGCCTACTTTAATTGTCACAGCAACACTTAAATTATTATTCTCCCTATTCTAGTAAAGCAGAAACTGAGGCTCAGATGTTAAATGAGACACAAATCTAGTGAATGGTGAAGGCTGACTATCAATCCACATCTCAATAATGCTTTTTCAGTAAGCCACCATGGCTTTCTAACATGCACTTACTTATAATTACTTGCCTCTAAGCTCCTTTTCCCAGATGGCTCAGTGGTAAAGAACCTGCCTGCCAATGTAGGAGAAGAGGCAATGGGTTCAATTCCTGGGTCAGGAAGATCCTCTGGAGGAGGGCATGGTAACCCACTCCAGTATTCTTGTCTAGAGAATCCCATGGAGAGAGGAGCCTGGAGGGCTATAATCCATAGGGTCACAAAGAGAGCCAGACACGACTGAAGCGATTTCGTAGGCAAACTCCTTACAGTATCTTATTCATCTGTGAATCTGCAGAACCTACCAAAGGCCATAGCAAAGGTTATACACTTCAGTTTGGAAGCAAGTTCTACCGACAGCATGGGGAGCACATGGTTTGTGGGTGTGTGAATGTGTGCTCCGTTGCTCAGCTGTGTGCAACTCTTTGCCACCCTATGCACTGTAACCTGCCAGGCTCCTCTGTTCATGAAATTTCCCAGGCAAGAGTACTGGAGTGGGTTGCCATGCCCTCTCCAGAGGATCTTCCCACACACAAGATCAAACCCACATCTCTTGTGTTTCCTGCACTGGCAGATGGATTCTTTACTACTGAGCCACCCAGGAGATCATAGGGTGTAGGCAGATGAAACTTAGCTTATTGAGAACTAATGGTATAATATGATTCCAAATGAACTACTATTTCCATCAGTCACTCATTCATTTCATTCCACAAACATTTAATTGGGCACCTGCTGCCAGATACTCCACTAAGTGCCAAAATTATGAACATGGGCAATGGCCCTTGCCCTTAAAAGCTCCTATTCTAACAGAGGAGGAGGACATGGAAATTAATGATTGTAACAGACAGAGATAAGTGCAATGATAAAAAATTATATGCACAGATTAGAAAATGAGGAATGATCAGAGAGGGCTTCATGGAGGAGGCAGTCTTGAGCATGATGGGTTGGCAAGGGGAAGAAAGTGCAGAGGGTCATATGGGAAACAGCGTATGGTTTCCCATGGCTACAATGCAAGATCTAAACAGTGACCTGTGGAGTTGTAGGAGACAAGGTTGGAGGAGTCAATGGGACTCCAGGGCGGGTTTTGAAATTCTTGACAAACAAGTTGAACTTTTCTCTCCTTAGAGGTAACGAGGAAACCGTAAGGATTTTAAGAAGGATAATGAGTTGACCAGATAGCTTTGAGGAGGATGGCTTGAGAGGGCAGGTTAGGAGATCAGGTATGGTACAGCAGTTCAGAGATTAAAGTAGGGATATTTCTAAGAATAGTAGTATTTGTGCTATAGAAAGGGTCACGTCTAACACAGTAAGTCCCCTACCCGTGAACCTTCAAGCTGTGAACTTTCAAGGATGCAAAGATGCATTCACATGTCCAGTCTCGCAAGTTAGTTCACAAGTCTGGCTACAATGTACATGCATGCATCCTCTATTGTCCAGTGACAGACAGTATACAGAAGTACACTGTCTTTATTTGAAGCCCAGGATGTCTGGAAGCAAGAGTAAAACCAGTGGTGATGTAGCTGGTACTGTACTGTAAGATTAAACATGTTTTCTTTATTTTTATGTTTGTTTTCTATGTATTATTTGCTTGAAAAACATTACAAACCTATTACAGTATAGAATTATCTGCCAACAAAGGTCTGTCTAGTCAAGGCTATGGTTTTTTCAGTAGTCATGTATGGATGTGAGAGTTGGACTATAAAGAAAGCTGAGTGCCGAAGAATTGATGCTTTTGAACTGTGGTGTTGGAGAAGACTCTTGAGAGTCCCTTGGACTGCAAGGAGATCCAACCAGTCCACCCTAAAGGAGATCAGTTTTGTGTGTTCATTGGTGGGACTGATGTTGAAGTTGAAACTCCAATACTTTGGGCACCTGATGCAAAGAACTGACTCATTTGAAAAGACTGTGATGCTGGGAAAGATTGAAGGCAGGAGGAGAAGGGGACGATAGAGGATGAGATGGCTGGATGGCATCACCGACTCAGTGACAAGTTTTGGTAAACTCTGGGAATTGGTGATGGACAGGGAGGCCTGGCGTGCTACAGTCCATGGGGTCGCAAAGAGTTGGACGTGACTGAATTGAACTGAACTGATTATTTAGCCTATTATGTTAGCTGGGTATCTATTTGTTGGACCTACCAACAAATTGGACTTATGAATGTTCTCTCAGAAGGGAACCTGTTCATATGTAGGGGACTTACTGTAATAATCATTTGTATTCATCAAGTGCTCATTCTATGCCAGACCTTGAGCTAAGTTTCCAATATCACAATTTATCTCTTGTATATTCCTACAACATAGGAACTATTATCACCCCCACTTCACAGATGAGAAGATCACGGCTTAAAGAGGTTAAGTCGCTTTTAATTCATTTTCTCAAGATCACACAGCTGGTTGATGAAGGCACTGGGATTTGAAGACAGGTGGTTTGACTCCTAAACTTGTACTTGCAGGTGTCATGATGTAGTCGTCCTTAGTAGGAGTGCTGAGGAGGATGAATTTCTAGGGACCAATAAGATATTGGCAGTGAGGGTGCCTCCCCTGTTTTGGGCTCAGTGTCATACATGGAGATGGGGGTTGTCATGGAGGCGGCCTCATGAGCAGATAGAGAGTCTGAGTATTGGGGTCATCTCAGTGTGGATGTAGCCAGGATGCCCTGTGCTAGGTTCTCTGTACTTTTCCAAGGACCCAATCTCCAGGAACAATCAGCAGAAATGCCCCGAACCAATGCGAGCTCCTACGGGATTGATTACATTCCAACAGCATGAGCAGGCAGTGACTGCCAAATGGATCCACAGTGACTACTGACCCGTTGATTTATAAACATGGCCGAGAGGGAAGGCTGAATGGACTCTTCCATTTCTTATTAATTTAATTATGTTGATAGCAGAGTGTGAATCAATACAAGACTAATTGACAATCAACCTTGAGTCAGGAAGCTGAGGAAAGCAGCAACGAACTTGGGATTATGTGCACTCTTAGAATCCTACTTAACAATTTAACAATAAGTTTTTCCTTAAGACCTCAGAACAGAATTCAGAACTAAACCTTTCTCCTTAAAAGGAAGGATGGGATAGGAGTGAATAGACCCTGAACACCTACAATGCGCCACACACATCAGAGTCTCATACAGCCCCACACTAGAGCACAGTTACTTCACTTCACTGATGAGTAAACGAGGTCCAGAGGTGGGAAGGGACTTTCTAATGCAACAGTCTGGATCTGACGCCAGAGCCCTGCTTTGCTCCATTAATACTTTTAAAAGTTCCTTTGAATGAATAGATTTTAGATGATTTAATTTTTACTTTTACTACAAAAATGGCCTACCTTGTCCATATATATTTTTGCCCTCTTTTGTGCTGGTTTCTACTTGGCTGTGGGACATCAGTCCTGGGTGTTCATTGGAAGGACTGATGTTGAAGCTGAAACTCCAATATTTTGGCCACCTGATGCGAAGAGCTGACTCTTTTGAAAAGACCATGATGCTGGGAAAGATTGAAGGCAGGAGGAGAAGGGGACGACAGAGGATGAGATGGTTGGATGGCATCACAAACTCAATGGACATGAGTTTGGGTAAACTCTGGGAGTTGGTGATGGACAGGGAGGCCTGGCATGCTGCAGTCCATGGGGCTGCAAAGAGTTGGACATGACTGAGCGACTGAACTGATGGGACATCTGTTGCCACTAACCATTTAATCTAATTTGTAACTATTTTGACTTTCTTTGAATCCTGAGCATTTGGTGAGAGATTCTTCTTGATGTGAGAGACATATTTGCAATATTTACAAAGATGGGCTTTTGAGCCAGAAAGACCCGAGTCTGAATCTAGATCTGCCACCTACTGGCCATGTACATCCAGGTAATTGTTGAACCTCTCTGAGCCTGTGTTCCTCAGATTGTTGCCATGAGGGTTAAATAAGGTAATGGATATAAAGCGGATGTTGCATTCACATAACAGGTACACATTAGTACCTAGAATTTAGAAAAAACCTTTACAAATCTAGAGAGAAAAAGGCAAAACACCTAATAGAAAACCAGGCAAAAGACATGACCTGGAAGTTTACCGAAAATGGCTAATACACAACAACAAACTGCACAAACTTACTCATGATGAAGGAACTACTAATGAAAACAAGGAACTGAATAAGAACCACAGAGACCACTGCTTGTAAGAGAGAAACTGTTCCAAACTTGTTGGAGAGTCATTTGGCAAGATCTTAAAAAGATGAAAGTGCAGATACCCTCTATCCCAGTAAGTATGCTTTGAGATATGAACCCAAAGAGACATTTTCAATGGTGGTCACTGAAGTATCAATAAAGTTATTATAGGTTAAAGAATAAATATATCTTGGTATGTTCTATCTAAAATGAGCTAAATCTGTAGATATGAACCTCAGTTCAGTTCAGTTCAGTTGCTCAGTCTTGTCCGACTCTTTGTGATCCCATGAATCGCAGCACGCCAGGCCTCCCTGTCCATCACTAACTCCCGGAGTTCACTCAGACTCACGTCCATCGAGTCAGTGATGCCATCCAGCCATCTCATCCTGGGTTGTCCCCTTCTNGGAAGCATGGCTAATTGTATGCATTGTTTATTTCCGGCAGTTGGGTCATAAATGTTCCCATTATTAGTCTCAGGCACATTTTCTGAGGCTTCTTGGACTGTCTTTTCCTCCTCTGTTTCTCAGATTGTTGCCCATGTGTTCTGGTCTCAGAGAGACCTCTGTTCTTCCCACCTCTCAAGGCCAATCAGCCTCGTGTAGAAATGGCTGAAGTACATCACCAGGAAGTACATCCAGAGTGTGAACTGGGACTGGTGGGAGAAACGAGAGGGAAGGAACCAACGATCCATCCCTCCTGTCTGAGACACTTTCCCTACCTTGTCACCTACCCAGAGATACTTCGAGACATCCTCCAAAGCCCCAGCTTCACGATTCATCTGGGCAGCATAATATGGCTTGTATTTGCCTTCCATCCTTTCCTTCTTCACTTCCTTTCCGCTCACTTTTGCTGTCCTGGGTTTGGATTAGCACTTCATGCTTGCCTCAGGCTCTGTTCTCTAAGAAATCTAGGCTAAGATTTTTGTTGTTGTTGTATTTTTCCATATTTCAAAATAACACAATGTAAGGAGTTTAGCAACTGCTCAGTGCACAGGGTCTGCTATTATTACTAGTGCTACAGCAAAATGACAACCAGACCTTACAAATCTTGGAGCTATTACAGTTGAAGGAATTGTAAATTATTACATCTGGGGAGACGTGAGCTATGGTCTAGTCTAAACTTTAATCCATGAATTAATCTGTAGTGAATATACACGATAAAATGGAAAACTAGGACTTTTGCCTAAACTTGTCATCCAGAGAGTGCATGAGAAATATGTCAATATTCAATCAGTCTCTAAGTTTCAATAACTCTACCTTAATCATTTTCCCAATGGTTTCATTTCCCACTAGAAGTTGAGCTCTTTTTGAGCACAATGATGGGCACTTACTCTCCGACGTGGTTCAGGTTGTCGTAGCGCAGAAAGAGGCCTGCATAGATGGTCTCGGTCAGCAGGGCATAGATGGCAATCATGATCAGGAGCACAGCCAGCTTAAGGACAGAGTTGAGTCGGAGGAAAACCGCACAGGTCACCATGGCCAACACCCCCGTGAAGACAAAGTACTGGAAAAAGAAAAGGTAGCTGGTCAGATTCAACAGGAATGTGGGACAGTCATTCTCCCAGTCATGGATTCCAGCAGGTCTCTTTATACGGATATTTGCTGAGCATCTCCATTTGGAGGTCTCAGGCCATCCTCAAATTCAACAGGTCCCAAGTCGAACTCATCATTTCCTTACACTGAGAGAGTCAATTTCTAGGTAGGTTGATAAGAAGTCCAGGGTTCCCAAGGAGGAGAGAGGGGTCTGGGGTTCTCAAGGAGGAGTAAAGGACAAATGTTTTTTTCTTTAAACCCAGAGCTGATGATTGCACAACAAAACAGCTCATCTTGCTCAAGGATATGTTTTCCCTTAAACTCGGTACCAATGACAACAATGTATCCTGCTTGAGGATATGTTTCTCCTTAACAAGAACCTTCTGACTAATCTTGTTATCTTAAGATGTATATTGCGGGAGTGGGTCTGGTAGGGGTGGTTTAATCACCAAGTTGTGTCCGACTCTTGTGACCCCATGGACTGTAGCCTGCCAGGCTCCTCTGTCCATGGGATTCTTTAGGCAAGAATACTGGAGTGGGTTGCCATTTCCTTCGCCAGGAGATCTTCCTGACCCAGGTATCAAATCCAGGTCTCCTGCATTGCAGGCAGATTCTTTACCAAGTGAACTACAAGGGAAGTTCTAAAGTGAAAGTCACTCAGTTGTGTCTGACTCTTTGCGACCCCATGGGCCATACAGTCCATGGAATTCTCTAGGCCAGAATACTGGAGTGGGTAGGCCTTTCCCTTCTCCAGGGGATCTTCCCAACCCAGGGATTGAACTCAGGTCTCCCTCATTGCAGGTGGATTCTTTACCAGCTGAGCCACAAAGGCAGCCCCCATGGGTCTGGTAAGACCTTTCTATTGTTAGTTGTAATCTTGTTAATTTAAGATGTATGATGTGGGAGTGGGTCTGGTGAAAGTATATAAGGCCTTGCTAAGACTAGTGAGTGGGCACTCTTTGTGCCCCTTCTGATGTCTATGTCAGAAGCTTTCTCTGTCCCCTTTTCACTTTAATAAAACTCTGCTACCCAAAAGCTCTTGAGTGATCAAGCCTGGTCCCTGGTCCCGAAGCTAAATTGTCTTTGGAGATCACGAATCCAACATCATTCATCATAAGCTATCACCACCTCCCCAAAACTCTCTTTCCAATTCTTGGGGGAACCACTGGCACCATTTCTCAAGCCAGAAATCTTAGTCTCATCTTTGCTGCTTTGCTTTCCCCCCATATTCCACAGTATGGTCATCCTAAGTTTGTAGATTCTATTTCCTCAATAAATCTCATATCTATCCACCTTTCTCCTTCTATCCTATTTCTGTTTTAGTTCTCACTTACAGTTTTGGAACAGTTTTCTGGCAGCTGTTTGCTTCTAGCTCCCAGTCCCTACTGAATATACACTACTGGTTTTTTTTGTTTTGTTTTGTTTTTTGGCCACACCACATGGCATGTGGGATCTTAGTTCACCAACAGGGATTGAACCTGTGGCCCCCACAGTGGAATCTTGGAGTCTTAATCCCTAGACCAGAAGGGAAGTCTCTGAATACACACTGTTATTTTCCAGCCAGTATTTCTGAAACTCAGATCTGACCACGTCACTCCTTAACTTGAAGTCTTTCCATGGCTCTTTAGTCTCTCAAATTATATTCTCCTTCCTGCATGGCAAAATTCTCAAGACTGTCATATATCAGATTCCCTTTCGCTTTCCGAATCCTGACATATGTTCCAGCCTCACTATAAACTGCGGAGAAGGCAGTGGCAACCGACTCGTGTTCTTGCCTGGAGAATCCCATGGACGGAGGAACCTGGTAGGCTGCAGTCCCTGAGGTTGCACAGAGTCGGACACGACTGAAGTGACTTAGCAGCAGCAGCAGCACTATAAACTGGCTGTCTCCCACAGCTGTTTCCCTGCTCTCTTGTTCCTCTAGTGCTTTGCTTTTCCAGTGTCCTGTTTCTCTCCAATCTCATGCATGCGACCAAGCCTTGCTCTTCTCACAGCATTAGCTCAGGTGTCCTCTCCTCTGAGAAACTTTCATGCAAATCCTCCAGGTGCTTCTGGATATGGCCTCATTCCTCCACGGCAACCTTCACAGCCCAGCATGATACCTGCCATCTTGTATTAGAAGTAGCTGCGCAATAGGCCAGTTGGGAACCACTCAAGGGCTGCAATATTAGAGTGACCCCCAGGTGTCAGTCTGCCCGGGTAGATTTCAGCCTTCTATAGGAAGATCCTCAGCCCATTTCCCTTATGGAAGGACCCACTATATCATTCTGGTTGAAAGGTTAGGATTCTGAGTATCCAGTAGGAAAAAAGAATAAACATTGCATTATCAAAGACCCACTTGGTGGTGGTACTTTGATTTTTATACACATGGTCTTCCCTTGTGATTTTTCAAAGCAGCTGGTCAAGATGGGATTCCTAATTTCCATTTTACAGGTGAAGAAACTGAGGCTCATAGAGCTTAAGTAAAATTTTCAAGTTCTCATAATTAGAAAATGATACCAAGGACACCTGGATACAACCTGTGCATATATATATTAACTCTAGTGGGCATACTGGGCTTAATTTCTAAAAACCATTCCAGCCTTGTTATGCATTCCAACAACTGGTTGTCTTCTCTCTCTTATGACATGAAGAGAAAATTTCTGTATGGGCAGAGGAGACAGGTAAGAAATTCTGGAAATCTCTGAGCGACGACTGAAGGATTCCTATATCTTGACAAAGTGTTTAGGGGAGCGATATTCTGCTTGCTTGAAACAAGCATTTTATAAACCAAACAATGAATCTTCCCCCTACAACTGTTGTCTGGGGACCTGCTGGACACCAAGAATTGTGCCAAGCTGGAAGGCACCATCCTAATGTTAGGATATTGTTACAATGCATCATCTTCCTCTTAGAGAAGGAGGAAGAAGAATTTTACACAATGATAACTTAAAGGGACTTGCGCATCTGCTGACAGGGGTAGTATATACTGGAGTGTCTGTACCCATTTGATTGCTCTCAAAATCCCATGGCATTATGAAGTCACAGAATAAGAGGGATCCAAACTTCCCGAATCACACAAAATTGAACATTTAGCAATTACGAGTCCCGGTACAAGCAGCACAGTGAAGGATACACAGACCAGCGACAGTGGCTTCCCTGCCTCTTCCTGAGCTCTGACTCTCTCATGGTCCAGGAATGAGGCTGTCATGAACACGGGGTCAGCACTGGTGCTGAGTGGGGATAACGGATCCGACTTTCCCAGCTGTTTCCTGGACCGTATCAGGTAGGGGAAAGGGACATTTTGTATGTGTATGATGCTCTGGGACAGTCCGACTGTGTTTGGCTTGTTTGAGCACCATGGTTTCCGTTTGACATCCCCCTTCCTCCCAATACTAGAGGAAGAATGATGAGTGTCTTTTTAGTTCGTCATAAGTTGTTAACTTAGATCTGTTGAAGCTGCATTTAAATTCCACAAGCAGATGTGCTGTTTGTGTCTGACTGGGGTTGAGGATGGACTCTTCTGGTTATTTCCTAGAAGGGACTGCAGCCCCAGTCAATATTTTAACCTCATAATAATTCACAGGAAGACATATCTGTGTTAATGATGTTCACAAATGATGACTCACGGTATAAGTATGAAGTAAAACCTAACCAATGAGCAGGCAAATAGCTAGTTCTTAGGGAAAGGATTTGATTTTTTCTACATTTTTTTTTTAAAATATAGGAATGATGTTTCTCTTGATGATGCTTATTGGTCAATTCAATGTAGTCACCTTGAGAGACTATGTGTTTATCTTGATCCTGCTTCTTTGATGACTGAGCTCAGATCCCTGTAAATAATCTTCAGAGTCTGGTTTTGAAAAATTCCTCCCCCCACCCCCACAAATGCAGTTTTTCTATATTTGATTCCTAAACAATTATGTCCAGCCAGATTATGTCTCCCACATTGCAGGTGGATTCTTTACCTTCTGAGGCACCAGGGAAGCCCAAGAATACTGGAGTGGGTAGCCTATCCCTTCCCCAGGGGATCTTTCTGATCCAGGAATTGAACCGGGTTCACCCGCATTGCAGGGGGATTCTTTACTAGCTGAGCTAGCAGGGATGCTCTTTCACTTTCACTTTTCAAACAAACGATGTCCAGCCAGATTACGTATCTTGGTGACTTTCAAAAGTTAAATTTGTTCCCAGAGGATAATGATTTGATGTTGCTGGACATACCTAGGAAGTATTTGCTGTCGGCAAAGAACAGTTAGCAAAGAGGAACATGGGGGTGCTGTTGGAGTAAGTGTATGCTCTCCAGGCTCTCACTCTCTTGGCTTGGGCAACAAGTGAGGGTCTAAGAGGATCCGTCTTCCTGAAAACAATCTGAGTCAAGGTGGCCGCCGCTTTGTAAATAATCGATAGGAGACTGATATTGCTGTGAAAGTATGGCCTGCTCAAAGTTTTAGTCACATATTATACATGCGATTATGTAGATACTCTCATGTTTAAAAGCCTTGCACCTTTTTTTTTTCCAGTAATTTTATTTATTTATGACGGTGCTGGTTCTTCGCAGCTGCGCAGGCTTCTTTTTTCCTAGTTGAGGAGAATGGGGGCTACTCTCTGTGTGCCGAGCCTGGGCTTCTCATTGTGGTGGTTTTCCTTGTTGGGGAGCACAGGCTTTAGGGCGTGTGGGCTTCCGCAGTTGTGACTCTGGGGCTCTAGAGCTCAGCTCTCTAGTGGAGAACACAGGCTTAGCTGCTCCGCAGTATGTGGGGTCTTCCCAGACCAGGGAGCGAACCGACGGCTCCTGCCCTGGCAGACTGTTTACCACGGAGTCACCAGGGAAGCCCTGGCTTAAAAAAAAAAAATGTTGTATTCCTATTTCCTTCCTTAAATACAAATCTCTACTTTGGCAGATCCTATTTACTCAATTATCAAAGCTTTAAGGAAAGAGAAGGAGAAAAGAAACTAACATTTAATGAGTGTTTTATGTATGTTATCTCTGTTTGTCACCCAAACAATCTTATAAGATAGGTGTTGTTAATAATTCCATTAAATGGATGAGGAAACTGAGGCTCAGAGAGGTTAAGTGATTTCTCCAAGGCTAAATGGCTAGTCAATGGAAGAAGAGTGCTTGCTCATTCCATGTCACCTCACAGCTTCTATTATTCAAATCTATTCTGTTTTCCATGCAAAATTAATGTCCTTAAATGTTTGGAATCCAAGCTTCAGTGAGATGGGACTTGGTTTTTGGATCACATTGTGTTATTACAGCTTTTGGCTCTTTGTGGGGAAAGGCAATTCCAAAAATCAATTATCATTTGGGAAAAAACAAAATGATCTCCTCTGTGTATTTAGCCATAACATAAAATTGGCTCAGTGTAGAAGAAAAAGGAGCTTATATAATATCCCTCTGTTCAATTAGAAAAAGTTCTGAAATTACAATGGTGCTATTTGATATTTATTTTTTGTTTGAAGTTTTTGGTGGACCTGCCACTGTGAAAGTCTGGAGAATCTAATTTTATCCTGAATGCCAGTTGGAGGTTTTAGACTGCAGTGAATACATTTTCCTCCAAAATTACTCAAGGCTCTGATTCCTACCTGAGAAGTTAACCAGAGAAATGAGGGCAAGACTTTAGGGAAACACCAGTTTTTACAGTCACTTTTGGAATTTAAAATATCTGCTTATTTGCTTGAAGAATTCCATGGATAGAGGAGCCTGGCATGCTACAGTCTACAGGATCATGAAGAATTGGACATGACTGAGCGACTACCGTGAACTATTGCTTTATTATCACTCCTTTGTTTCTGTTCCTCTCTTTTTGCTCCTTCTTGGTTTTTCTCCCTTTTGTTTTCCTCTTTTAACTCCCACCCCCTTTCATCTGTCATCTTCATCATCATGATCAACTGATGTTTAATGAGCATTTATTATGCACCAGAAACTGTAGTAACTGTATACATGCATTCTCCCAATCTAAGTCTCATGATAACACTGTGAGGTAGGCACAGCTGTTATCCCAGTGTGGAAATGAGACTCAGAGACCACAGCTGCAAGTTCACCCAAAATGTTCTGACTACAGGTTTTCAAGACTCTAATTCTCCTCCCCTTTCTCTCTCTCTGTTTCCTCTTTTGCACTTAAATTTTAAAGTAGTTTTCTTCAGTTATGTTTCACCTACAGTGAACTGCATATATCTAATGCACACATTTTGCTAAGCTTTAGTATTTGTGTACATCCACAAAATCATCACAGTTATGAAAATGAACACTAGCATGAGTTTCAGTGTATCCCTTTACGATTCTCCACTCCCATGTTCCTCCCTTTCCTCCCCAGGCAACCACCTACTTCTTTCTGCTATTATGTATCAACTTATTTTGTATTATACATTTTTATGTATCAATTTATCAATACATTTTCTAGAATTTTTAGATCAGTTCAGTTCAGTCGCTCAGTTGTGTCCGACTCTTCACAACCCCATGAATCACAGCACGCCAGGTCTCCCTGTCCATCACCAACTCCCAGAGTCTACTCAAACTCGTGTCCATTGAGTCGGTGATGCCATCCAGCCATCTCATCCTCTGTTGTCCCCTTCTCCTCCTGCCCCCAATCCCTCCCAGCATCAGGGTCTTTTCCAATGAGTCAACTTTTCGCATGAGGTGGCCAAAGTACTGGAGGAGGACCATACAAATGCATGCTTTTGCTTTGTTTTGCTTATTTCTGTCAGCATACTAATCTTGGGATTCATCCACGTTATTGCGCATGTATCCAGAGATCACCTCTCTCTCTACTGATGTGTAGTGGTCCCCTGGATGGCTATTCTACAGTTTCTTAGTTTCTTTGTCCTCTCAACTATTTATGGACAATTGGGTTATTTTTAGATTTTATCTATTACAAAGAAGGCTGACATGAACACTCTTTTCCAATACAGAAATATAACTTCGTATTTTCTAATATAAAATATTTCTCATTTTACAAGAAGTTTATTAAGCAACAGAGTGGTTGACTTGAAGGGAAAACATTCTAGGATTCATTTCTTTTAGAATAATTTATCCTTTCTTAAAGATTTATTGCCCTATATGTTTACTTCATTATCTGATTGGATTTCTTTTCATTTTTGTAACACAAAATAATAAACATTTTGATCTCTATAAAAAGGAGAAATGTCTTCTTAGACTTTTGGTGTTGCTTTTCTTTTTTTTTTTTGCCACACTGCATGACATGCGGAATCTTAGTTCCCTGACCAGGGATCGAAACCCAGTCCCCTGCCTGGAAGGGCAGGGTCTCAACCATGACCACCAGGAAGCCCCATCTTCCTTTTAAGATTATTTTGAAGGAAGAACTAGAGCAGCAACATATAATCTAGGGGTAGTTACTGAACACTACTGAAGCAGGTCTCATCTGATTGCTCTACTTAATGTCCCATGAATTATGGTATTTTTCAGACTGGCTGGTGGGAAAAGACACTATTCCCAGCCCAATGTGAGAGCCAGGTACTAATCCTGTCAGATTTTTTTTTTTCCTGGAGCACTGCTGTTTCCTCATATGCATGCACTGCTCAGACCTCTGCAGATCTCTGAGTCTTCTCTATCAGAAACTCTCTTCTCGCTGGCAGTGTGTCCTACAAACTCTAGCCACCTTGGTTCCCCCAGATTCTCAGTGATATCTCCTCAAATCAGGGAGTTGCACTGAGTTCCATGTGCGTTCTTCCAACCTGAGCCAGTCTGAAACGCTCTTCATGCAAGATACAGCCCCGGCAATCATAGGGCTCACTTAATTTGCTTCTTGTCTTTCAGGGATTGCTGTCCTTCAGTACCTGATGCCCAGTGTCTTAAAAACTGTTTCATATATTTTGTTAGTTTTTAGCTATTTCAGGTAGGAAGGCAATTTTACCTCTACTGTTGCACTTGAAATTTATCTTTTTAAAGAAAAAATATTAAATTGACTGTGGATTCTGTTCTGTGCTGTGCCCTCATGGTAATGTTAAATAGCTATACAATATTGTCTTTTCTCCTTAAAGCAATTTAGAAGTTTGAAGAGTTGGGGAAAATGTTCTAGCTAGATGAATTATAGAAATGATGGAGTGGGAGTATGAAAATGATGCCTTAAGGACATGTGAGATTGGCAGAAGCACACACTAGTAAATTAGTGCTCAAAATTCTCCAAGCCAGGCTTCAGCAGTATGTGAACCGTGAACTTCCAGATGTTCAAGCTGGATTTAGAAAAGGCAGAGGAACCAGAGATCAAATTGTCAATATCCGCTGGATCATCGAAAAAGGAACAGAATTCCAGAAACGTGTCTACTTCTGCTTCATTGACTATGCTAAAGCCTTGAACTGTGTGGATCACAACAAACTGGAAAATTCTTAAAGAGATAGAATACCAGGCCACCTTTCCTGCCTTTTGAGAAACTTGTATGCAGGTCAAGAAGCAACAGTTAAAACCAGACATGGAACAACAGACTGGTTCCAAACAGGGAAAGGAGTATGTCAAGGCTGTATACTGTCACCCTGCTTATTTAACTTATATGCAGAATATATCACGAGAAATGCCAGGCTGGATGAAGCACAAGCTGGAATCAAGATTGTCAGGAGAAATATCAATAACCTCAGATATGGAGATGACACCACCTTTGTGGCAGAAAGTGAAGAAGAACTAAAGAGCCTCTTGAAAGTGAAAGAGGAGAGTGAAAAAATTGGCTTTAAAACTCAACATTCAGAAAACTAAGATCATGGCATTTGGTCCCATCACTTCATGGCAAATAGATGGGGAAACAATGGAAATAGGGGAAGAGTTTATTTTGGGGGGCTCCAAAATCACTGCAGATGGTGACTGCAGCCATGAAATTAAAAGATGCTTGCTCCTTGGAAGAAAAGCTATGACAACCTAGACAGCATATTAAAAAGCAGAGGCATTACTTTGCCGGCAAAAGTCCATCTAGTCAAAGCTATGGTTTTTCTAGTAGCCATGTATGGATGTGAGAGTTGGACTATAAAGAAAGCTGAGCACTGAAGAATTGATGCTTTTGAACTGTAGTGTTGGAGAAGACTCTTGAGAGTTCCTTGGACTGCAAGGAGATCCAACCAGTCCATCTTAAAGGAACTCAGTCCTGAATGTTCATTGGAAGGACTGATATTGAAGCCGAAACTCCAATACTTTGGACACCTGATGTGAAGAACTGACTCATTTGAAAAGACCCTGATGCTGGGAAAGATTGAGGGCGGGAGGAGAAGGGGATGGCAGAGGATGAGATGGTTGGATGGCATCACCGACTCCGGGAGTTGATGATGGACAGGGAACCCTGGTGTGCTGCAATCCATGGGGTTGCAAAGAATTGGACATGACTGAGTGACTGGACTGAATCTGAAGGGATTGGATATGCTTGAAGAAGGCTTGAAGGCTGGGTAGAACCTGGGATTCTAGCCATGGGAGAGAAGTGGGAGAAAGTCCCAGGATGCAAAGACACCAATGATGACTGCTGCCTGTAGGGAAAATTGGTTGTCAGGGACCCTTTAAAACCATAGCATACTCTGACTGCTCTCACAACTATAGCTGACTAGTCAATGACTGTTCCAATCTGCTAGAGCATATAATAAAGGGGCTTGGTTGTAAAATGAAGATCTTCCTATTGAACCTCCTGAGAACCCCATTCTGAAGTTTGAGATGATGAGAATGGTTTCTGCATATGACTGTCATTCACTTTACAAACCTATCTCTCTTTGTTTTCCTAGACTACTTCTCAAATCATAGCTGGAACATGACTTTCTTCATGATCATTTCCTATATCCTCACTCTTTTTTTTTTTCTTTAGTAATTGGCAAGCTCCAGTTCAGAAATAAACTTTACTTTATACCATGTATGATGACAGTCTCTTATGTTTATGCCACATCATCCAGCTTAATTACCTGCTTCCAGACTGAGAACTGTTCCCCACGGGGGAGGTGGAGAGGTTCAGGATAGAGATGAGGAAACCAGGGCTCAGAGAGAGGAAGTGATTTGCTTGGGGACACACACTTGTGAGTGATGGCAGATGGTTGTGCAAATTAAGCCTTTTAGAAGGTTTGAATGTCTGATTCCTTCTACTTTGGTAGACAAATCCTTAGGTAGAAACATGGCCAGATATATGCCAAGATGGCAAATGGTGGGTTTAACAAGGTTGCTGTAGCAGCTGATGATGGAAAGAGTCCAGGTTCTCACATTTTATGCCAGTGGGATTCCTGCACCCGAGGAGATGTTGGAATTTGGCAAACTTTGCCTGGAAAGGGCTAGATAGCAAATATTTTTGACTTAGTTACCACTACTGAACTCTACCGTTATATTATTATAAAAGCAGCCATAAAGACATTGCTAACAAATGGGTGTGTCTGTGCCCCAGTAAAACTGTTTACAAAACAGGTGGCAAGTGGAATTTGGCCTGTGGTCATAGTTCGCTGGCCCCTGGGCAAGATGATGTCTTGGGAGGAAAATTTTAATATTAAAACTGATTCATTTATCTCATTTTTAAACATTTCTATTTTATGAATATGTTTCATAATGTACATGATACTTTAGTACAATGGTGCATGTGTGCATGTTAAGTCGCTTCAGTCATGTCTGACTCTTTGTGACCCATGGACTATAACCTACCAGTCTCCTCTGTCCATAGGGTTCTCCAGGCAAGAATACTGGAGCGGGTCATCAAGCCCTCCTTCAAGAGATCTTCCTGGCTCAGGGACCGAATCTACATCTTTTACTTCTCTTGCTTTGGTAGGTGGGTTCTTTACCACTAGCACCATCTGGGAAGCCCAGGACATTGGTATACATTACAGATAAACATATTTTTATGGTGCAGGTTCAAACCCTTTTAATTTTCTAAGTGAATCACAGCTGACATTTAATCAGCAGATATTTTGTGGCAGGTGTTGCTCTAAACACTTTCCATGGATTAATTCACTTAATCCTCACAATTACCCATGAGGAAAGTATTGTTTTCATCTTCATTTTGCAGAGAAGGAAACAGAGGCACAGAGATGAACTTATGTGATCCAAAAGCTTAGCCACCACTTTGTTAGGCCTGGGAAATTCATGAGTGCTGTGGTCCTGAGTTTGGGAGTTCAAGTTTGAGGCAAGAGGTATATACACAGCATTGAATCAGAGGCCCAGATTAATACTTAAACACCAACTTCAAGTCAGATCACATGTTAGAAGCTCAACGTTTGCCAACTCATCTAGGTAAGCACCATGAGAACCTGATATTCTGTAACTCCAAAATCACTGTGCAAAGAAGGTATTATTTTTCCCACTTTACAGATGAGGAAGCTGAGGTTCAGAAAGAGTTTGAACTGATTCAAGATTCCACTGCTAGCAAGTAAAGGGGCTCAGTTGGGAGTGAAATCCAGCTTTTGCCTAACTCTAAATATCTGATTCTTGGCCAGCTTACTGCCTCTTGGACACTCTTCATGCCCTCCAAATAAAGGTGTTCTCAGGGGGAGTGGTATCTCACAGACTCTACAAAATTGGAGAGCACTCCTTACTTGGTGGGAGGAAGTCCCAGAGCACATGGTCTGCCCCACACAGCTGTGAAATCAGAGCTAGTCCCATCCTGCCCAGAACTTCCTTAGGAAGAGCCTTGTTCTTCCCTAGGGATGGAGCCTGAATTCAGAAGTGTAAGCTCATGAAAAGCCAGATGTGGTTTCAATTGCAGCAGCAAGTCTTGATAACTGAATGAAGACGGGAAAGAGAGAAAGAAGGAAGAATGAAAAGAAGTGAGAGAAAAGGTAGGTCAGGCAGGAGTAGCAGTGAGCAAGCTACTTTCTGAACCTCTGTTTCATTGTCTACAACATGGAGATGGCGATAGCATCCTCCATATATCTTGAAGATGTAATGATTTTGTGCATATCCAGTAGATGCTCTATTACCTGAGGTCAGAGGTGAGGCTTTCTGTCCTTGTCAGAACACCTGGACCAATTCTGGGGCTGAGGTCAGATAACAGAGCGCCTTTCCCCCACGACATGCTGGAAGGGGTCTCAGAGAACAAAAGTCTACCCAAGGTCCTCAAGGTTGGCTGGTGTCTACTGGGACATCCCAACTGTCTTCCCTCCAGACCCAGAGTTTATATCCCAATATGTAAAGGTCTGGGTCATGGCTTAACAGAGCCAAAGACTGTCCTTTGCTTGACCCTTAGGTTGACTCCAAGGCCCAGGGCCAGCCTAGTGGCTATGGGGCCAGGAGATGGTCAGGCTTACACTACGATGGTAAGTGGCCTGCTGGGACACCGACTGAGTCTGCGATGCTCTGGGCACTTTCTATACCAATTTAATATGTTTATTCACTTATCTTTGTTTTAGTTTTTTTTTGGTCTCACTGCTCAGCATATGGGATCTTAGTTCCCCAACCAGGGATTGAAACCGTGTCCCCAGCAGTGGAAGTATGGAGTCTTAACCACTGGACTCTCAGGGAAGTCCCACTTTGATTTATGTTTAGTTGTTTTCTGCATTTGTGATTGACTAGCTTCCTTTCTTCTTTCTATCTCCCCTTCTTCCATCCTTTCCTTTTCCAGCGCAGCAAACTCTGAGCCGCAGCTCTGTGCTCTGCCCTGTACTGTAGTTGACGGCACATTCCGCTCTAGGGTTTTAAGAGGAGTTGGGGGGAAATGAGAGGGAAGAGGAGGCAAAGGAAAGAAGAGAGTGGACAGAGGGAAAAGTGAAGACGAAGAGGAGGAAGAAGAGAGAAAGGGGAAAGAGAGGCAGAAGGAGCAGGAAAGAGACAAAAGAGAAACAGCGGATACAAGGAGAGAAGGGAGGGCAGGACAGGGGAAGAAGAAGAATAGGAGAAAGAGGCAGAGGAGGGTGGACAGGCCCCTGGGGAGCTAGCATGTCTAGGGCCCCTCAGCCAGTCCTGCTGATTCAGAGCTGGTGAAGATGCCTAAGCCCCAGTCTTGCCAAGGGGAGCTCGTGAATAAATACCTCTGGGTAGGAGCAGATATCTGTAAACACAGCTGAGGAATTGAAAGTCAGGTTCTTCAAGGGTATCGACTTGTCAAAATCACACCACAGCTGCGGATTAAGAAAAAAAAAAAAAGAACAACAAAAAACAAAACAAAACAAAAAAACACAGGAACAACAAAGTCAGTGTGAGCTGGAGATGAAGTCCTGTGCTATCGCTGTGGGGCTTCGGCAAACGCCTGGGGCAGAAAGGGCCCTCGAGGGGCTGGATTTCAGAATGCAAGCCCAGCTGGGACCTTCTGTTTCGTTTTAAAGAAAGGACTGGCTCAGAAAAAAAATTTACAAGCCAGTCATGAAACTAGGCTAAGGCTGCTCCACCAGCCCCATCACGGAGGGTCACTGGAGTGCGCTTGTGGGGCTTGGAAGAGAGAACCAGGTGGGGAACGCTCACAGCCTGTCTCCACATGAACAGCTGGGGGGACTCGAGGGACCCACAGGGCACACTTTTCAGAAAGACTCTTAGCACTGGTGTGGCGGGCATTTCCTAGGCTAGAAGTTGCTGCAGGAGATCTTGCGGCACTCAGAAGAGAATAGCTACTGCTGGCTGAACGCCTAGGCTGCGGCAGACACTTTGCATGAAAAGGGCATCACAACCCCCTTGTGATATAGCTACTACTTTTATCCCCATTTTACAACTGGAAAATATGAAACTCTGAGAAGTAAAGTAACTTGTCCAGGGTCACCAAGCTGGTAAGTGGTGGAGGTGAGATTTGAACACAGGTCTATCTGACTCCAAAGCCTCTGAACTTCCTCCCACAACACTGTGGGATGGTCGGCCCCAGTGGCAACCCTGACCTACAGTCATTGGGACTTCCCAGAAATATCTGATTCATCGAGAGTTGAGATCCTGGCTGCAGCTCTGCAGTCTGTGATCAATGACTAAGGACTTCTGTTTTCAATTGCCATCATCTATAAAATGTTCATTAGGTGATGAATTTAATTAGACTATGATTCCCCTTTTCTTTGTCCCATAGTCTCTTTACAACAAGGCCAACCACAGAGCTTGAGCAACGTGGACACTAGGTAATTATTGGTCCAGTGTGAACAATGGATTTCAGGCAGTGTAAATCTCTGACTTACAGGCTGACAATTGTGGGGGCCGAACAGTTGGGCTCCCTGAACACTTGGAGACCCTCCCTCAGGCCCAAAGGACACAATGACAGTTTCGGCCACAGATGATGCCTTGACTAGTCTCCCTCAATGCTCAAAGCCCGGAATCAGATAAATCTCTCCTCAACATCTAGGTTCCTAAACCATGGACAACACAAGACTACTGGGGTAGACATAGAAAATGCCTATAGCTACCACATTACCATTCTAGAGAGGATATGAACTCACTGAAGCATGGGTCACCAAATTAAAGACAGTGATAAATATGGCAGTTGGAGATTCATCTGAGTTTGATGTGTCACATCCGGTATGAACTCTTAGAACGTCATAGACAAGATGCTCAACCTTCCTGAAAGGCAGCTTCCTCATCTGTTACATGGGAACGGTAATACCTACCTGTGGCACACAGTAGGTGCTCAATAAATGACAGCTACTTATTTCCATTCTCCCCTCTCCCCCTCCCAAAGATACAGTTGGGCTAATGAGGATGAGTGTGAGTCATGGAGTCAGACAGACCTTATTAGCAAGTTATTTCATGTCTCTGAGCCTCAGTCTCCTCAGCCGTAAAGTGGGGATAAAGAGACTTACCTCAGGGGGTTTATGTGAGGACTAAATAGGGAAGCACAGACAGCTCCTCCTTCAGAGCATGGCACACAGCGGGTGGGAACTTAATGAGGAGTAACTCTTATTTATGACTTTAATTGACTGGCCACTGAAAGTACAGAAACTTAAGGGCATGTGCAGTGCCTTTAGAGCAAATAACCTCCACCACTGAGAAAAAGACCATTTTCCACCAGTAAAATGCACGGTTCTGACAGTATAGCAACATCTTCCTTCTCTAACCCTGACCTTGGGGCTTGACCAGGTACATGAAGGCATTAATAATTAGTACCAAGGAAGGTGATGCCAGAGGCTGCAGGTTCTATAAACTCTTCATTCCTGACTACACACTAGACACCAAAGGACTTGCAATGCTTACGATATTTAGGATGGCGCCCAGGAAATTAATCAAGATGGATGCAAAAATGATGACGTTCCTGGCCAAATAGGTCTCGTTAATCCAACAGCAGGTTTTTCGGAGGACCAGGGGCAAACACTTGTAATCCTCCGCCGTAGTGATGAGGACCAGAGCTGAGTGCAGCATGATCAGGATGGAAAACTGGATGGCCATGGGCATCACTCTGCAGGAAACAACAGAATATTGGGTCACGTGCCGTTAATCAGGGATCCCCCCACTGTGCAACCCTGTCAATCATGTTCACGATTGCCCTTCCCCGCTCCTTGCACCCAATAATTTCTCTAAAGCTCTCTTTGCCCAGGAAAGGGGCTATTAACAGAAGACTTTTCAAAAATTACATCCATCCCTATAAAATATTCTCTTGAGAAACTTTGCAATGAACATCAAATATTGGGCTTGATCTGTTGCTTCTGCCCATTTTTTCCCACTTATTTCATCATTCCTCTTTCTCACTTGGCAACTGCTGCCAAGGCGACACACCACTGGAATTTTATCTGAGTACTCTGGTTGTGGGAGAGATCCTTATGCCCTTTCCTCCTCAAGGTGGGTGTTAGGAAACACTTTCCCCCATGACTGCTCCGATGCCAAGAACTGAACATGGCACCTCTCCACGTGGCTCAGTTTGGTTAGTGATTATCACAGTTTGCAGAGGCTGGACTATGTGCTGTGTGGGAGGTGGGAAATGGGGCTTGTATTTGCCTAAGGTTTCAGCATCACTCTCAGTTACACATCTGGAGCTTCAGCGCTATGCCCTATGGCAGCTCCTGCCTACTGGACACCTCTGTTGGGGTCAGGTGGTGATCTAAAACCCCATCTCCGGAAGCATCTGCTTCCTCTCCTTATCAGCCAACTTATCACCAGGATTCTCCTTGGGAATTTATCCTTTGTCCTCTCTACTCTACCCAGCCATTTGGGCCCTCTGCTGGCACCTCAAGTTTCTCTACCTCTGTTTTAGCCAGTGAACTGCTGCATGTTCAATGGTGTCTAGAGGGACGTGGTAGGAGGTTTTGTATCTGTTCCTTCCTCCATAAAATGAAACTCATCCCTTTGGCTTTAATATTTTGACTGGATCTCAACAAGTGTACATTTAGTGAACGAAGCTGAACCCACCTTCCGTTTTGTTTTGGCCGCACCATGCGGCATGTGGAACTTCCCCAGCCTGGGATCAAACTTGTGCCCCTGGTGGTGGAAGCACAGTGTCTTAACCACTGGACCACCAGGGAAATTCCTGAGCCCACCTTCTGCTGGCGCTACCACTTTTTACTGTCTTGTCTAAACTTCATTTCTTATGACTGACACTAGTGTAAGTACTGTATTGAGCTCTTGATTATGTCCTTAGGCGCATGCTAAGCACTTTATATCAATACATAATACCTCATTTCCATTCCTCAGAACAAACCTAAGAGGTCTTTTGATCTCTTTTTTCACATGAAGAGTTAAGGCTCAGAGAGCAGCAACTTTCCAGGAGTTCCTGAGTTGGTAAGTATTAAAGTTAGGATTGAAAGTCCACTCTGCTTTGTCACTTTGCTAAGTCTAGCCATGTTGGTAAGTAAGGTAGGCCTCATAATTGCAGTAATTTCTTTTGCTTCTGTAGTTTTATTATATCAGGGGCACCAAGACAAGAGACACATTTTGCCCATCTTCTGGGAGATCATAATCTAGAGGGGAATATGGATATGCAAATGACAAACTGTTACATACTGTGTTGTGATAGAGAAAAGGTAATCAACAAACATGATTTAAAAAAATAAGAAAGGAAATCAAGGAAAGAAGACTTCCTAGAAGAGATGACATTTAGGTTAGGCCTTGGAGGTTGAAGAGTAGGACTTTAGGGAGGAAAGACTGGAGAATGTGGGCAAAGTGGCAGAGGAATGGGAGTGACCAATGTGTAGACTGTCAATTTCCTCTGCGTGGTCAACCATCATGAAGGCTGGAAAGTGATTTCTACAGCCCAGATATCGTTGTTGGGAGGGTTTTTTTTTTTAATGCCTGCATAATTTTGATTTTATGGATCACCTTGATAGGAAGTCTCTGCAGGAGTTTAAGATAAGAACAGAAGGTCTGTGCAGCAGTGGGTTCCCAGAGGGCTCCACACAGATGGGAAACTTCCCCCCAAACAGGCTGGAAAAACACTCCCTGACAACACACCATTATTCCTGGGCACCCAGGGGAGGCAAACGACAAAGAAGGCAGGCAGATCACTTTGTCAGGTGCTCCCAGGAGAGAAGGGGCCAATTCCAAGGCTGATGCTGATGCAGCTTAATAATGCGAGGCAGCCACTGAGAATACGAATATCTTGTTCCAAAGTGAAGGCAGAGGCAAATCAAGCAAGGGCAGGTCTGAAAGCTGCTCAGCAGGAGACTCGGACTCTTTGATGGTCAAGGCTGCCATCTGGGTGGTCTACAGACCTCGGTACTACAGTGTACCCGCCAGGCAGGTTCTCACTGAGGCCTTTTCTCTTTTTCCACCTCTCTGTACCCTCCAGGCAATCCTCAAGCACATGCCCTAATCGTTCTGTTCCTCCTACCTCTGTATTTTCTCACTCTCTGGGGGTAGTAGGGGTCGGGGGTGCAGGGCAGGGACATCCTGGTCATCCTTCAAGGCTCAGTTTTCTTTGGATTCTTCCAAGACACCTGGTGTCAGGCTTGTGCTTATGCTAAGCCACTTCGGTTGTGTCCAACTCTGCAACCCCATGGACTGTAGCCCCCAGGACTCCTCTGTCCATGGGATTTCCCAGGCAAGAATACCAGAGTGGGTTGCCATTTCCTTCTTCAGGGGATCTTTCCAACCCAGAGATGGAACTCATGTCTCTTACATCTCCTGCATTGGCAGGTGGGTTCTTTACCACTTGCGCCACCTGGGAAGCCCTGGCATAAGGCTAAGTACACAGAAAGTGCTCAATAAATACTCACTGACTTGTTTTTTGTGGCAGAGAAGACTTTCTTCTCATCAGCCTTCATAGGCTGTATTCCTATCCACTCTTGAGTCCCTCTGCCTGCCCTCTCTGATGTATCCTTTACAAGAGGAGGAAGAACCAGCCCTATTGGTCAGCATTCATCTGGGGTGACTCTTTCTGGAGGGCAGAGTCACTGCTCGAGGTCAGTGTTTATGCAAAGATCAGATGCTTGTCCTCTCCTCCTTCTAGATCCAGAAGGAGGATGGGACACTCAGGAAGCTAGAGCCTTGACTTTCCTGGTGGGAAGGGACTTGGTCATCTCCTCCCTTTGGCCAGACCATCTCTTCCTTTAAGCAAGGAAGCTCAGGTTGTCCCAGGAAGTCCTGATGGGCAGGAGGTAGGTAAGAGGTAGCTAAGAGCAAAGCCCTGTGTGTTTGAACCTGTAGCTCTGAAACATAGCCAATAACACAGCTGGGGCAAGGTAGCAAATTCTTTGAGCGTCTTACTTGTTTTTTTTTTTCCCCCAGTAACTTATTCTTATCTGCAAAACCAGGATTTTTAAGTCCACTTCTTAAAGGAGGCTCTGAGGGTAAAATAATAAAGCAATGTAATGCTTAGCACATAATAAGAACTCAAAGGAAACATTCATTTTCTTTCTCTATTCATGGTAAAAATCTGAAAAAGCATTTTAAAGATCTCTGGGAAGAATATTAATGGCAGGATAGGCTTCCTAAGCAAGCTACTGGCACTACATAAACTTTCCTCTGGAAATCTCTGCAGCAGCTCTTCAGCGTTCATTTATTTCTGCACATGTAAACATTATAACATCAATTGCGATTTTTATCTAATTATAGAGCTACTCAGGCATCCAGGGATTCTGAATTTGCTTTTGCATTGTTGATGCACAGAAGAGGCAAGGAAACCTTTCATTTCTGAAATCGAGTCTGAAAATGAATGACAAAGAATTTGCAAACAGCTCCACTCAAAACATTTCTAGACCTTAAGTTCTAATTTGCCCTCTGCAGTATGTCATTAAAACAGGGTGCGGGCTGGTATCATGACTGGGCATTTGCTGGGGAGACAGGGATCTGGGAAATGAGTGAAAAGCCTATGGCGGCTGGTGGTGCGCCAGGAAAACAGAAATGCAGACTGCAAGATGACATTCGCACCACACTTTAGAATTGGCAAAGAGCCCTGAGTCCAGAGGCACATCTGAGCCTCGAGGCAACCCCGAGAGGCCAGTATTTGTAGCCTCTTGATTAGGTGGAAATATGGTGATTTAGGAAGGGAAAGGGCGTCAAAATTTATCAAAATGGGTATGGCTCATTTGATGCTTATAGCAACCCTGGGAAGCTGGCATTGTTATTTTATAGATGAGAAAACTGAGGCTTCAGAGAGGTCAAGTACATACAGCCAGTAAGATGCACAGAAAGAATTAAGATCCTGTGCCTCTTTCTCTCCTATTTGCCCTCTCTTGCTTGCTCCCTCTCTCTTTCCCCTCTCCCTTTCTCCCCTCCTCCCCTCCCTCTCTCTCATTACCATGCATGCAGACTTAGATATACTGTTCTCTAATTAGAAAGGTATCTTCTGGTCTTTCCTCAGTTTCCCCTTCCGGGAGAGGAACAGCTGCAGGCATGCGGAAATTAAAGGAAAGGGCCAGGCAAAGCACTGTCTTTCTTTGCCAGGGTCCATTAATTTTTGCTTTGGGCCTGGGAATTTGCTGTGGTCATATGAGCAAAGACTGGCTCATCTGCTAAAGAGTCCATGACGGAAGAAAGGCGACTGCGAGGCACCTACCATCTGTTCAGTCTCAGAGAATCAGTCAGAAACAAAGTGAGTTGGAGAGGAAAGCGCTCACAGTGAAGAAAGGCTGGGCTGTCTGGGCCCACGGGCCACTCAGTTCCCCACATATGTGGGCTGTCTGGCCAGAGCTCAAGCTCAGAAGCTGTCTTCACTGTCAGTGCTTTCTCTTCACGGAGCAAGTGAGGTTGGGGTGCTGGCTGGTATTTCTTTCTTTCTTTCTTTTTTTGTCATACCCTGCACAGCATATGGGATCTTAGTTCCTGACTAGGGATTGAACTTGCACCCTCTGCATTGGAAGCATGGAGTCTCAACCACTGGACCAGCAGGGAAGACCCTGGCTGGTGTTTTAGTTCCTGGCTTCAGCTTGCACTCCAGAGTCAGAGACGTCATCCAGTCAGCTGCTAGGTGAGGTTCTAGATCTCTTGCCCCCAGAACCGTGGAATTGGGCATCAAGGTGGCTCAGCTTCCTTGGTCACCTCTCCTGGGAAGGCCAGCTGGGAAAGAGGGGGCACAGTGACCCCTTCTTTGTCCCAGGCGCAGGTCCTCAGGTCCAGCCTGGGCTCCTCCTTCACTCTCATCCCCCCAACACAGTCAGTCCAGGAAACTGTCAACTCTCTGTCCTAAATACGGAGCAAGTTCATCCCCTCGGGCTCGCTCCTCTGCCACCGTCTGGTCCCTCTTATTTCTCACCTGGAGTTTTGCCATTGCCTCCCAGATGGTCTTCCCAACCGCAGACCTTGTCCTCTCCGATCATCATCCATCCCTTCTAAACAGAAATCCAGTCACATCCCTTGTTGGACTAAAATGCTTCTGTGGGGTTTCCTGGGTGGTTCAGCAGTTAAGAATCTGCCTTCCAATGCAAGGACACCGGTTTGGTCCCTGGTCTGGAAAGATCCCATATGCCAAAGGGCAACTAAACCCAGGTGCCGCCACTGAAGCCCACGCACCTAGAGCCCCGTGGGGTAGCAAGAGAAGCCGCAGCAGTAAGTCCATGCACGGAGACCAAGAGCAGCACCTCTCGCCGCGACTAGAGAAAGGCCGAGTGCAGCAACGGAGACCCAGCACAGCCATTAATAAATAAATAAAAATTTAAAAAACCTAAAATTAAAAGAAAAGCTTAAATGAAGTCTTCTCTGCCAACCAGTCACAATTCCTCTGCAAGGCTTACACATCCCTCATCTCCAGAACATCCAGTTTCCAGCTCGCCCCCTGCTGCTCTCGGCCTTCATCTCAGTCCTCTGTCACGACCAGGGAAAGAGCTTCAGGAGGTGGCTCAGGTGTCAGCGTCCCCTCTGGGAAACTGCCCTGATTCCCGCACCTCCTCGCACGCTTGCGCTATCATCAGTCATTGCACTCCGCTGCAGTTGTTCACCTCACGGGCTTTCCCCCAGGTAGACTGTCAGCTGTATGATGCCAGGGACCGCTCCCCAGTGTGCAGCACGGACAGGCACACAGTAAGTGCTCGCAGGATGTTTGTGGGGAACGTCAACGCCCTGTGCTCTAGGGTGGGAGGGAGCACTCACCAGCTGTGACCACACCCACATCCTCACTGGTAAGAGTGAGGAGGGGAGTCCAGGGAATTTGGGTAAACCAGACAGGACCCCACAAACACACACAGTTCACCACCCCGAGGCCAACCCTTTCCCCATGATCCTAGACCCCACATGGCTCTTGGGTAGTCAGGAGACCCGTTCTCCTATGGCATTCCCTGGTACCCCATCCTGATGTATTCATGCCATTTTTGTTGTTCAGTCGCTCAGTCATGTCCGACTCTGCAACCCTATGGACTGCAGCACACCAGGCCTTCTTGTCCATCCCCATCTCCTAGAACTTCCTCAAACTCATGTCCTTCGAGTCAGTGATGTCATCCAACCATCTCATCCTCTGTTGCCCCTTCTCCTCCTGCCCTCAATCTTTCCCAGCATCAGGGTCTTTTCCAATGAGTCATTCTTCACATCTGGTGGTCAAAGTATTGGAGCTTCAGTTTCAGCATCAGCCCTTCCACTGAATATTCAGGACTGATTTCCTTTAGGATTGACTGGTTGGATCTCCTTGCAGTCCAAGGGACTCTCAAGAGTCTTCTCCAACACCATAGTTCAAAAGCATCAATTCTTGGGTGCTCAGCTTTCTTTATAGTCCAACTCTCACATCCATACATGACCACTGGAAAAACCATACCATTAACTAGATGGACCTTTGTTGGCAAAGTAATGTCTCTGCTTTTTAATATGCTGTCTAGGTTGGTCATAGCTTTTCTTCAAGGGAGCAAGCGTCTTTAAATTTCATGGCTGCAGTCACCATCTGCAGTGATTTTGGAGCCTAAGAAAACAAAGTCTGTCACTGTTTCCATTGTTTCCCCATCTCTTTGCTATGAAGCAATGGGATTGGATGCCATAATCTTCATTTTCTGAATGTTGAGTTTTAAGCCAGATTTTTCACTCTCCTCTTTCAGTTTCAGCAAGAGGCTTTTTAGTTCTTCACTTTCTGCCATAAAGGTGGTGTCATCTGCATATCTGAGGTCATTGATACTATTATCACTATAATATCATTGCCATAGCACATACAAATTTACATATATAGGCTATACCTATCTACATATACATCTATATATACAGCATATAAGTAGCTACATTTATAGCATATACATCTAGACATATGCATATACTTTATATTTCTTTATGTCCTTCCACTAGATGATAAGGCTCAGAAGGGAAGGGTTTTTTGATTACTGTTGTTTTGTCTCTCTCTCTTTTTTTTTTTTGTATTTTCTGCTCAGTGATGTAACCTCAGCACCTAGAACATACCTAGCTCACAATAGGCAAGGGTTCCCCAGCCCCATGTGGAAGAAGTACATGGGCCTTCCTTCTCTCTCTCCCTCATTTAAAACTTTTTTTAAATTGCAAATTGAATCATAAATACAGAAAACCACATAAGTAGAGCTTAATTAGCTATTTTTAAGTGTCTGCCTTTTAACGGCCACTCAGTTCATGAAATAGTGCTTTGCAGGGCATTTCAAAAGTGCATCCATGTCTCCTGTTCCAGTCATGATCCTCTCTCCCCCTCCTTGTTAATCACTTCCTATTTCTTTATAGTTTTAGCATCCAGTTTTAGACACTATAGTTCTGTCTTGCCCATTTTTTGCTAAATTTTATGTATCTTGTAAGTCTTTATAAAAAATTTACAGGTTCTCTCTTTACCTCTTTCCTTACAATTTATTACATCTTATTTATTGAGGAGTATATGCTTTTGGCACTTCCCTCAGGGGCAAAGAATCTACCTGCCAATACAAGGGATGTGGGCGGAGAAGGCCCCTGGAGAAGGAAATGGCAACCCACTTCAGCATTCTTGCCTGGGAAATCCCACGGACAGAAGAGCCTGGCAGGCTACTGTCCATGGGGTTCCAAAGAGTCAAACACAGCTTAGCCACTAAACAACAAGAACAGAATGTGCCTTTGATCTCACTATTCGGATTTTAATTTTTAGAAGTTTATTGAATATAGTTGACTCAGTGACTCAGTCTGAATCACTCTGAAGAGTGTGTGTGTGTATATATATATATATACATATATATATATATACATTCTTTTATATTCTTTTCCACTGTGGTTTATCACAGGAATTGAATATAGTTCCCTGTGCTATATAGTAGGACCTTGTTGTTTATTCTGGATTTTACTTTTGTGAATTCATCCAATATCTTCTGTCCTCTGTGATTCGTGCAAATTAAGAACCCAGTTCAAAGGCCTGGCCAGACTTAGGTTTGATCCCTTTGATGAGACTAACGACTTGTGTTCTTCCATCAGGAGATAGACTTGCTTGTCCTTTCTGTGTTGTCAGCTACTAGATTAATTAATTCATTGAAAGTTGGGAAATGGTGATATTTTAATTCTGTAATTTCTTTAAATTGTATCAGCTTGAATAATTTTATGAGTTTCCACTCACCTGATCTTGCAGTTCATGCAGGAAAGACAGAAAAAAATAATTGTTTCCTTTTTCCTTTTCAGTGGTTTCCAATGTATGTGTGTGTTAGTTCCTCGGTCATGTTCTACACTTTGTGACCCTATGGACTGGAGCCCTCTAGGCTCCTTGTCCATGGAATTCTCCAGGCAAGAATACTGGAGTGGGTCACCATGCCTTTCTCCAGGGGATCTTTCCGACCCAGGGATCGAACTCGGGTCTTGCATTGCAGGTGGTTTCCTTACCACTGAGCCACCAGGGAAGCCTAAGTATTACAAGCCAATTCCCCACCATCCACCAGAGGTTATCAACCCTTAAGAATGTCATTATAAACTCAGAAAGTTTAAAATATTTGCTGGTATTTGATCGACTGTTTTAACAGTTATCGACACCACAGCTCTAATTATTCCATCTTGGGACAGTAGAAGCTTCTTCAATGTGGCTTCTGAGTTCTTTAGAGGTGACTATCAAGCATGATGACTTTGTTCCATTCTATTAGGACAAGAGGTTTCAGCCTGCATGTTTCCTGTCCCAGCTCTAGCATCATACATACCTTCAAAATTAAAAAACAACAAATTTAAAAAACAAAATTAAAGTAACAACTTGTAACTTCAAGTTCACAGTCTGGCCCCTAGTTTTGCTTATACCTACTGGGTTGGATATTCTTCCTAGGACTTCCCACACTTATAGCGCCAATCCAGGATACCATCTTCTTTTTGGTTGTCATGTCTCCTTAAGCTCTTCTTGCTGTGAAAGTTTCTCATACTTCCTTTGTTTTAAATGACCTTAACTGTTGGGAGAAGTACTGGTCAGGTATTTTATAGAATGTCTTTCAACTGCAGTATGTCTGATGTTTCCTCATGATTAGACAATGGGTTTTGGGAAGGAAGACCACAGAGTTTGTGTGTATTCTCATTTGGCCACCTAATACGAAGAGCTGATTCCCTGGAAAAGACTCTGATACTGGGAAAGATTGAAGGCAAAAGGAGAAGGGGGCAACACAATGAGACGGTTAGAAAGCATCGCTGACTCATTGGACATGAATTTGAGTAGACTCCAAGAGTCAGTAAAGGACAGGGGAGCCTGCTGTTCTATAGTCCTTGGGGTTGCAAAGAGCTGGACACAACGTAGCATCTGAACAACTCATCACAGCTCATCAACATGGCTCATCCCTGTTGAGTTTAACCATTATCGGCTGGCTGAATTTTTCCTCCATCTACACTGTCCTTCTTGGCAGGAAGTCACTTTCAGTATAGCCACACTTTGAGGAGTAGAGGGTATAATTGCATCTCATCAAGGACACAGTATCTACATAAATTATTTGGACTTTTCCCCATGGGAAATTTATTTATTCTTCATCTTTTCTTTATTAACATAACCATTTATTGACATCGGTGTGAACCCAAGGATATTTATTTTACATTTTGGGTTATTGTTGTTGTGCAGCCACCCAGTTCTTTGCAGCCCCATGGACAGCAGCATGCTGTCCTTCACCATCTCCTGAAGTTTGCTCAAATTCATGTTCATTTCATTGGTGATGCCATCTAGTCATCTCATCCTCTGATGCCCTCTTCTCCTTCTGTCCTCAATCTTTGGGTTATTACCCAATACTATTTTATTTATTTTCTTGCTCGAGTTGTTCCAACTCCGGTTCTTGGGAGCTTTTCCTATGTCCCTTTGATATATTTCCATCACTGTGTGTTTTAATACTTCTTAATTTTCTGGCCCTAAATGATGTTCCAGGCTCATCTTATATATTTACTATTCCAGATTTAGAATCAGCAGCTCTCCAAGGGGCTCTGGTTCCTTGCTCTGGATATTGATATTAGAAATCTGGATCAGGGTTGTGCCTATCGCTTGATGTGCTATCATTGCTGAGGCATCATTGCTCCTGGATGTTCTCTGCTGACAGAGCAAGGACACTGGCGATGGCAACCCACTCCTGAAGAATTCCACAAAGTCTGGTGGGCTACAGTCCATGGGGTCTCAAAGAGTCGGGCACGACTGAAGTGACTTAGCATACATTCTATTCTGTATCTATAAACATATCTGTGTTTATGTAGACATCCTATATCTAACTATATCTATGTGTCCAGTCACTCAGTAGGGTCCAACTCTCTGCAGCCCCCTGGACTATAGCCCACCAGCCTCCTTTGTCCATTGAATTTCCCAGGCAAGAATACTGGAGTGGGTTGCCATTTCCTGCTCCAGGGCATCTTCCCAACCCAGGGATTGATTGAATGTGTCTCTTGAGTCTCCTGTATTGGCAGGTGAATTTTTTACCACTAATGCCACATGGGATGCCCCAAAGGCACATACTCTAGTGAGCTTAACAAATACTTGCTAACGTCTCCTACTCTAAGCCTTTACCTACGGATCATTCTAGCGTTTTCTCTTTGTCTGTAACCTCTTCTGAACCAGCAATGAGAAACCTGACTCCCACAATCCATTGACTTACAGTGCCCATAAACTGCGGCTCAAGTTGTTCACACATATGTCCATGAGAAAAACCTTTATCAGCTAAAGTACGGTTCTTTTTATGCTTAGTTCTGGAGCCCATGAATCCCCCAAACTACTTAGGAAACCCCCTAAGCCACTTAAGAAAACCCCATCTTTTCTCCGCACCCCCTTCAGTAAGGTTGTTTCATACTTTTAATACAGGTATAAGCTTTTATCATAGTCTTATTTCATCATGGGGTCCCCTGAACTCCTAAATAATTTTTAAAAAGTTTTATACATTAAGGTCATGCTTTGGGCTGTAAAGTTTATGGGATTTGACAGATTCATAGTGTCATATATACACCATTACAGTATTATAGTGAATAGTGTCACCACCCTAAAAACATCTCCTGGGCTTCACCTATGCAATAATGCTCTTCCTCTTTACTCTCCATATAATATCCTCTCTTCTTTTGCATGCTGTCTTATTTTAAACGAGCATTTTATATGATTTCACTTTGTTTCCTTTCTTAGTATATCAGTTTTATTTATTATTATTTTTTTTAATATTTGCTCTAGAGTTTACAATGGTTTACCTTCAAATTGGACTTCCCTGGTGGCTCAGTGATAAAGAATCTGCCTGCTAATTCAGGAGACACAGGTTTGATCCCTGGGTTGGGAAGATTCCCTGGAGAAGGAAATGACAACCCACTCTAGTATTGTTGCCTGGGAAATCCCACAGACAGAGGAGCCTCGTGGGCTACAGTCCAGGGGGGTCACAAAGAGTCGGACACCACTTAGTGACTAAACGACACCAGCAACAACCTTCAAATTACACTGTAGCACCTCATGTGTAACGCTGGTGCCTTAAAGCATTCCCAGTTCCTCCCTCACATGCCTTATCGTGCTGCTGTCATTCATTTTGCTCATCTATATTTATAACCACTAAATACATCGTTAATATTGTCACTTTAAACAGTTATCTTTTAGATCAATTAAGAATAGGAAAAAATTTTTAACTTCATTTATTTCTCTTCTGATGCTCTTCCTTTCTCTGTAGATCAAATTTCTGACCTACATCATTTTCCTTCTGATTGAAAAACTTTTTTCTTTTTTTATAAAAAGCTTAAAAAAATATTTCTTCCAGGGAAGGTCATATAGAAATGCACATTTTGTTTGTCTGATAAAATCTTCAGTTCTCTTTCGCTTTTGAAGCATATAGAATTCTAGGTGGGTGACTTTTTCTTTCAACACTTTTTAAGTATTTCATTTTTCATTCTCTTCCTGCTTGCATGGTTTCAGACAAGAAGTATGGTGTATTTCTTCCTGTTCTTCTGTAGGTAAGTAGTAACTCCCCTATCCTCACCACTCCGGCCTTCTATGAAGATTTTTCCTTTGTCTTCAGTTTTCTGCAATTTGAATATGACATACTTAAATGTGCTACTTATTTATTTGGTTATTTATTTATTGTGTTTATCTTGTCTAGGGTTCTCTAAGGTTCCTGGTTCTGTGATTTGGTGTCTGTCGTTAACTTAAGAAAAGCTTCAGCCGTTATTACTTCAAAGATTTTTCCTGCTCAGATCCTCTTTCATCTCTTTCTGGTATTCTGATTTTGCATAAGTTACACTTTTTGGAATTGTCCCAAAGTTCTTGGATGCTTTGATCTTTATTATTTTTTTCATTTCATTTTTCTGTTTGCTTTGCAATTTGGGAAGTTTCTACTGACCTATATTCAAGCTCACTGATTCTTTCCTTGGCCTTGTTGAATCTATTGATGAGCCCATCAAAGACATTCATTATTTCTGTTATGGTGTTTTTGAGTTCTAGTGAGTTTCTTTTTGACTTTTTCTTAGAACTGCTACTGTTTCTTGAACCATGTCTACTTTTCTCAATTGAACCCTTGGCATGTAGCAATAGTTATTTCAAATTTTCTTTCTGATAATTTCAACAGACTCTGTCATACCTGAATCTGGTTCTGATGATTGCTTTGTCTCTTCTTCCCTTTCGGTATGCCTTGTAATTTTCTGTTGAAAACTGGTCATATTGTTTCACTGTTCACTGAGGTGAACAGACCTTCACTGTGAGGATTCATTAATGTATTATCAGGCTAAGGGGTGGGCCATGTTGAGGGCTGTACCTATAGGCACCAGTGGCTCCAGATTCTTCTTGTTTCCTTGTGTTTGTCTCTTCTCTTGAACTGAGCTCCCCTAAGTATTCACTGGGCTTCCCTGGTGGCTCAGACGATAAAGAATTCACCTGCAGCGCAGGAGACCCAGGCTTGATCCCTGGGTTGGGAAGGTCCCTTGAGGAAGGGAATGGCAGCCCAGTCCAGTATTCTTGCCTGGAGAAGCCCACTTATCAGGAAGAGCCTGGGTCTCACGGTTCTTTCAATCATAATCCTCGAATAATATACTGGATTCTTGATGTGGTGATAAGGTGAGGGGGATAGGGCTCTGCCAATCCTTTAAATCTCCTTTTTGATTTTAAAAACATTCTTCCTTTCCACCTTCTATTTCTCTTAAGGCATTAGGTGCTGCATTTGTGTGGCTTATGTTTCCTCATATTAAATCTTCATTTCTGAAATGTACCTTTCTTTTATTTCCTTTTTGAGCACTCATCCCAAATTTCTAAGTTTTTTTTCTAATTCTGATTTATGTTGTCATAGGCTGCTTTGAATCACATTAAGGGTTTCAACTGGTAGGTTAAAATTTTGGTATCTTTTGTAAGCATGTCTTTTGGAGTGTCATTGCCAATAAGTTTATCAATCTATTTTTACTTTATTATTGAAGTATAGCTGAAGAGTTGACTCATTGGAAAAGACTTTGATGCTGGGAGGAACTGGGGGCAGGAGGAGAAGGGGACGACAGAGGACGAGATGGCTGGATGGCATCACCGACTTGATGCACATGAGTTTGGGTGAACTCCAGGAGTTGATGATGGACAGGGAGGCCTGGCATGCTGTGATTCATGGGATCACAAAGAGTCGGACACAATTGAGCTACTGAACTGAACTGAACTGAACTGATAGCTGATTTACAACATTGTGTTAATTACTGCTGCAGAGCAAAGTGCTAATCTACTTTTAATTCTTTTTCTTATAATAGCTTCGTATGGGATTGCCGCCAATACATTTTGTTGCTAATTTCTGTTCTACACAAATTTTGCTAATTACACAAAAATTAGCAACAAAATGTATTGGTGGCAATCCTATACCAAGCTATTATAAGAAAAGAAGAATTTATAAAGAAGTATGGGTTAGGATAGTTGTTGTTGTTGTTTTTAACTCCATAGAGTTTTCTTGTCTTTAAAAAAAGATTTACTTTATTTTGGCTGTGCTGGGTCTTTGTTGCTGCATGTGGTCTTCCTCTGGTTTCAGTGATCGGGGTCTGTTCTTTGTCACGGCACATGGGCTTCTCACTGCAGTGGCTTCTCTTGTAGAGGGTCACCGGCTTCAGGTGCATGAGCTTCAGTAGTTGCAATATGTGGGCTCAGTGGTTGTGGCTCGCGGGTTCTAGAGTATAGGCTCAGTAGCTGTGGCCACAGGTTTAGTTGCTCCATTGCATGTGGAATCTTCCTGGACTGGGGATCAAACCTGTGTCCCTTGCATTGCAAGGTGGATGCTTAACCACCGAGCCACCAGGGAAGCCCCCATGGAGCTTCCTTTAGCTGCTTTCATACAGCATTCCAAACTTGATGGCTAGATTTCTTTCCCAGTTTTTCTTGGACCATCCCTTTTCTTCTTCACTTTAGCCCTCACTGTGAGTAATTTTAATCCTATTCACACAGGGCCCTGTCCTGGGAGGGAGATTTGGTTGGTCAGTTTTAGGAGCTCACAGTATCTGATGGTTGTAGCTCTTTGAACCTTAACTGTAAATCTTCATGCTCACCTGATGTTGGATTGGGCAAACCCCTTCCCATTTTCAATTGCTTCTGCAGTTTGGTCCATGGCACTTTCCCATGGATATCTGTTGGCAATACTGGGACTCCTCTCTTCCTAGATCTGACAGATATCTTCTTGTTTCTTTCCAATTCCTTCCACACACATACTGATATCACACCAGTCTTGGGGCTCTTGGGAGACTGTCATTCCCATTTTGAAATTTATGGGTTTATTACATTAATTCTGTTTGTTGCAAATATGGTCCTTGAGGTTTTTGGCTTTGCTATCTAGTTGCTCAGATACGTGGGAATTCTGAGAAATTCGGAAACATATAATTTCAGAGATGTACCACCATTTTCCCGGAATCCCCTTTCTCCTTTGCTGTTGTTCAATCGCTGAGTCATGTCCGACTCTTTTGACCCCATGGACTGCAGCACACCAGGCTCCTCTGCCCTCTACCATCTCCTAGAATTTGCTCAAATTCATATCCATTGAGTCAGTGATGCCATCTAACCATCTCATCCTCCACTGCCCCCTTTTCCTTTTGCCTTCAATCTTTCCCAGCATCAGGGTCTTTTCCAATGAGTTGACTCTTTGCATCAAGTGGTCAAAGATGATTCAGCTTCAGCATCAGTCACTCCAGTGAATATTCAGGGTTTATTTCCTTGAGGACTGACTGGTTTGATTCTTTCTCCTTCAGTTCAGTTCAGTCACTCAGTCGTGTCCAATTCTACGACCCCATGAATCGCAGCACACCAGGTCTCCCTGTCCATCACCAACTCCCAGAGTTCACCCAAACTCATGTGCATTGAGTTGGTGATGCCATCCAGCCATCTCATCCTCTCTAGTCCTCTTCTCCTCCTGCCCCCAATCCCTCTTTTTCCTTATATCCCCGCTAATCAGGAAAAGGACAAGCATTGCCATGCCCTTGAGTCAAACATCATTCTTTCACAGAATCATGCTACAACCTTCCTCAAAAACCTTCACAGGGTCTCCTTGCTCCCAGATTCAATTATAAAATTCCTTAACATAGCATGTTGACATTGAATTCCTGCTGGTTACCTCCCTGTTTAGCCATAGTTCCCACCAAATCCTTGTACAAATGCTTTACTCTAGAGTCTTCCACTTACTCACTGTGCTACAGACATGAGGTCGTTCACATCCCTGGGCTTTTTCCTGCACTGCTTTCTAAACTGGGAACACCCTTTCACTCTTTTTCCCTCATCCTGCTCAGCTCAAAACATCAACCCTTCTTTAAACCACCTAGGCAAGATGAATCACTGATTTTGGCACAAAGCAGTTAAGTATTTAAAAGCACAGACTGTCTCTGTTCTAATCCAGCTCCGTCACTATATGGATGGGGATTAGAATGCTGCCTCACTTATTGGTTATTTTTGAGTCTTTATTGAGATAATCTGTGTGAAGGATTTAGCACATAATAGATGCTCAGTAACTGGAAGCCATTATTACTGTCTCTCTTTCTCACTAAATTACATCTTGGAAGATGCAGACTTCCTCCTGCAAAATGATACCATCTTGAGGGGCCAGAGAGTTGCATTGCCTGTACTAGACATTTAACTAATATTTGTTGATGTTATTTTTAACCAAGCAACATGGGGAAATTCCTGGAAAGTTTAGGGGGAAGGGAATTTATCTGAAAAAAGAGGCAAGTGTTACCTTCCAGTACAGGAGGTAGCAAAAAACATGGCCATTGGATGACTCTAGAACTAGATTCAACTGCTGGCTCTTGCACCTGTAACCTGTATGGCGCAAGTCTGTGTCTAATAGTGTTAAGACTCCAGGCTGTGGCATCTGGTTTGAATGTAACATTTTTAAACTGTGAGATGTTAGGCAACTCTATTCACTACTTTGAGCCTCAGTTTTCTCCTTTGTAAGTGGGGATAATAACAGTACCTACCCCATAGGATTGTCATGAGAATGAAATGCGTTGGTATATGTGAAGAATTTGGACCAGGGAATGACCACATATATTTGATTGCAGTATTATGAAAGTGTCAATTTCGCTGACCCTGCAAGCTAAGATATTCTATCTATGAACAATAAAAATGCAATTAACAAAGGGACCCGTTAATGGTGATAGAAGGATTTATACTTACTTTCTGCATTCATGGGTGCCATGTCAAATAAGAGGGAACCCTATGTTGATTTTTGTTGTTGTTTTTATTGAGATTGGGAAAAAGCTCTTGCCTTGGGAGAGTAATGAGGTTATTATGCAGAGTGAGACAACCAAAACAGACCCTGCTGTCGTCAAATGTTTGGCTATGAATCCGAGATCCTGTTATTTCAAATTCCGATCCCTTGAAAAGGTCACAGTGGCTGGCTCCAGGTGAGGGCCCGTCAGCTCTCAGAGACATTGCATCTGTTAACTCAGTCCTTTCATATTTACCTTGAAGAAGGAAGCAAGCTTTGTATTGCCGTGATAAATAGAAGAACGATAAATGCACAGACCAAGTTTGATTTGAATACTTCATCCCTCATTTGAGAATACTGTAATTAAAAAAAAAAAAAGGGAGAATGAATTACATTGCAGCAGAGTTGGGCTCTTGGAAGAGTTAAGTTTTTACCAGTGTTTGGAGTCGGGGGAAACATCAAGAAAAGATAAGGCATTTCAACATATAAATATATGTATATATATTTGACATTAAGAGGCATCCATATGTTAATAAATCTTTGTGGGCATTACCTCCATCCCTCCCACCAGCCTTCCAGTGAGAGCCCAGGGGTGAATACGATCTCCTTTATAGCAAAAGGGAGCTGATTTCCTTTATAGCAAAAGGGAATGGGAGAGGGACTTTGCATGAACTTATAAATCAGTTCTCCTCCTTCCTCTGAACTCACATCATCTGAACAAAACAGCAGAGCACACATCCATATACGTAGCAAATCAAATCCACATGGACTTTCTTCATGAGTAAACGTTAAGTCATTCAAGGATCCTGCTCTTGGGGACACAAGGAAATTTTTGACCATAGAGTCCTTCTGCCTCCCTTTTTCATGAAAACTATTGAAAAATAAATTCATGGAGTCTTAGAATAGGAAATGGCCAAGAAAATCTCCAGCAAGGGTAGTCCTTTCATTTCGTACAAGAGAAACCAAGACTGATGGATCAATATGCTTGATTGCCCTTCTGCTGTCTGCTCGAGGTGGCCCTGGGGAATGGTGCTAACTTTATTTTGATTATCCAGAGTACTCAGTAATTTCATTGTCCACCCTTAAAAGCTTCTGGAAGGTCAGCACTGAACGCGTATATACTTGTCTTAGTCCTGCCTAGTTTCCTGAACTGTCTTTGAGTCACTAAACTGAGGAATAATCCAATTCCTTCAGAAGGAAGAAAGGATTTTTTAAAACTGAAAAAGATCTTAAAGTTAGCCTACAACCAAGTCCCTCTTTTTGTCTTAATGCCAGAGAGGTCTAGTAACTCACCATACATCACGTAGCACACAGTTTGAGGAGTGGGAACAGAAAGCTAAGTCTGACTTTGCAATGTCTTTGATCCCCAATTTGAATTTCACCATGATTTTATGAAGGAAGCCAGTAAATAGAGTTCTCATGCTCTATGTCCCTAATACTAACAGAAGACTTGCTTGGGTCAATGAAATCATAAAAGTAGTCAAACTTGCTGTTGGTATGGGAGTCCAGTCCCTGGTAACATGATTTTTATTCTCTTGCCTACTCCTTGGTGAGGTCTAGGTTTTAGACTGAACTTGCTGCTTGGTGTCATGGCTGTGACTTGGAGAGTGGGAATGACCTGCAGTTAGTGAGCTCCATCGTGCAGGCACCAGTGCAGCTCAGAAACTGCACATTCATTGCTGTCAGAGGGCAAGGTTTTTTCTGCTCACTGGTGCTGAGTCCTCTGCCTGCTTGCTGACAACTTGCTCCATACCTAGAGGTGAATATGTCCCTGAAAAATCACGCGGCATCTCCACTCTTGATAAAATGATAGAAAACTCATGATACTGGCAGTTTTCCAGGGCACTGCCTAAGAACAGGGCACCATCAGAGAGACCCACACATACCAGCCTGAAAATAAGAGTTAGCCACAAAGCAGTTTATTCAAAGAATGATAAACGTCTGAATTCTTTCTAACAATCAGTTGCACAAGATCTAATTATTCTTTGTTGACTGATTTCAAACCAACTTGGTTATATAGATTTGATAATGAGATTTTAAAAACAACAATAATAATTTTTCTTGTATATATTCCCCCATAATGGCAGAAAGCAAAGAGGAACTAAAGAGCCTCTTGATGAAGGTGAAAGAGGTGAGTGAAAAAGCTGGCTTAAAACTTAACATTCAAAAAACTAAGATCATGGCATCCAGTCCCATCACTCCATGGCAAATAGATGGGAAAAAATGGAAACAGTGACCAAATTTATTTTCTTGGGCTCCAAAATCACTGTGGACAATGACCGTAGCCATTAAATTAAAAGACTCTTGCTCCTTGGAAGAAAAGCTATGGCAAACCTAAACAGCATATTAAAAAACAGAGACATCACTTTGCTGACAAAGGTCCATATAGTCAAAGCTATGGTTTTTCCAGTAGTCAAGTACAGTTGAGAGAGCTGGGCCATAAAGAAGGCAGAGTGCTGAAGAACTGATGCTTTGAAACTGGTGCTAAAGAAGACTCCTGAGAGTTCCCTGGACCTCAAGAAAATCAAAGTAGTCAGTCCTAAAGGAAACCAACCCTTGAATATTCATTGGAAGGACTGATGCAGGAAGCTGGAGCTCTAATACTTTGGCCACTTGATGTGAAAACCCGACTCACTGAAAAAGACCCTGATGCTGGGAAGATCGGGGGCAGGAGGAGAAGGGGTCAGCAGAGGATGAGATAGTCGAATGGCATCAGTGAACATGAGTTTGAGCAAGCTTATTTTCTTCAGATGGCAAGTTGGTTGGTGATAAAGTAGGAGGACTTACTTGGCCCCCAGGTCCTCCACTCTGTCAGTGTTTCACAGTGAACAAAGCCAATTCCTTTTAACCTCAGTTTTCTTATCTGTCAAATGGGGGAATGAATATAATTCATAGGTTTTGCAAAGCTGTTCCATTTTACTGTATTTTGTTATGCTAGAATTTAATAATAACTTCTGTCTTTTCATGTTTGAACTCCAGTGCTTAGCACAGGTCATAGAAAGGAAGAAACTTATAAGATTTGTGAAGATGATACCAATTAAATATAAAATATTGGTTTCATAATGGAGTGCATTGTTACTCTGGAAATGCAAAGGAGACAAAACTGTGGAAAGAACATCCCTAATTGGCTTAGAATGAGAGGGTGCTGAGGCTGAGTGGTGATTCATTTCACTTCCTCTTGACTTGTGAAGATCTGAGCGCTCTGGTTCACAGCTATATTAAGTTACACGTATTCTCCTTCCTGCCACAGTTAGACTCTTTATCTTGCCTCCTCTCTGTCCTCACTTGGCCCCACTTACTCTTTTATGTCTTAGTGGTGAGCATGGCATGATTTAGAGCTAGATTACCAGGATTTGAATCCCAGCTTCAACACTTACGAGCAACGTAACCTTGGACAAATTTACCAAGTTTTCCACGTCACAGTTTCCTCACCTAGAAAAAGGGGACAATAATAAAAGCTATCTCGTGTGGGTTTCCGGGAGGATGAAATGAGTTGATATATGTAAAGTGCTTAGAGTCATGCATAGAGCACATGGTAACCTTACTTATTGATTATTTACTATAATCAATGAATTATACATATTTTATTGCTATACAGTAAGTCCCCTACATACAAATGAGTTCCTTTCCAAGAGCGCCTTAGTCCAGTTTGTTCATAAGTCCAACAAAGTTAACCTAGGTAACTAACATAATTGGCTATATAGTATTATACTGTAATAAGCTGATAGTACTTCTCACAAAAAAAGCATGTAAAAAACAAACAAACACAGAAAATAAGGAATACATTTTCAATCTTCAGTACCTTGAAAAGTAACATCAGCTGGCACACAGGGGCTGGCATCGAGTGAACAGACAACAAGACTTACTGACTGGAGGAGAGAGAGGAGGTGGGGATGGTGGAGCTGAAGGGTCATCAGGAGTAGGAGACAAGAGGGCAAGCTGCAAGTTCACTCCCCCCTGACACTGAAGAACACACATTTGCATCTTTGAAAGTTCTCAATATAAACACTCCTATGTAAGGGACTTACTGCATTTGTTACATTTTCCAACAAGTGTTGATTTCTAGAATGCTGTCTTCCATTTTTCTATACATAACTGTACCTTGTACTCAGTAGGGTGCCCCAAAATGTTGCTGATTGATGGGTCCATCATGTTAGAAAAGATTCTTCTAAGGGGAATTACAATCTCCTCTGTGATCTTTTGTCTTAGAAAAAGACTTTTGTCTGTACTCCTTTGCCTCCTATAAATCTTTCGCCAAAGGGGTAGAATTCTCCCTTCTCTGGGCAGCTTTGGAAAAGGTGTCCTATAATTCACTGAGTCCTTGGTCTATAAGAGGACTTGGCCGTTGCATATGTTAAAAATGAAGAACTTGAGAATCAGACGTGAGAAAGACATAGTCAAAGTCAATCAGGTGGTTGGTGGCAAAGTTCTGACCACAAGCCACATCTCCTGGCTCCTGGTGGAGTTTTTGCTCCACTACACCACTGTCTTTGGACAGGAAATGTCCTGAAGACAGTAACTGAGCTAACCGTAGATGGGATTAATACCCATTAAAAAGGCCATAATACTTGGAGCAAATTACAGATGCCTCCTTTGAGAGCTTGGATTAGAATTTTGATTATAGGTAGCCCTTTGTATAATCAAAATTCTAATCCAAGCTCTCAAAGGAAGCATTTGTAATTTGTTCCAAGTATTATGGCCTTTGTATCCAGGTGTTCCACACCAGCAGATTCAACCAACCACAAGTCCAAAACATTTGTGAAAAAAAATTCCAGAAAGTCCCCCAAAGCAAAAGTTGAATTTGCTACTCACTGGCAATTATTTACATAGTATTTGCACTTCATCTGCAACTATTAACATAGCATTTGAATTTTAAGTAAATTAGAGATGATTTGAAGTATATGAGAGGATGTGTGTAGATTATGTGCAAATACTATGTCATTGTATGATCTTGGTACCTATGGTCCTGAAATAAGTGCCCTGCAGTAGAAAGGGACAACTGTACTATTATTTTTACTATTATTTTATTTGTGTAGGGATTTTGTTGATTCAGGAAAGGGTCAGTTCAGAAAAGGGCCAAAATATAGTGTAACAAATTGAATAATAATAAGTAGGCAATATGCTAAGTGCTTCTTGTGCACGATCTCATTTAATTATCATGACAACAAAAGATCGTATTTATCATATGCCCATTTTGCAGATAATGAAACTGAAAATTAGAATTATTGAGTAAAACAAGCAGGACTTCACAGACTGTAAAGAGGGAATCCAGACTGTTTGACCCCAAAGTTCAAGGTCTAAAGAAAGTGAAATAACTTACTCATAACCGACTCTTTGTGACCCCATGGACTGTAGCCCATCAGGCTCCTCCTTCCATGGAATTTTCTAGGTAAGAGTACTGAAGTGGGTTGTCATTTCCTTCTCCAGGGGATCTCCCCGACCCAGGGATTGAATCCAGGTCTCCCACATTATGGGCAGATGCTTTGCCATCTGAGCCACCAGGGAATCCCATATTATGTCAGGGGAGTGTGCAATTTCCTCGGTTCTGTCTCATAACAACAAAAATTTGAAGTGATGGACCAGCACTACAGCCCTCGGACAGACCATGTCACAGCTCTTGGACAGATCAGTGTTACAGCTCCGTGTTACGGCTCAGTTTTATTTAGAAAATAAAGAAAAATACATCCTTGAGGCGGGAGGGCATGACAACCCAAGAGACAGGAAGAGAAGAGAGAGAGCAAGAGAGGCAGAGAGAGAGAGACAGAAAGAGGTCAAGAGAGAGAGTGAGCGAGAGAGTGATCCCGGCCCTTTGGCTCCTCTTATTATATGTTTTTTCTCCTCCCCTGGGCTTGCCCTATGTGAGCTGGGCTAGCCAGGAGTGCTGTTTGTTCTACCTGAGGTCCTCACTCCAGTCCTCGGACCATCCTTTGTTCTATTTTGGGGGGCTTTTCCCTTCCTTGTCTTTTAGCCACCTTTCCTGGACTCCCTTTTCCTATTCTAACTACCTAACATTTATCTGCTGAGACTTTGCTGTTTTTAAGGTAATATCATCTTCACAAGATGAACAATCATACTTCAGTCATGTGGTTTACAATACAAAGAAAGAAAATATATTAAAAATTTGAGTCTATGTAAATCTTCATTAGAATGAAAGTGAAGCATGATCTGGGCAAAGAATGGACCTTAAAACACTTCATGAATCAGTCTAATACATTGGCACTGCTGCATTTTCATGATTGATTTATGGATTCTCCTCACAAAGCAAAGCAAAATAAAGAACCCTTTTCCTAAGGCCTAAATGAGTGAATGAATAACAGGGAAGAAAATAAAAGATACAGTGGATTTTATTAAATGCAACAGAATAAGAGGGACCACCACCTTCAAATAATTTAAAAAATGTTTTAAAAATGAAAATTTCCTACTTGATTTGATTAGGTTGGAACTTGGGCTCCCTTCCAAGGAAGTAGAGCAGGAAAAGTTTGTGTTCCATTTTGTTCATTGTCTGTGGATGTTGGCCCTGTGTTCTTTTGAAAGACATATTCATAAATGAACTCAGAGCCATCAGAACCTATGACTTCTTAGATCTTTTATAAGGAAGCTTGGAACTGAAGTGTGATCACACAAGGAAAAGCCTGTTCTGTATTCTTCTCTACAGAGATGTGACTAGTGAAGTTAGCTTGCAGAGGTGATGGACAGCGTTTCTAGTTTTCTGTTTCTTTGCCTGACCCAGGCCTGGAAAATCATCCTAGGTGGATCAGAGGGAAATCACCCCACTCTGCTAGATTCTCTGATTTGTTGTGGTAGTTGCTGTTCAGTTGCTAAGTTTTGTTTGACTCTTTGTGACCCCATGGACTGCAGGACGCCAGGCTTCCCTGTCCTCTACTATCTCCTGGAGTTTGCTCAACCTCATGTCCACTGAGTCGGTGACACCATCCAACCATCTGATTCTCTGTCGTCCCCTTCTCCTTTTCTTCCTGCCCCAAATCTTGCCCAGAATTAGAGTCTTTTCCAGTGAGTTGGCTCTTTGCATCAGGTGACCAAAGTATTGGAGCTTCAGATTCAGTATCAGTCCTTCCAGTGAATACTCAGCATTAATTTTCTTTAGGATTGACTGGTTTGATCTCCTTGCTATTGAAGGGACTCTCAAGAGTCTTCTCCAGCACCACAGTTCAGAAGCATCAATTCTTCGGCATTCAGCCTTCTATATGGCCCAACTATCTCATCTGTACCTGACTGCTGGAAAAACCATAGTTTTGAATATACAGACCACTTTCACATCTGAAAAGTGACGTCTCTGCTTTTAATGTGCCATCAAGTTTTGTCATAGCTTTTATTCCAAGGAGCAGTTTTGACTATGAGCCAAAAGGTACTTACTAAATTCTTACATCTCTACAAGATGTAGCTGTTGCTGCTGCTGCTGCTGCTAAGTCACTTCAGTCAGTCATGTCCGACTCTGTACGACCCCATAGACGGCAGCCCAACAGACTCCTCTGTCCCTGGGATTCTCCAGGCAAGAATACTGGAGTGGGTTGCCATTTCCTTCTCCAATGCATGAAAGTGAAAAGTGAAAGTGAAGTCGCTTAGTCGTGTCTGACTCTTAGCGACCCCATGGACTATAGCCTACCAGGCTCCTCCATCCATGGGATTCTTTAGGCAAGAGTACTGGAGTGGGTGTAGAGGACACTTCAAACCAAAGCAATAATCTAGTTAAATGTCCAAACTACAATGAGTTTTGTCTTTTTTTTTTTTTTTCTCATGTATTTATTTGGATTGAAAATTGTATAGGTGGAGTGGGGATTTTATTTGTCACCTTGATCTAACTTTGATGAATGCTGATTTCACTTGGCAAAACCTCAGAAAGGAGCCATTAACTCCTACTGGAACATTTCCAGTGATGACGAAATCAGCCCCTCAGTTGACAGCCCATTCCATCTTTGAATAAATCTAGTTTGAAGAAAGATAGTTTTCTAGCACATCTCTCACTAATATAAATTAATATGTTAAGAATCTCAACTGAGACAATCTACTCATTTTGTATGAATGAACTAAAGAATGTAACCTCCATTCTATTGTTGAATCCATGCATTGTGAAACCTGGCACTGACTAGAGCACTCTTAAATTAGATCGTTTGGGTGAAAGACATACTTACAGTAAAAACCAAGAAACTAATTTTCAGTCCTTTCATATTTTGAAATAGACTCTATTTCCTATCTTGGTGTCTAACCAAATCATTACCAGGAACAGTTCTATGAGGGACAGGTGTATCTGAGGAATGTCTCACTGGTATACTTCTTCCTAAGAGACTTGACCTTCAAACATAGGTGGGCTCCTCATCTTTAACAAAGTCACAAGGAATCATGCTAATGAGTATTTAAGATGGACAGCTTCAGAAGTGTGAGACAGAGAGGATGCCACCCCAGGAATGACAGAAGATCCTTAATGATAACATAGTATTGTGAATCTATCTTGACAATGACCATGTATTATGGTCTTCCTTGGTGGCTCAGCTGGTAAAGAATCCACTTGCAATGCAAGAGACCTGGGTTCGATCCCTGGGGTGGGAAGATCCCCTGGAAAAGGGAATGGCTGCCCCCTCCAGTATTCTAGACTGGAGAATTCCATCGACTGTATAGTCCATGGCATCACAAAGAGTCAGACATGACTGAGTGGCTAAGCACACAATGTATTATGGTCTTCCTGGGGAGGGAGATGGATTGCCATATGAGAATTCCAAGTCAAACTTTTACAAAGTTTACAACCCACCATTCTCCCAGCTCACCCTTCTTCAAACCTCCCATTTTGGGGAGGAAAGACTCTTCCTTTCTTGAGGACCCAGTCACCCAAGACATGGTGAGGGGGTGAGAATGATAACTGCTTCTTGACTTTTTGCCCAGAAGCCCAAAGTTTTAGATGATGCTTATATCCACACATAAAGCATCAGATTACTTTTAAAGACTGAGATGATGACCTTTAGGTTGAAATCATAACTGTACCATTCTGCCCTAGACTATTACAGATGAAATTGGTATTCCTGACTCTGAAAATGCTGGCCTTGTGGCGCTGGAGCTCGCTAATTGATATGATAAAAGACACAAGTGACATAGCCCTTGATCTCATTTGACCTCCTAGAGGGTGTAGAAGTAGCAGTAATTTTACAAGATAATATCAAGAGTGTAAAGGATTCTCACTTAGCTATTGTTTGAATGGGAATGATTCCCCTCCTCCCCAAATATCTTTGAAATCTGTCCCTCTTACCTGAAGAAGGTGGTCTAAATATTTATTATTCTGAACCTTATTAGAGCAATAAAACTCAAGAATAACCTGAGACTACAAAGGAATAATTCCTTCAAAAACCAGAGACCACGTGGTTCAGTGTTCATGTATCTCCCCTCTGCATCTTAATAAGAAATAGTGTGCTTCAACACATTCTGAACATTTCCCAAAATAGACAAAAGCATTTTTTTCTCATTACTTAATCCCAGAATCCAACATCTTAACAGATTTTTCATTCATTTACCTACCCTCCTCTGCTTTGCTGAAACTCCTTATTTTAGTTCACTCATTATAACTCCAATAGGAGTTTATAGAAAGAAGAAATATTTCAATGTTTGTGACACATTTTCCTGAAATCTCTTAAGCCTTCAGTTAGCTTTGATTTTCCTTATAAAAGATAGAGAAAACTGAGTGAAATTCTGAACAGATATAAGAATCAACTGTACTCAGGCAAAGGATTATATAAAGGTTTCTTTGTGTGACAGATCCTTGTTTTTATGTGGTTACTGAACATAATAAAAGTAATATTAAATGAATGTTTTGAAATATTCAGCACAGAACTTAGTTCATAGCAAGCACTATCTATGGGCTTCGGGTGTGTACTTGATTAGTACATACCTTACAAGGTTATGAATTTATGAAAGTCGTGACCCTAGTACCCTGAGATAGAAGACACATTAAGATTGCTCCTTATCACTGTTTTTAATGAAGTAGTTTCTCTAAAGAAGCTGTAGAAGTGTAAGATTTATTTTAAGTGAGGATGCAGCCTCACCCAGAATTGGATTGGCATAGAATTCACCAGAAGGACAGAAAAAATAACTATTGCATTTATTCAGACATCTATTATATGTGTATTACATCATCTGATTTTTACAACATTCCAATGAAGGGCAGGTGGTATGATCACCATCATCTCACTGAGATCAAACACCTTTTCCTCCATCACCTAGCCAGTATCTAGCAGGAATTGGGTTAAAGTCATGTTTACTCAGTAAACAAGTTTATGGTCTTTCCTCTGTCTTTTAACAAAGACCAAACACTTGTGAGCTTCCCTGGTAGTTCAGATGGTAAAGAATCTGCCTGCAATGTGGGAGACCTGGGTTTGATCCTGGGTTGGGAAGATTCCCTGGAGAAGGAAACAGCAACCCACTCCAATATTCTTGCCTGGAGAATCCCCATGGAAAAAGGAGCCTGGTGGGCTACAGCCCGTGGGGTTGCAAAGAGTCGGACATGACTGAGTGACTTTCACTCACTCAAAAACTCGTGAAATAAATGAAGCTTTTGCATGTGCACAGGGGTGTCTATCTATCAACTTGTTATTATCCAATAATGATCTGTAAGTTAGTCAAGTCTCCACTGCACCTACATCTATTTTCAAAGTGGGATTTGAACCAATGTCTGTTTGACCCCCAAGCCTGAGCCCTTGGAAGGCTTATAGAGACATTCCTTCCAGGCTTATCTGAGACCATGTGGACCTTGTTTATGGACCCAGGACCTTCTGACGTGATCTGATCTCTGAAGGCATGAAGCAAGTGACTAGCCCGTTTCAAAGTACAGCCAAGAATGGAGAAATGTGGCTGACAACTCAGGACAACAGAATCCCAGAAGGGTTTTCTCAAAATGTAGGTCCCTCTGCAAAATCAGAATCTTAGGGACAGAGAGATGGGCAGGGGCCTACATATTAAAGATCTTCAAGTTTGAAAACTATTAGCTTAGGACAAAGAGGCTTTTTATTGCTTAAATTTGTAAGGGTGACAAAGGAGGCCTTGATTTCTCAAAGAAAAAATTTCAGAATTTAACAGGAGGATACTGGCATTGAAAGAAGGAAGGAAATCTAATCGCCATCAATATGGTTTGATTTTTAACAGCACACTAAACATAAAACACCCTACATCAAAACACAAATTTTCAATCAGTTTTGAAGTGTGCACTAAACATATCTTAATCTTTATTCAAAATAAGGAAATTGCCTCATTTTGAGGTGGTCCTGATGTTTTTGTAACATCAAGTTGAATGAAGTCACTCCAGTAACTGTTTCCATGTGATTAAGCTCTCTTAAGGCACTAAAGTCTTTCTTTGGCCTGGAAACCAAAGTAATTGTAGTTAATTACCTTCCTCATCTAAGTTTCATTCAGAGCCTTGTCCCAGAAGAGAATAAGGGATAGAGGCTGAGAAATATCACCTTTCTATATGTGTTCTGGGATTAAGATCTTCATATATAAAGAACACCCACAAATCAATAAGACAGAAATGAGCATCACAATAAAAGAAGGCAATTAAGATGGACATTCAAGTCACATAATTAAGACAAATGTGAAGATCACAAAAGAAGAAATATAAAGACCAAAATATATATACAGAAAGACATTCAACCTCAATAATAATTTTTTTTTTAAATATGGCAGGAAGATGCTCCTTGTATCTTATCAAGTTGGTAATTTTTAGAAAGTATAGGCACAATTTTTGAGGGTTATTTCAGAATACACATTGAGCATTTTAAAATGTGCATTCTCTTATACCCATTTTTATGATTTTATCCCAAGAAAATAATTAAACATGGATGTATGATATAACTATGACCCTGGTAATGGCAATGCAATTTATAATTTTCAACAGTTAAAAACTGAGGGAACAAAAGCAAAAGTAGTTAAAATATGCACTGGAATAGTATGCAGTTACAAAAAATATTTTGTAACTAAACATTTATTACCTTGGGGAAAAGTTCAAGTGAAGAATGCTTAACACTGTCTTAAAAGGCATGATGTATGAATGGCCCTGTTTTAATAGAAACATTGCACAGGTAAGTGTAAAGAATCACAATCACGGCTGACTAGCATGACACATGGCAAAATATTCACATTGGGTATTACGGGTTGAGATCACAAGAGATGTCATTTTCTTCGTTTCTTCACTTTCACTTTTCACATTTATATGCTTGGTATAAGCTTTTGCTAGGGCAAATGCATTACCTTTTTTAGGAAAAAAATTCATATATAATAGAAGAAAAAACCCAATATGATTGATAGTATGTGACAAACACCATGATTCCTACATCTCTTTATCACAGTTCTAATTTTTTTTCACCCCTGAGATCTATAAGCTCCCTTTAGGAAATTTTAGCTGCAAATTAAAGACAGGCAGAGAATTCTTTAGTGGAGGGGACCTTAGATGACTGGATAAGGGCTCTACCCCCATTCTGGAGTCTTCCCAGAAATCTCATGTGGTTGCAGGGGAGTGAAGATGTTGAGAATCACTACTTCTAACCAGGCCAAGATCTAAGCCTGGGGTCACATGACCTGTCACCTGTGTGATTTTTGAGTGACTGGAGCTGCTATTTATAATTACATCGAGAAAACGGACGTAAACTGGGCAAACCAGGACATGTGTTCATCAAGACCTTTGGGAATTCACAGCCTCAAAGCACTGACAAAAAAAAAAAAAAAGCACTGACAGCTGAAAGCTACAGGAGCTGCCCAACTATCTCATTTCACAGATGAGAAAACCTGAGGACAGAGAAGGAAAGTGTGCCGTTCAAACTTGGTTAAGACACAGGAGTCATGAACATACTTTCTGAAGCTTAACTCGGAAGATTTCTCTGTGTGGACATCCCGTGAGCCACCATGAGATGACATGGCAGGGAGTAAGCAGAACATTACAATCTTCTCTCCTGAAACTTCACTGTCAAGAGTCAGACCAAAAGCAACCCGTGTCTTTTGGCTCGTAGGTTTCACAACATATAGCTTGAGGCCAGTTGCAGGGGTGAGGCAATCTCCTCAAAGATTCTCCTTATTAACCCGAGTCTTCAGTACTCTTGCCTGGAAAATCCCAGGGGCAGAGGAGCCTGGTGGGCTGCAGTCCCTGGGGTCACCGAGAGTTGGACACGACTGAGAGACTTCACTTTCACTTTTCACTTATGCATTGGAGAAGGAAATGGCAACCCACTCCAGTGTTCTTGCCTGGAGAATCCCAGGGACCGGGGAGCCTGGTGGGCTGCCGTCTATATGGGGTCGAACAGAGTCGGACACGACTGACGCGACTTAGCAGCAGCAGCAGCAGTCACTCACTCAACAAGTATTTATACAACACTGGGAGGCGGGTAAAGTCCCACTTCACATAAAGCTTGGTACATATGCTAATTTTTACAAGCTAATGTAACCAAGAAGTGTCCGGATGACATTTCAAAGCGGTTTTTCACGTTCTGCAATTCACAAATAAAGGTGGAAAGGAGAACAGTTTCTCTTATTAAAATAACCATACATTGTTCAAAGCGAATGAAGCCTTTTCTTCCTACACAATTTCCAAGGTAAAAATCATTGTTTCCATTTCCAGTTTTTCTCTCAGAAAATATACATTTATGGTCCAAACTTGCTCTCAAAAAGCAGGGTAGGGCAGTGGGAAGAGAAAAGACTTTGGAGTCACAAATACAGTAAGTATTTCAACAAATCTAAGATGCACAATTTTTAACCTACCTTTTAACAATGAAATCAGAGTTAACTTAGTGTCATTGGAGACTTAAAATCTTGAATTCTTCCAGGGAGGTTTGTGACTGCTGCTACTGGTCACTAGGGGGCAATATGAACCCAGTGAAGTGAAAGTTTCTCCGTCGTGTCCGACTCTTTGCCACCTCTTGGACTATACAGTCCATGAATTCTCCAGGCCAGAATACTAGAGTGGGTAGTCTTTCCCTTCTCCAGGAGATCTTCCTGATCCAGGAATCGAACCCAGGAATCCTGCATTGCAGGCAGAGACCACTCTAAATTCTCTGCCTGACTTTTTTTAAAGATCACATTCAGAGTGTGAACTCAGGTGGCAAAACCATGTGCACTCCACTTTGGAGTTCAACTTCTTGGAGAGGATTTTTGTTTGTTTTTTCATCTAACCAATACCCAGGGAGAGGCATGTGAATTTCCATGTTGACTGTCTATTGGGTGGTTTTTCTTAGTGCTGCATAGAAACCAAACACCTCACAGTCGATGGTACCTTAGAGTCAATGAAATATGGCAACCAAATTCTGAGATCTATAACTTCTACTTAACCTCTAAGAGGTTCAGTTTTCTCTTACAAAAGTAAGCGAGATAGTAATGCTTCCCTGAGCATGCAATAGGCCAGTATACCAAAACGCTGGCCACAGAGTAGAAGCACACTGATGCTGTGCTCTAATTCTGGAGTCCTGTGGATTTGAAGGCGCTGCTTTTATTTCAGTAAGGCTTCTGGGACCCTTTCTTACCTGACCTGTCTCCCAAATCCCTGACTTGAGTTTCCACTTCATCCAACGTTCAAAGAGAAGAGAATGAAGATGGCACAGGATTGCCTTCTCCAGACAAGGGCCTGGGGTAGCAGATCCTCAGGGCTCCTGGGAGGGGCAGTGTCCTGACCAGACCAGGGAACTGGCTTTGGGGTCACAGTGAGCTCGGACTACAGTCCCTATACTGACAGCTTGAGTTTGGGTGGGCTACTGAATCATTTCTCCATGCCCCATTTCATCAAGTATAAAAGGAGGCTCTTTATAACATCCATTGGGTTGGCCAAAAAAGTTCATTTGGGTTTTTCTGTAACATCTTATGAAAAACCCAAATGAACTCTGGCCAACCCAATATTTCTTATTGTCATTGTAAGTTTGTGCTCATAGCTTAGAAACTGTTGTTGTGTAGTCGCTAAGTCCTATTTGACTCTTGGTGACTCCATGGACTGTAGCCTGCCAGGCCCCTCTGTCCATGGGATTTCCCAGCAAGACTACTGGAGTGGGCTGCCATCTCCTTCTCTAGGTGATCTTCCTGACCCTGGAATCGAAGCCACGTCTCCTGCTTGGCAGGCAGATTCTTAACCACTGAGCCACCAGGAAAGCACATGACTTAGAATGGTACCTGCTGTTCAGTTGCTAGTCATGTTTGACCCCATGAATTGCACTTGTTTTTGTGACCCCCATGAACTGTAACCTGCCAGGCTCTTCTGTCCATGGGATTTCCCAGGCAGGAATACTGGAGCAGGTTGCCATTTTCTTCTCCTGGGTGAAATAACCACTGGTTACTACTTTTGATATATCCTCTGCTCAGCAGTAGTGTTGACCCTGGAGAGGGTCTCTGAGCAGGTCAATGAGGACTGTGTCTGTGACATGAGGGGTGAGCACTATCCGGTGTGCCTCGACTGCCCGCCCCTGGGAGCCCATATCATGCAGAGCACAGGCTAGATGGTGTAAGACTGGACTATCAGTGACCTGATCCCCACGTGTCTGTTCAGGAGTGGATGCTATCCCTTGCTTCTAGAAGAACCTCCCTGGTCGCAGAAAGCAACGTCTGATACATAGTACCTCCTCTAGCTCCAATGCCCCTCCAACACCAGTGCCTGCAGGTGAGCACCAGACATTATTGAATAAAATACATTAGAAATCATTTCTAGTCTGCAGGGGTCAGGTCATCAGTGAAGCAAGTACATCTTTAGCAAGAATGAATAAAAGGGTTTTTGTACAGCTCTGGACACAGCCTAATTGAGAAGATTCTTTGTAAGACCACCCTGCCTTTCCTAGCTCCTTCAATGGAGAAGCCAGGATAGAAAATTGCCTTTAATTATATTACTAACAAGAAAAATCCACCTGCAATGGTGGCGGGATGGGGAGGGTTGTTGAATAGGCAAAGTGTTTCTTTTCTTTTTGTTTTGTTAGTACATAGACACAATACATTCAAACTGCGAATCGCAGGTGAAGATCTTAATTTTGGAGTTTGCAACCTTCAGATAATTATCAAAGAGACTCACTGGGAATAATGCATGTGCTTGGAAGTGTGAATTCTCCAAACCCAGCAAAGTAGAATCTCCCAGGCAGCTAAGCAAACTTGCAAAAAATTGCTCACTGGAGCTTTGCAGAGTATCGAATCAAACTCCTGAAATTTGCTTGCAAATCCCCTGCTGTTCTTGCCGGAGGCTCCTGCAGATGCTAAGCACCTCCTGTGCTCAGCCAAGGAAGGTCTGTCAGCTTCCATCAGTGCAAACAAGCAGCCTAGTTACCCAGGGACAGCACCCACTCATGGTTTGGTGCTGGGGGGAGGGAAGAAGGGGCAAGAAACTAAGTCACCATCAATACAGTAATGGTGGCCACTACTGAGCAGTTGATCTCTTCAAGGCATTGCCTGGAGCACTTCATCCTAAATTATCAGGGAGGCGTGTCCATCAGCCTCATTGTACAGAGAGGATCTCCTGCTCAGAGACTCCTTCACTTACTGGAGGTCACACAGCAAGGAAGTGGCAGAGGTGGAACTGGAACCCAATTCTGAACCCACTACCATGTACTATGCGTACATCGGGGGAACTCTGAGCAGCAGCGGACAACTGGGAAAATGGGAGAACAGGTGTCTGCAATCTAACAAAGACAGTGTTTATCACTAACACTTGCATTAGGTTATTGGGTGCCCTCATACAGTAGGTTACAAGGCGTAGCAGATTCACTGAAAATCAAAGGCAAGTGGGTGCTAACGAACTCCTTTGTTCTTTCCATCATCTTTTCCATAAAGAGCAAACTTGACGCTCTCTTTATCTAACCAGCATCTCCTTTCATGGCCTTCGGTCTACTCATGATTTTCAAAGAGAAAAAGAAAAGACAGTACCAAACCAAGCAAACACACAACAAACACACTCAACCAAAACCGCAGCCCCTGGGCTCTCTCTCTAGTCCCGTGAACATTTACAACCATTTATTTCAGAAAAAGAGCCACTGTGGAGACCCAGCTCTACCTTGTGCTCCAGGCTGGAGTCTTTAAACATCAGTGAGAATGGCTTGATATGCTCTCTTCTCAATTTATCACCACTCCGCAAGTCGATGGTATGTTCTATTCTCTTGTTAATTTCCTCAGGCCCAGACTGGACATGCAAAGCTTGTGCAAGATGGTTTGGAAGTAGATTTATTGAATTTCTTGTTAGGGCAGCCAGAGTCTAGGGGGAAAGCACATGCAAACACAATAAACCTGCTAGTCCCCTTTGGATTAAAAAGAAAGGCAATGTGTTCAGATTAGGTTGCATCGCAAACAGTAATAGCATTCCATGCAGTTGTATTCAGTGAAACCTACAGAAGTCGATAAGTTAGCATTTGGTTCCCAGAAACACAAACTGGAAAAACAGTATATCAAGGGGGACATTTCCCTCTCCTCTGTGTAGGTGCACTGAATTCCTTTGGTTCAGGTATAGGGAGAGCTGTCGGTTTGCAAATATTAACCAAGAGCCTTCTCTAACCAGGCACATCCCTGGTTTGAGAGAAAGAAAACCAATACAAATATCAGAAGGGAAAACAGAGCTGAAAAGCCCACAGAAATGATCCTCTCCAACCAAGTAGATTCCACATTTTCATGTGGTCTTTCCTTGAATGGTGGTGGAGAGACTTGGGGATGAATGGCTTGCATTTTTTTTTTTTTTTTTAGCATTTCTCATGGAGAGTCAAATGAGCCAGAATCTGCTACTTAAACTTGATGGAGATTGTTAGACCTTTTACACTTGACAAATGTTTTTTCCCCATAGACTGTTATATATCTATATTTTCATATAGATATATGTGTTTGATTTCCTTTAGGCAAAAATGCAAGCAGTTGCAGCCTCTCACTGCTTCACAGAATTAAACAGCAGGAGGTGGGGAAAGGCACAACCATCATGGTTGATCATTGGGTGTGGCCACATGGATGCAGAAACAGCACTGGCTTAGGAAGACCCAGCAGATTTGGCAGAGGGGACTCTGTCTCCTGGCATCTTAGCTGCAGGTGACAGGATCAACCAGTGGGATCCAGCCAAATGCAGCACCCACTCGCAGCTCCAATTTCAACTTCTTTGACCCAAAACATGAGAGTTGGAGCTCGAGGGATATAAGGACAGCAAGGCTCATCTCCTCCCCCAGAAGATTTCTTGAGAAGAGGTGGAGGATGCAGTACCTCTGTAGAGGGGAAGAGAAAGCTCTGCCTCCGAACACACTCACTGCATCTTCTTTTCTCTGCCAGCCTCTCATCTTGGCCAATGTTAGACCATAGGCTAGACTGAGATGAGATGATGCAGTTATGAAATAACAGCCTGTGAGAGCAGACAGAACACCTTGGAGGTCCTGCTGCCTGAATCCTTCATATACCCATGTGTGGTTGTTCAGTCGTTTAGTCGTGTCTGACTCCTTGTGACCCCATGAACTACAGCACACCAGGCTCCCCTGTCCTTCACTATGTACTGGAGTTGGCTCAAACTCATGTCCATTGAGTCGGTGATGCCATTCAACCAATCTCATCCTCTATCACCTCCTTCTCCTCTTGCCCTCAATCTTTCCCAGTGTCAGGGTTTTTTCCAATGAGTTGGCTCTTTGCATCAGGTGACCAAAGTATTGGAGCTTCATGAGCCTCAAAGAATTATACTCATGAGCCATCAGCTTCTCTGCAGCCAGGTCAGACTCTCTGACTCTGGAGCCAGAGTTGGGGGCTTTGATCTCATGGAGCCCACTAGCCCATTCCATGAGGATTCCTCCTATGACACTGTTGGACTCTTCCTTTTAATCTTCATGGAGATACTCAACATAACCTAAATTCATAATCTCTAAAGAATTCTAGAGCAGGGCTTTATCACTGGTAGAATCTACTGAAATCCTTTTCTCCAGCCACACAACAAAAGATGGAGTCACAGGTGCCAACACAAGCAAGTACAGTATATGCTCTGAGGATACTGAAGCTAATTTCAGCACTAAGTACCAAGGAGGCAACCACAGAGAAAAAAACAAATGTCAGGTGGAGGTATGGCAGGATGAGCGGCGAGGAGGAGAGCTGGATCCAAGAGAAGGAAGCAGGTACCAGTATTTTAGAAAACCGAAGAGCAGGGTTCATACTAGGGCAGAGGGTTTGAGCTCTGGTATTAAATGTTTTTAGAACAGCATCTCAGAAGGTGAAGGAGACTGGAGCCTACCCTCTGTGGATCTCCTAAATCGTCTTCTTGGGCAGAAATTCTCTCCACTGTTTGGAAATGTCAGAATTCAGCCTCCTATCTCAGAGAGTAGGTGGGAAAGACACTCTGCTGCTCATGGCAGACCCAAAACACAAACTGAGGTGTGCCCAGTTTTTCCAAACTCCATTCCAGGTCTATGAATTTGGGCAAATTGTTTAAACCCTGTGGGACTTCCCTAGCAGCTCAGCAGCATTTAAGATGGTTAAGGCTCCACGCTTCAGCTACAGAGGACATGAGTTCAGTCCCTGGTTGGGGAGCTAAGATCCTGTATGCTTTGATGTGTGGAAAAAAAAAAATGATTGAAATCCAGATGAAAACCAGAGTTCCTTCTGAACTCAATCAAGTTTCTGAACATAGGGTCTTGCTGAGAGTCTCAAGATTTTGTCAACTTCATTTGGATGGGGTAGGAGAATATAAACCCTCTCAAACTCATCATTTGGTTTATGACCAGAAGACTGTTCTTTCAGAATCATGTTTATCTGTGTACACACTAACAACCTACTTTTTTCTTTTTTTAAAAAAAATAGTTCCTATGGCTTCATGGATAGTCATACATTTGGTATTTCTTAATCAGTTTGTGCCAGCAAATAACAAATTACTCCCAATGAGATCTCAGACTGAAAGTGTGCTCTAGAAACATCCAGTTTTGTTGAGTCAAAAACACTTTAGCTCTTATGGATCACACATTCCAGTCTTCAAACGCCCTCTGCAGCACCCGTGCAGATGCTGTAAATCAGCCTGCACAGTCTCCGTTCTGGAATTTGAGGAAATCATCCCTCTCTTTCATCACAAGATTCTCTTAATTAACTCTTTCCCCAAAATCCTGTTCTAAGGGACACAGGAATGAAGGAATGCATCTTTACAAAATGGTTTATGGACAAATCAATTTAGGAAATATGGATCCACTGTTTGTTTACTGCCATCCATTCTCACTACTCTCCTCCAGGGAAAGGATTTTGTTTCTTTTGCTAATCTCTTTGTCTGGAGTGTGTATGCCAGAAGCTGGCACTAAAGTAGGCACTCAGTACTGGTGTGTTGAATGAAAAAATTCTTATAACCTCCTATTGGAATCTCACAGTACACATTATTGAAATAAAGGTACTGATAAGTTCTGCAGAAATCAGGCTTTTAAACTGCATTTTCCAAACTTTTATAACCATGAAAGTTTTTGCTCAGATCTCCTCTACATGGTTCATGGAGGACCACTTTGGAAATAGTACGCTAAAGTTCTTCCCTGGTTTTGTTTGCAACTCTTACTTATTGGATCTGTTTCTGATCTCTGAATAGAGTCTATTTACTCCCCTCCACTTTTCTTCCACAGGCTAATGGCGTCAGCTTTCCCAATCACTTCACAGGTGACACGGTTTCCACATAGGGCACAACAATGCTCTCCACTTTGTCCATACCTTGAGGATACTACTGCGCAGAATCAGACTGAATGCAAATGACATCAGAGTCTGTATTGGAGCCTGGGCAACTAACACAGTGTGACCTAGTAAACAATCACTCAGTCTACTACACTTTACACACTGGAATGTGTGGCAGCTAGGTAGAATGTCCTGCTGCTTCTTTAAAACCCAATTCAGGCATCATCTTCTGCAAGAAGCCTATTGTGAGTCTGCATGTATCCTTAGCACAGCGGTTACTGTGATGTATTATTACCGCCTCATTGTGGGTTTGCCTGTTCCTTTAGGCTCTGATCTAGAGGGCCAGGCACTGTGTTTTACCCATAACTAAACCTGCAGCATCTGGCATATTTGATAAATTCTTAATAAGCACTTTTGGAATGAATGAATGCATGCATGAATGAAAGGTTGAATGGCTGTGTCAGACTATTCTTAGGGCACTGTTTTCAATCTTTTGCTACCAAAAGTCTAGTGATGCTTTTCCTGTCCTCCCCCAACCAGACTCCAAATTTAGACCTTGTTTACCAAATTGCACTTATTAAATAAGAAGTAGTTTGTTTTCCTACAATTCAATTAAATGCCTAGTTTTTGATCAGCCTGGGATAATGGGCATTGCCACAACAGCTTAAGAGAATTCCAGCCAAGAGCAAGAACCTTGAAAGGCAGCTTTAAGATGCTTCTCAGCATGGGGTTTTATTCAGGTGTTTGGAATCCAGAACACGAGGTCACAGATGGGAACGCACTAACCTACAGTCCTTTCTGGGACCAATGCCTGGATAAACATCAGCTTGAGTGTTTCCCATGAACCAGAATAAAGCAAAGGTTAAAGTTATCAGTGAAAGGGTGTCATCTTTTAGCTCTGCTGGAGGTGGAGTCTTGAGATTAATTGATAGGTAGTCGTGACTGAAATCCTGCACTGTAGGCCAGCTCGCTATTGATTGGGAAAGACCCAGAGAAGATGCCCAGCCCAGCAGGCTCAGAGCCTCACAGGGACCTCTCTCTCTTATGCGGGGATGGCGAGGTGCTAGTGAATTAGACCATTCTTTATAAGCAAGGGGTGTTAGCCAAGATTGCCATAATTTTCCCTGTCTGTACTGAGAAAAAAATGAAATGTCACATTCAAATGATATACCTGATGCTTTTTCTAAAAGGGGATATTGCTTACTTTCTCTCTCTTTAAGATATTTATACCATCATCACCTATCTCCCAAACAAATCAAAAGAATGTTTAATGAGATCTTACTGTGGGAGGAGGTTTACAGAATACAACTACAGGAAGAGTTGAAGGAATTTTCATAATAGGCTCATAGCTTCTGCACCAGGAAACGAAATAACAAGCATCAGAATGTCCACTCTGTTGGCTGAAATAATAGTCCGGACATTTCTAGCCAGCCTGCTCCAGGATTCCAGCACCTCTCTGTAGCCTGGTTCCCTATTCTCAATTGTCAGCAAACAATGTCAGTCTGGGGCCTGGGCTATTTGAGCCTTCACTGCTTCCCACTTTGGGGCAGAATCGGAAGTGTGCAAATATTGGCTGGATGCTGCATTGGATAAGGAATAAAAAAATGTATAAGCTCCTTTGTCACTTTGTAGTCTGAAATTTCAAACTGTTTATGATTAAGAGAACAAAACAATAACCAGGAAGATATCCCAAATTCTGGCAGAATCCACAATAAACATTTACTAATTTGCTGCTGATTTGAACCCCACAAATGCACTCTTGAACTTTTGACTAACATCGATAAGGCAGATAATCAAGACAGTTTACTTATTTGGGGGTTTCGGTCCCAGATGTGTTAGGTTCCTTTCCCAGGGTCCTTTGTCTGACATTAAATGCATCATTCTTTCAGTTCATCCTGCTAGTGGCTCCTGGCTTTGGACACAGACATGCTGGTTGGTTGCCTTTGGACTGTGTGCGTGCTAGATTGCTTCAGTCCTGAACTACTCTGTGCGACCCTGTGGACTGTAGCATGCCAGGCTCCTCTGTCCATGGGATTCTCCAGGCAAGAGTACTGGAGTACGTTGCCTTGCCCTCCTCCAGAGGATCTTCCCAACACAGGGATCGAACCGCGTCTCTTGTGTCTCCTGCATTGGCAGGAGGGTTCTTTACCACTAGTGCCACCTAGGAAGCCCCTCCCTTTAGCTGCTGCTGCTGCTGCTAAGTCACTTCAGTCGTGTCTGACTCTGTGCGACCCCAGAGACGGCAGCCCACCAGGCTCCCCTGTCCCTGGGATTCTCCAGGCAAGAACACTGGAGTGGGTTGCCATTTCCTTCTCCAATGCATGAAAGTGAAAAGTGAAAGTGAAGTCACTCAGTTGTGTCCGACTCCTAGTGACCCCATGGACTGCAGCCTACCAGGCTCCTCAGTCCATGGGATTAGCCCTTTAGCTGAGGGGTGGGCAAATGGTCATTTGTGGCTGAATTTTTGGGCTGACCACAATTCCAGGTAATTGGGCAGAGCTCTCGAAACAAGGTTACCCGGAGTCCACAGAGGGAAGCTCCAGCATTCAAGATTTTGTCCCAGAGCTCTGATCCAAGGACCTCAGTGCCAGATTAACCTAGGACAAGCGGTGCCTGACACTGATTTTGTCCAGCCAGGAGCTTGTCTGGCTCTGTTTGACCCATCTGCTATCTAGTTCGGGATCCCTTAAGTCTGATTTCATCCTCTGAATTTCTCAGAAAGATGCTAATCTCACTTTGGGAATAGGATTGTACTCTTGTCATTACACACTTGAGCCATTTTTAATCAAAAATAGTTGCTAAATTGCTGCAGAATTGGCTGAAGCAGAACTTGGCATGTCCATTTAGATGTGGCCACTTTGAAGTTAGATGATTTGGGGGCAAGCTGCCAATTAATTATTAGCTTTTAAAATATCACATCCACAGTAATGTGTGGAAGAGATATGCAAACCCCGGCTTGGACCTCATCTCAGGACTGGGTGGAGTGGGTGAGAGGAATGGTGTGGACTTAGGGAGGGAGGCAGGATTTCCCTCTGGATATGGCTCATAAGCTGGGGCGAGAGAAACCGAAACACTGATGGCTTGTTTATAAAGCCACTGGATAGGTGTGAATCAAAGTAGTCACAGCACTGAAATGACTGGGCCAAAACGTAATTGACTATGGCTGGAGAGGTGGCCACTAGCCCACTGACCAAGTGACCCTTTGTTCTGGCAATGGATTGGGTTGGCAATCAGAAAACTTCAGGTAATAAATAAACAAACATCAGGACCAAAGTTATTCAGATTTCTTGTGAACATCAGTGATGTAGGTTTTTCAGAAATGTTAATGCCATGGGAAAAATTAGTGTGTGTGTATTATATCTGTGTCTTTGTTTACTTAACAGAAATTTGCAGAAGATTTAAATATAAGAATTACCTAACTTTTTATCTTTTTAAAAAGGTTCTGAAGTAACTCTTTTCATTGAGGAATGTGCCCTAAGTATTACATCAAGTTGTTGTTCAGTCGCTAAGTTGTGTCTGATTCTTTGAGGCCCCATGGACTGCAGCACTCCAGGCTCCCCTGTCCTTCACTATTTCCCAGAATTTGTTCAGATTTGTGTCCACTGAGTTGGTGATGCTATCTAACCATTACATTCTATCAAGAGTTGCTGATAAATTGCTCATATTTGGTGCTATAAGTCTATGGGTCTTATTATACAATTTGCTGATTAAGTTTAGTGACTGATACTTTCCTGGATTCAGCTTCAAAGGAGCTCACATTACTGACCTTCAAGAATCCAGCCTCTAAACTTTTCAACAGAGATGGGGTGACAGACTGGGACCCGGGACCCTTGGCTGCAGTGCTGCAATGCTTGTACCTGAACACGCCTCCCACGAACCACAAAATAGGAAGAAACTGTAAGGGACTAAAAATAACTGCGTGCATGTGCGGTTGGGGCAAATTATCAACAAAAGATACAAAAAGACCAAAAAAGACCAACTGCCACTTCTGAAGAGCCAGGAGCAAAAACAGGGAGTTGGTAGCAAAAGCAGGGTTCTGTGCATGCCCCCTGCACACAACACCACCTAAAGGGTGGAAAAACGACCCCAGCCACCCTTCTGGCCAGACCCCTGGATACATCCTTACCTCATCCCATGTAAGGAACAAGCTCGCGCCCACTTTGGGGAATGAGCAAGCAAGTGAACCTGCTACTTGTTCTCGCTCCCTCCTGCTGCAGCAGGGGCCCCAGTAAAGCCTTGCCTGAATTTCTTGTCTGGCCTTTGATCAATCTCTATATAGAGGAGGCCAAGAACCCTGGTGGGTAACAATAGCAGGAGAAAACCGGGAAAAGAAGAGGCTGCTCCCTGGCTTCTACATCCTCTTATCCTAACTTTTCTACCACACACTTTATCAGATTGATCCAATTAATTTAGCTCTTCTTGGCTATCATTATTCCTAATGTTTGTTTCTGAGTTTATCACTTAAGAACAGTCCTGAATCTAAGTACTTTCAAGATATGGACAGCTGAGTGGGTGCTACCGTGTATGATATATATGGAGCTCTTATCATCTCAAGCTGTGAAAAGATCCTTTAAGGGGCTAAAAGTGACACAAAAGTCATGGAGTGGGAAAGACATAATGGAATCTAGTGGTTCATAACCTGGAATTCACAGTAGTAGTTTGAAGATCCTTGAGACATGACGGTCGTTCAAAAAATTCCATCAATATCCAAGGAATTGGGACTATAACTCCTTGTAGACTCCAGGTGTAGTGAAAATAAGTACATACACAAATAATCAAGATGAAGCTGGCCGGCCAACAGAAATATCCAGGGTCTGTGCTCTGGGCTGAACTGAATCATCTTCTGATGGTACCATTCGTTTCCTTGTGAAGAGCAGTAGCAATGGTGGGTCATGACACATGTGCCAACTCACTTTAAAAAGAGGGAATGCAAATTCACTCACATCAAATGCAATTTTCTTTGGAAAGAAAAACTTTGATATATAAATCACACTGGGTCAGAACAATGAAAGGTATTCATGTAGAAAAGATGGGAAAATCTTGACATGACTGAATGAAAAACTTTTACAATGACACATCTCAGGCCAGCAAAACTGGCACCAAGATGAATAAAACTTAAATCCACTGCTATTTTGTCAAATTGAGGAAATAAGTAAAAAAGCAAACACACAGATTTTTTGCTTTCTTTTCCTACCTACCTTCACACATTTAAAATATCGTACAATTATCTTCACATGTTTAAAATACTATTGGGACTTCCCTGGCAGTCCATTGGTGAAGATCCCTGGTCGGGGAAATTAGATTCCACACGCCTCTCCGCATGATCGAAAATAAATAAATAAATAAAAATAAACTACCACTGCGTTCATTGGGTCCAGTTCCCCAGATTTTTAGGGTTCCTGAAACAACTAGTCAATTCTTGGTGAAAGAAGACTCCAATGAGTTTAGCAAAGTTTCAGCCAGCTATTGGCCATGGGGGAGCCACAGGCTATGTCTTGTGCCAACTTATAAGCTCCTTTCCAGAGCTGCAATTCCATACGAGCTACAAACTCATCTCTCCCTTTACCTTTTCCACCTCAGTCTATCTCTGGAACTTCAGAGAAAGTGGGGATGTTGCGTCAAAGTTAATGGATCAAAATGCCCACTTAACCCACTCAACGCTCTCTGGATGGCTTCAAATCCATTTGCCTTTCTGAAGAGAGTGAAAAACCAGATCCCTCTAATTCCTGGCTGAACTCAGCTGCTATCTTCAGAGTTGGGACTAAGAGCAGCCTGGGCAGTTTTGTTGTCAGTACAAGCCACGTTACTGGAAAAGTACAGATGGACTTCAGAGAAATGTCCAGAACCCATCATGGTGTCTATCCCCAAAGCCTGCAGATGTCCCATCCAATGAACATTAAAACTTAATCTGATGTTAAAAGTGGTTCAAAAGAAATTACCTATGGAGGAAAATTTGCTTGTGGCTTCCTCTATACTAAGACTGAGCACAGACAATTAGATGCTCAGCAGCTTGTCAAAGAAGCAGCTGACTCGGAAAACACAGCTTCCTCTTCAAGGCCACTGCCCAGTATTTCCGGCATTTTTAGGGGTAGAAACTTCAGGTCAGGGTTTTTAGAGGGGGAGGAGAAGCATGTGCTTTGGTCCTCAGGAGCCGAAACCCAGGCTGAGATGATGGCCCTGTCTTTTCTCTCCTCCTGGGGTCTTGTTCCCTCATCCTTTGCTTTACTCCTGCTTGTCTGTAGATTTCAGCTTAATCTTCCCTCCTTGGGAAAGTCTTCACTGACTACCTGGGATCACTATTCAGTTCTGCTAGAATGAGAACAATGTCCACTGAGCCTGATGACCTGCTAGTAATACCACTGGACTGTGAGCTCCCAGACAGCTTGGACCTCTTTCAGCATCTTCCTGTCCTCAGCACCCAGTACAATGCTAGGCAAATCTTAGTTCCTTAAGTAGTTGAATAATCAGTGGCTGCACGAATGAGGAAACAAATGGACCTCTGGGGCAGGGCGGGGNAGTTTGAATTAAGACTGTTCTTTGTCTTCTGGCCTTTCAAATGCAAAAAGAAGGTGCCTGCCACTTAGTTTGCATCCCACCTTTAGAGAGAAACAGAAGGAAAAAAATCAAACCCTAGTGATCAGTATTTCTTGACAGGAGAATACAATGGTCATGTTGATTATTTTGCTTGAATGATCATTTTGCCTGAAAAATTGCAAAGTGTGATGATGTTTATAACAATGTTTGGTGCCCCCCCTCCCGTTTAATCAAAATGCAATTATCCAGAACACTGAGAGAAAGGGCAGACTTCATCCCCTAGTTAGATGAAGTTTCATCTCAATAATTTTTTTTTTTTTGCTTTAACTCTTGCTTCTGATTTGGTATTAATATTTTAAGACAGTTCATTAGATGATGGTTATGCTAAACTGTTACACCAGGAAAACTGTAAATAAGGGGTATTCTCATTACTTCCTATCATTGAATTATTTGTTCTCTGGGCTTCGGGTGGCAAGATTCTGAATTGTAGGTAACTCACCAGTACGGCCACAGACTTCCAACATGTGTCTGAGGCTGACAAACTGAAGGGGAAAATGTTGGAGCTGAGAGAAAAGTCATGGGACCATCTAGTCCAGTTCTGCCTTTGCACAGATGAGAACCCTGAGGCCTGGAAGGGAGATGTGGTGGCCCAAGGCCTTGCAATAGTATGCGGAGAATCAGGGCCAGGACTCCTTTCTCTTGAGTTTCTGTTCCAGCCCCTCCCACTATCATAGGGGCAAATTTGAGGTCCTGCAGAAATCTGCCCCAAGATTAGGAGACACACAGGGCTAACTGGCTTACTATGAAAAAACAGGTCCTCAACATCAAGTCCACATGGCTTTGATCAGCAAGGCAATCAGATGAGAGTTTTTTTTCTTTCAATGGCTACAGAAAACAGGATCTAAGAGAAGTCCCAGCTGGGACTGATAAAAACATAATAACATAAATAAGCTCTTATATCCTGCTTTCAGCCATGGCTAGCCTCACTCCCTACACATTTCTGGAGTCAAGGTTCTCTAGGCTAAGTGCAACTAAATCAAATGGTTCATTTTTTGTTTTATTACTGCGTAGACAAGAGACTTTCCTTCTTAACCCTTTCCATGCCAACAGTGATTGCATCAGGACTTTCAGGGAGTGAGATGTTAGGGGTATTGCTAACACTACCTGGAGGAAAAGCTGGTCCTTTTCTGGAGTTTTCACAGAAAATTTCTAAATATGCCTCCCGAGAAAGTGAGTCATCTTCAGAGGGTGAAGACATACACGTGCGCACGCACACACACACACACACACACACACACACACACACAACCTTTGGACTGACTGACCAGGAAACAAGGTAGATGGTAGAAACCTGGTATATATCTTCAGGACACAGACAGGAAGCAATGCAGCCTGATTCAAAGCATGAAGGTTTCAGAATCAGACAGGACCGGGTTCTGATTTTAGTTTGTTGTTCACTCACTATATGCCCTTCAGGGAATGAACTTATCTCTCAAATCACAGTTTTGTCACTGGTAAAGCAGGCGCATCAAACTGACCTAGCAAGACTGATGTGAGAATGAAACACAAAGACTTTGAGCAACACTCCCCACATGGTACCTGGCCCCAGGCTCTCCACTTCTACTAGCGTCAGTGAGGCCGTGGATGTTTATCTACGTTCCTGGTAAGGAAATGCATTTAATTTCTGTCTTGTTGTGTGGAACACAGGCATACCTTATTTTAGTGCACTTCATTTTATTGCACTTTGCAGATATTGTGGTTTTTACAAATTGAAGGTTTGTGGAACCCTGCCTCAGGCAAGTCTTTGGGTGCCATTTTTTTAAAACGGTATTTGCTCACTTGGTGTCTTTGTATCACATTTTGGTGATTCTTACAATATTTCAGACTACTGCATTATGTCTGCTGTGATCTGTGATCAGTGATCTGTGCTGTTACTACTATGATTCACTGAAAGCTCAAGTGATGGTTATCTTTTTTAGCAAATATATGTTTTTTAATTAAGGTATGTACTTTTTTTTAAGACATAATGTTATCACATGTTTAATAGATTACTGTATACTGTTAATATAAGAAACCAAAACATTGGTGTGACCAGTTTTATTGTGACATTTGCTTTATGATGTGGTTTGGAAGCAGATCTAAAATAATTTCATTTGTGTTTGCGATCTTCACAGTACACATATGAACTTCATGAATAATGACCAAAGTCAGTCTACCGTACAGAAACAACTAATATATACAACAGAGGTACCAAATCTATACTTTCCCCGCCAGCGATTCTTTTAAAAGGTCTAGAGGAGTAATGGAAAAATGCCTAGGTTCCGATGTCATGATCAATGTGAAAAGGAGGGATGGGACAATGGTGATGATTTCTCAATAAACGGGGGAGAGAACCCAGGCTTTCAAAGGGGGTTTGCTTCTAAAAGAGTAGCTCCACCTCTCTTGGCATATCACCTGTCATAAAAATCAAGTTAAGTATATGTATGGCGGATGCATTTTTCTGTACAGCAGAAATGCACACTGACACAGTAGTGTAAAGCTACTATACTCCAATAAAACACAGACACACACACACACAATCAAGTTAAAATGATTCATATCCTCACACAATGCACTTTATAGAGACATAAAAGCTTCAACCTTTGATATCCTCTTATAAATCATAAGTAAAAATGCTGTTTGTCTAATGAATCCATTCTTGCTCCCTACAATCCATTCTCCACAGGCAGCTGGAATGATCTCTTAAACATCTAAATCAAATCATGTCACTGGCCAGCTTAAAATAGTTCTATCACTTCCCTAGAATAAGATCCAAAGTCAACCAGGTTTTCAAGCTCAGCCTCTGTCTCCTTTAACTTCATCTTGTGTTCCTTCCTTCCCCACTCACTATGCTCTAGTCACTTGGGCCTTTTTGCTCTTCTAACACACCAAAATTTTTTCCCACCCAGGGTCTTTGCACAAGCTGTTCCTACTATACATAATGTTCTTTTCCAGGTCATTCAAACGCAGGGTTCTTTCAACACTCATGTAAAATTTTCAGAGGTCTCTTGATGTAGTAAGTCTGCAGTAATTCTATTTGATCCTTAGTCATATATCCATCTATATTTACTTCTCAGTACTTTTGTGTTTTGATTAATTGTCTGCATTCTCTACTCCCTTAAAATGTAAGCTCATGAAAGATGGGGGCCAAGTCTGTCTTCTCCTTACAGGATCCTCACCATCTCAAAGACTGACTGTTAAGCAATTGAATGAACCAGAGCTCAAGCTTACAAACAGATTTTAGTTATAGCGTGGGGAAAATATGATCTTCAGAATAGGGACCCTTTTCTTATGTCTTCATTTTCATCTCAAATTTTGTCTCTGTTCTGAGAAATTCAATGACCATGTTGATGACTCACTTGACAGCCTAGCCTTGAAATTTCTTGGATATCCTCCTTGAGGTCAAAATGTTCACACTTTTGGTGTACTTCAGCTATCTACTCCTACTTTTGTATTCTTACATGTTAATAGTCCATGTATAATCATAAGCTTCTTGCCTTCTAAGTTTTCTTAATTTCATTTCACTCAGAGGCTCAGAGCATAGGAAACCTCACAGGTATCTGAGCCAGGGTTCAGGAAGCCAGGACACCAAATCAGTGGGCAAAACATCTGTCCATGTCAAGAGTAAAGGATAAAAAGCATAAGTGTTTAGGGTGTCCAAGAGTGGGCTGAAACAGTTTTAGCCCAATGGGGCACAGATATAGGGGCTGGGAAGATGCACGACATCTAAACCAAGAGATTATCTTCAGGCATAGATTGGGACTGAAGACTCACATGGGGCCAGAGATAATTCTAAGTGACTTCCCTTGCTCCTGCAAACTACTAATGGACTCCTGAAATGGGTAGTGGAGAGGGGACTGGGGTGGAGGTGGGGTTCTTGGAAATCCAGAGCTCTCTCATATCAACTTGGACAATCTGGCTTCTGACTTCATCACTGCATCAAGTCTGCCTCTTGCCAATGTTGTTTTCTAATCCAATTCAAATTGGCAATTTTCAGTCGTCCTTTAACTGGGCCTCTTGGCTACTCTGGACACTGCTGATCACCTCACCCTTCTCGAAATGCTCTGCTCTGTCGGCTTCCATGATACCTCATTGCCTAATCTCCTCTGGTCACTTTGCTTCCTATCTGTCTCTGTCACGGGATCCTGACTCTCCTTTACCTCCATCTGGTGTTCCTGCATGTCTGTCTTATACTTTCTTACTGTTTTATTTTGCATATTCCTTAGCATGATCTCTTTCACTCTCATGGTTTCATCTATCCTCAAATGTTACCAGACTCACATCCCTTGTGTAGTCCTTTTATGCTTAAACTCCAGAAGTGTGTGTTCAACAGCCTTTTGGATATCTCCCCTTGGACCTCTCCCAGGCTTTTAGTGTTTCCTTCCATTCCAGTATTGCTTATTTTGGTGGGCAGGTCTACCATCCCTCCTGTCAGATCCAAGCAAAAAACCAGGAAGTTAAACTTGATTGGGTCTTCTCCTTTTCTACCCACATTTATTCACTTAACCAGTTTAATTCATTCAGTTAGCAAACTGTAAACAAGCCTTGTTATTCGCCAGGTATTGTTCTAATTGTGGACTCAAAAGTGATAAGGGAAACAGACACAATCCCTGTCTTCCCGAAGCATATAAACTACTGGCTGACTTCATCTCTAAAGTGTTTCTTTCCTCTGTCCCCCCTTCTCTATTATTTTAGCAGTAGTTGGCATGAAACAGATGCTCAATTAATCTTTATTGAATGAATGAATATATGAGAATGTAACTATCCAAACATCTGCTATCTATATAGCACGGATTACAGCACTGCATACCGCTGTCATTAAAAATATTTCAAAGCATACTTTATGAATCAATAGAAGCTAAAACATCTGGGCAATTTATCTAGAAAACCCCCAACAAAGCGTTAGTATGTTTTGTCTGTGTTAAGTTAACACTTGGATGGTCTGGCTTTCTGTAGTACTGACCGGGTGATTTGGCAGAGCACAGGCTCAGCCAGACCAGTTTTGATCTCTTCCAGGCACTCTCTATGTCCCTGCATTGCACATATGGCTCACTGACTTCCAGAGCTAAGCACAAGTGCATCTGTGACCATTTTAATTGACTTAATCGTTTCCAAAATGTTATTAGTACCACTCGGTTATCAGCATATCATTGGCTCTTAAGTCTTAAGACATCAGAACAAACTGAGATTACTCATCCTGAAGATGGTAAATACAGGCAAAACTCAGGCATCTTAAGAAATATATGGTATGGTTAAACACCAAAAATAATAATCTTTGACTAATAATGACATCTTTATGATATCAGTTAAGATCATTAGGAAATTAGCAGAGAAATATTTCTAGTATTCCTATATAATTCTATCAGATCAGTCAATCATGAATTAAAACCAAGTATCTCTGCCTGTCTTCTGGGTTCTCAATTCTTAGTAGCAAGGATAGGCACACTGAGACTAGAACAATTATTAACAGAAATTATCCCCATTTCCACAATCAGCTTAAATGGATGGAGTTTTTCAAAAGGGAAGACCAAAAATAAAAGGAAAAACATAAAAGCAAGAGAGACAACTTTATGCACAGTTACTGAGGTGCTCAGGGTGAGGTGTGCATCTTTTTAAAAATAACCAGCATTCAGGCTCAAGTTAACAATAGACAGAGGAAACAGATGGTACTTTCAGCGGGGCATGCACCAACTCCAGGAAGTATTTAAGACTGTAATTTTCTATAATAGCAAATTGTACCATGTGCACCAATTCAGGGATGGAAAGAGGTAGGTATTGAAATCAGTGATGACTTGTGTGGGCACAATAATTTGAGAGGAAAGTAAACACTCACAAAAGAACACTGAAGACCTAAGGGTCGACTCTTGCAATGCATGCAGACACGGTTGAACCTGCATCTTTGCCCAGTGGAATGGGCTCCATGCATTGATCTACAGCTCCTTTACACAGAGCTGGAAGGAAATGGAGGTGACCCTGGCCTCATCTTTCATCTTTCAAATGCAGAAGAAAGAGGCAAGACTTTCAGCATTTTAACCTTTTCTATTTCACATGCCTTTAAGTAGACAGATTTTTCTTAATGACAAGTCAATGAGAAATGTTCAGTTCTGGGGATTAAAACAATTAACTTCTATATGTCTTCACAAAGCTCCAGATACTATCAATTTGGTCTGTTTACTTCATAGCAGCGTCAGCTTTTCCTTGGCTCAGGAGCATGTCAGAAGCTGTTTACAAGTATTATATATGGACTTTTTGGGGTAAGTTTCTTTAAAAAATTGCAATGAATTCACATAACTTACATAAGGTCAACTATGTGTGCCTGGCCTAAATAATGAAAGGGAAAACCCACGTCAGAGCAGGTGAGTTTTGCCCATGCTCTGCCCAAGCACTCTGGGCAGTGGAGCATCCCTGAAGCCACTTCGGTTCTCCTTTGATCAACCTCAGTTCTTTGGTGCTTCTCAGAGTAAGAGCGTCTCACTGGGTTTAGTGTGATTCTAGTATCTGAAGATATAGTTAAAATTTTTTTTGATTCTTTGATCATTTACACTTTATGTACTGACTGTGTTGCCCTGTGTCTCATGTGTGCACTGCTCAGTTGCTTCAGTCATGTCTGACTCTTTGTGACCCTATGGACTATAGCCCACCAGATTCCTCTGTCCATGGGATTCTCCAGACAAGAAAACTGGAGCAGATTGCCATGCCCTCCTCCAGGGGATCTTCCTGAACCAGGGATCAAACCTGTGTCTCCTGCATTGCAGGTGGATTCTTTACCATCTGAGCCACCAGGGCTGCCAGTCCTATCTCTCATAGAAGATGCAAATCCATGCTACATAAAAATAGCATCATATCGATGGCTTTGAAATCACTTGCTACTCTTGAATGACCTCACCTTTATCCTACTTGAAGCTATTATATTTCCCAATCAACAGTGACCTTCTGATTCTAAATTTCAGAGGGTATCTCAGTTCTCTGAGCCAGCCAACTAACTGGAAAAAAAATTTTGACCTTCCTCTTCTGTTGCTAGTTTTATAACATGAGGTTTATCTTCTCCAACATGAGGAATTAATTTTGGTAAACTGATAATCCAGCTTCACATGACATTTATTTTTAGCTAGGTCAAAAAAAAAAAAGAAGAAGTGGGTGTTGAGAACCCTCTGGTATTCCTGGCATTTCCTGAAATTGACTGCATAAGTTAATTCCATCCTGAGGATACATGTTTGATCATTTACGATTAAGATGCTCAATGGAGAAAAGGTTAAAGATGAATCGGTTTTCCCTGAGGCATCTGGGTTGGAGGTGCACATGCATTCACAGCAAACCAGAAGAAGGAAGCCAGGACTTACGTTCTGTTTCCCCACTATGTTATCGAAGGGCAGTTCAGGGCTCCAAGATCCCTCTGTGAACGTCGACCCGCTGTTTCTCCTGTCTGAGGAGCTCACAGACTCCTTGACGATGTCTTCGGGCAAAGACAGCAGACTCTCCTCAGGCTGCTTAATTAAATAGGTCTCTATATTATGCTTCCTCAAGAATTCGTTCCTCTCTTTACCGTGACCCTCTTCCACATTATAGTCACCGTTGAGGCAGTCCAGCGTGGCTTTGGAAATGTGAATCCGCCTGTGTGGACAAAGCATAGGTTGTCATACACCTGACGTGGCTTGCAAAGGCCATCTGTTTTTGGTTTTTGTGCAAACCCGACAACAGGGCTGTACATGGGTGCTGGGAGGACATGTCCTCAAGGACTGTATCTGTTCCTCTGAAAAAAAGCAAAAAGAATAAAAGAAAACAGAAATATAAGCATAAATCAATGAGCAGAGTATCTATCACCAACTTCACCCCAAGGGATCCTGTAGCCTCTGATAAATTGCAGCCCCATTGAGACACATTTAAGCAACCTCCTTTTTTCCCTCTTGACTGTCGGCCTGATCTCAGTAACTTTTAAACACACGTGATTTTTTTTTTTTTTCAGTCGTGTTGATTATTTTGGAAAACCAAGTTCTATAAATGTTGCTGAATCCAACGGCAATTATTGTCAGATTACCGTGCAAATGTATACTTTTCCTATCATTTCAGTTTTCACACATTTGTGCCTTATTTCTTCAATTTATCTATAATCTTCTTAAGAACAAAGGCAGGTCTTACAAGTCCACAGGGCTACATGGAGGGATCCTTTAGGAAAACCACTATAAGATGCGATTTCCCCTCTAATGTGTATGTGAAAAGTAGAAGAGAACAAAGCTGTGGATATGTGTGGGTGGGCTAGGCTCACTCACAAGGTAACAGACTTGTATCAGCCATCACAGTCCAAGATTCTAGTTTCTTTTTTTAGCCAAACAACAGATGACATCAAGTGCTTTAAAGATCTGATGTGAATCTTGGGAATGTCACATGGTAAATCCTTCCGGACAAAAGTTTTTCTATTCTCGTCACTAACCGAATCTGACTGCTTATTGTGCTGCACTGTGGTCTGGGCAGACTTGCTTGTTGCTTACAAGCATGGACACTTTGGCCAGGTTGCTTGCATTGAAGCCCTAGCTCTACCACTTGCTAGCTGAAAGATCTTGGGCAAGTTATTTAACATTTCTAGGTGTCTATTTTCTCACCCATAAAAATGGTAAAAATAATAATACTCATTTCTTAGGGTCATCACAAGTATTGTAAGAGTTGATTCATGTAAGACAGTCAAAACAGTCTGTGGCACACTACACGTGCTACAAAAAAAAAACCACTTGAAGTACTCTTTAGAATAGCACTATTTTATTTCTGTTGTTTCTTCCATGCCTCCTAAATGCTTATGGGATACAGTATATGTTCTGAACAAGATCTATAAGGCTTCTATTCTGTGGATCCTGCTTCTTCAAGGCTCATTCGCTGACACTCTCTCCAGCTAATCAAGTAATTGGCATGTCCTCAGATTCAAGGTGCTATTTCACACCTGCTAAACTCAGAGCAAGCCATTCTCCTTGCCTAGAATGCTCACCACCATGTTCCTGATTCAGCACAAATTCATTTCTCTCGGCTGACTTCAATGTTCTTGAATATATGAATGAATGAATAATGTAGATACTTAAGACTTTGCTTGGCTTCTAGATTCTAGAAACAATATATCCAAGGAAACAATTTTTTTAAAGTGACTTTTCCAAATGCATTTTACTTAGTACTATCTCTGCTTTTCTCTGTCACCCTCCTTGCTTACAGAGAAAATAATTCACTGCAAAGACATATAAAGAAACTGCCAACAATGCATTTCTGATCATTTAAGGTAGATTCTGCACATTTTCTAAATAAGTATTCTTGTATACAGTCATTGATGTCAAAGGTATATAAAATACAAGCAGGCTTCACTTCATTGTACTCCCCTTTATTTTGCTTCACAGCTATTTCATTTCTTTTTAAACACAAATTGAAGGTCTGTGGCAACCTTGCACTGAGCAAGTCTTTCAGAGCCATTTTCCCAACAACCTTTACTCACTTTATGTCTGTGTCATGTTTTGGTAATTTTCGAAACATTTCAAACTTGTTCACTATTGTATTTGTTATGATGATCTGTGATCTTTGATGTTATTGTTGCAAAAAGATTATAACTTCCTGAAGGCTCGGGTGGTGGTTAGCATCTTTTTAGCAATAAACTATTTCTTAATTGAGGTATGTGCATTTTTTTAGACATACTGCTATTGTATCCTTAATAAGCTATGGTATAGTGTTAACATAACTTTTATGTGCTGAGAAACCAAAAACTTCCTGTGATTTGTTTTATTGGGATATTTGCTTTATTGTAGTGGTCTAGAATCCAGTTTGCAGTATCTCCAGGGTACACCCATATTAAAAATAAAAGCATGTGAAAGCTCTTTTGAGCTCTCTAGAGAAAAGTGCTAATTACAAAATATTTTCATGATAAATTTTGTTAATATATAGGAATTCAGCTCAGTAGTGTTGAACTAGGAGAATAAAAAAGTTGTTTCACCTTCCATGAAATAAAATGGTGTCCCAGTCTTTCTCTGATCAGTCTCAGAGCTGGGTGCTTGAAGTTCTCTTTTTCTCACAGGCAAAATGAAACTCTTGGAAGTGTTTTATAAAGTCCCATGGCTGATTTTCTTTAAAAAATAATCAAATTACACACCAACCCCATTTGGTATTGTCTCTGGATTCTACGTTTTATCATTCTGTGGTCAGTGCTAAGGAGGACTAATATTTGCATATCCTAAATCAATAGTATGTTTCCCATAGTGAAAGACATCCTTCTCATCATTTACTATGATCCTTCTGCTGAAATTCTAATCAATATTTAAATGCTTTGATAGAAATGGAATTTCAGGGGCTCGTTTTCATCCTTGCTACTATCTGGAGCTTTGGAGTAAGACATTTGCAGCTGAGGTCTGGTGATTACATTTCCCTGTAAGGAAATAAGTCAGTTCTCATACAATATTCTCATATATTGGTTAGGTAAATCTGACAGTTTCTGATAATTTTAAATGCCACGACATAATAATAATAGTCATGATGGTAAATAAGCTCTAACAGGTGTGCAACACTTATTTTGCATAAATGTTATTTTGTACCCAAATATAGTCTATCTGCTTTGTTCCAGGAATCATCTAATTTCCATTCCTTCCAACAACCGTAGGTGATAAAGCGTTTCCCCCCCTCACTTTGCTGACAGTGAAACTGGCTCAGAGGCAATGAGTAAGTAACTGGACCAAAGTCCTATGAATGGGAGAGGACAATGCTGGATGGGGATTATAGCTTTCACCTTCAGAGTCCTTGCAAGACCCATAGCTACATCACATAGTCATTACTACAACCATAACCACAATGACTTTCCGAGCAAAGAACTTTATATACATTGCTTCACTTAACTAAAAGTTCAGAGCAGCAGCAGCAGCAGAACTTGGGAGTTTGTTAGGGAGGCATATTCTTTGTTCCCATCCCAGACATGTTGATCAGAAACTCTGAGGATGGGCCCAGCTATTGGTGGTTTAACAAATTACGTATGGATTTTGCATGACTCCAGGGAACAGACCATCAACCATTATGCCATGGTGTTGTATGCCTCCTTCCCTTCTTCCTATGTTCTAGGCATCATACTCAGCCTTGCACACACAATGAGGGGCTGGAGAGTCATAATAAAGGACAATCTTGAGCAAACGGGACTGATAAGTTAACAATGGGAGACAGTGATGGGTAGGGAGACCCTTCATAGCTATGTTTATGTGACATATTTCATTTCTTTGAGCCTCAGTGTCCCCATTAAAACAAGGAAGCTACTATTTACTATATGGAGAGATCAAATGACATGATGTATTCATGGTATTTAGCAGACTGTCTAGTGCATAAAAGATACTTGACATGGGTTTAGAATGGGGGGGGGTGGCTATCGCTCTCACTGAAAGGAAAAGTAAGCTGAGTTTTATCCTACAAAAGAGGAGGGGAAATAACAGACATTAAAATAGCAGAAAAAGCCAAACAATGTCAAATCATGGGAAGTTCAGAGACATGTCTGAGTTTTCAAAGGAAAGTTAAGGTCATACAGAAGGTCAGTAAGTCTTAACCCTGGCTGCCCAAAGAACTTAGATGAGATTTTGCACAGATTCTGCCTGACATGGACTGGTATGAGGTCAAGACACCAGGATATTTTAAAATGCTCCTGTGCTGTTACCAATGCGAAGTCAAATCTGAAAGCCAGTGCTTTACAGGACTGAGTCCAGAACACCTGAGTGTCCTCACCGCCTCTGACAGATGTCACTAAACTTTTGGAGCCAATATTTGAATGATGTTTCAAAGTTCTGTGTCATGCAAAATAATTGTTTCTTGAATATATATACTTCTGAATTCTGCACATGAGAAACCCAGTGTCACAAAATGAGCCAATGATAAGTGTTAAGCAAGGAGAGGGCTTTGCTTTGGCTTACCCAGGGATTCCTCCAGATTCAAGTTTGTTCGCAATGTCCACATCCCAAGACCAGACATCAAACTGCCACTTCCGAAGGCCCAACACGCCACACAGCACCGAGCCCGAGTGGATTCCAATCCGCATGTCAACGTCGTGCTTCGTCCTTGATCGCACATACCTGACGACATAAGTGAATGAAGAGATAGATGTCAGAGGCCAGAGTGGGCATTTGGCCCTGGTGGCAGTTTGGGTCTTGCTTACTGCATAAGTTTAACTCTTGCTCATTCACGTGCCACCTCTTCCATGAAGACTTCTTGGATTTCCTGATAACTAGAAAGATACCCTTCCTCCTCCAAATGCCACTAATTTTTAACCTGAACTTCTAAGGGTCTTTATCACCTTTCTCCCCAAACCTGGTCATCCTATGTAACTTCTTTCTCAGGGAATGACAACCCACTACTGCACAAACCTGTGATAGATTACAGACTCTGCACTTCATTGGACACTCCATTTCCAACCTAAATATTTTAACTTTTATTCCATTTCCTTCTCTCCAGTCCTTATACCAACATTCTAGTTCAGGTCACCATTAAGCTTCAGTCTGGAGTCCCCTTACAGCTCAAGTTCCACATAGCTATCTACAAGACAAAAGTGACTGTCACTTTATCACTCCTTGTCTAAAACTCTTTCCTGACCTCCCAACCCCTTAGAGCAGTGGTCTCCATAGTAACTTGCTCACATTCCAGGGCTGAGCCGGGTCAGCTGTTGGGATGTATAGACAATCACACAACTTCCATCCATAGCTTTTGCTTTTATCTCTACCAGAATTCAATATATGGATTGACCTTAGGGACTTTACAGGGTCTGTGTCAGACTGTCCTCTGCTTATAAGCGTGGGGAGAGGCATCTTGAAAATAGAAGATTCCTTCCATCAAGGGCTGCCTCTGGGTATACCCATCCCTTCCTCATTTTCAGAGTATTTCCAAACACTTCAGTTTAAGAGTTAAAAGATGTCATTTAGGGAGAAAGCAATTCCAACAGTAGAATATAATACTTTAAAATAGAAGAGCTAGAAAAATCTTCACTGCCATAAAGAAATCCAATGGTTACTTTACTTCAAAGTGCTGAAAGGAGTTGTCAAATTTAAATTTGGACTTGCCTGATGGGTACGGTGGATAAGAATCCACCTGCCAATGCAGGGGATATGGGTTCGCTCTCTGGTCTGGGAAGATTCCACGTGCGGTGGAGCAACTGAGCCACAACTGTTGAGCCCAAGTTCTAGAGCCCACAGGGCACAATAACTGAAGCCCGCATGCCTAGAGCCAGTGCTCCACAACAAGAGAAGCCACTGGTGCTTCTCTTCACCACAATGAGAAGCCTGCCCACTGCGATTAAAGAGTAGTCCCCATTTGTGTCAACTAGAGAAAGCCTGTGCCCAGCAACGAAGACCTAGTGCAGCCAAAAATAAGTAAATAAATAAAGATGACTTATCTTTACGGCAGCTTATACAACCAACATTGATCATATAGGTAAGCAACAAGGATATATTGTATAGAACATGGAATTATAGCCATTATCCTATAATAACCATTATTGGAGTATAATCTGTAAAAACACTGAATCACTATGCTGTATACCTGAAACTATTATTGAAGGAGGAAACAGACAGAACAGGCTCCATCTTGAAAGCAGGACTCCTTCTTGGACCGGACTGTGGACTTTGAGCTATATGCCCAGTATCTATGGAGACGACACACCAACTGGAAAATCAGACCCCCAGGATGGAAGAGCCCCAGGGCTCGTACCTAGACTCTCCATCGCCTAAAAGAATAGCCTAATTATCTGTGTAACCAAATAGAGTCATGCTGCTGCTAAGTCGCGTCAGTCGTGTCCGACTCTGTGTGACCCCATAGATGGCAGCCCACCAGGCTCCCCCATCCCTGGGATTCTCCAGGCAACAACACTGGAGTGGGTTGCCATTTCCTTCTCCAATGCATGAAAGTGAAGTCACTCAGTCGTGTCTGACCCTCAGTGACCCCATGGACTGCAGCCTACCAGGCTCCTCTGTCCATGGGATTTTCCAGGCAAGAGTACTGGAGTGGGGTGCCATTGCCTTCTCTGAAAAATAGAGTCATACATTCTATTATGCTTATTGGAGTATGACCACAAGCCTATTGATATTTGTCCACTCTTAACTATCTAGGCTTAAGGCATATGAATCACGGGTTAACTTTGATTGTATCTTTCTTTTCCTTTGTTCAGACTAGTTTCAGAGAATTTGGGGAGGTGGGTTTGAGCACGTACACTTAGGGTATATAAGGCTTTCATAAAAACTAGTCGGGGTCCTTGGCTAAGAGGAGACTCTGCCTTGGGCCTGCCGGTGTAATAAACTGCACTCCACTATCTGCATTGTCCTTCTGAGTGAGTTTGTTTCCCAGAATGCATGGGTACAACATTATGATATTGTAAATCAACTATACATCAATGAAAAATAAATTAATGTAAAAAATAAAGGTGATTTATCCCTTTTTATCTGACATGAAAGTGAATATTTGGGAAAACCCCCAAACTTTCTTAATTTGTTTATCCAAACTGAAGAGGATGATTTAAGAAGGAATGAGAAAGTAACTGCTTTTCCTGAGAAATTCACGCTCTGAAGAGAGAATTTTGAAAATAGAAGTTTGGAAATGTCACCTTCTCTTTGGGAACTTGACTGTCAAACATGTTATATCAACTATCAAAATTCTCAGAGAGGGAGTTCCTTGGTGGTCCGGTGGTTAGCAGGCTTTCACTGTTGGGGCCCAAGTTTGATCCCTGGTCAGGGAACTAAGATCTTGCAAGCTGGGTAGCAGAGCCAAAAATACTCTCAAAGATGCATATTTACTAATGTCAGGGAGAAAAAAGTTTTCCTTTCCCCTTCTAGTTTCTTCAGACTGCTCTAAAAATTAAATTGACGTGAGACAGAGTAACAGTAAAAAATCGAATTTAATTACATACACCCAGGACCGTTGGAGAAGACTCCTGAGAGTCCCTTGAACTGCAAGGAGTTCCAACCAGTCCATTCTAAAGGAGATCAGCCCTGGGATTTCTTTGGAAGGAATGATGCTAAAGCTGAAACTCCAGTACTTTGGCCACCTCATGTGAAGAGTTGACTCACTGGAAAAGACTCTGATGCTGGGAGGGACTGGGGGCAGGAGGAAAAGGGGATGACAGAGGATGAGATGGCTGGATGGCATCACCGATTCGGATGTGAGTTTGAGTGAACTCAGGGAGTTGGTGATGGACAGGGAGGCCTGGCGTGCAGCGATTCATGGGGTTGCAAAGAGTCGGACACGACTGAGAGACTGGACTGAACTGAACTGAGGACCTCCTAAGAAAAATGACATCTCAAGACAAAGTAGAGAATGAAGACTTCTATGAGGAGAGAAGGGATGAAGAGGGGAAAAGTTAAAATTTTACATAATCTCCTTCTTCTGCCTCTGTAACTCAGCTTGCCCTTTGCAAAGTCTAGATCACGTAGGTCACAAAGTCTCAGAAAGTGGGGACTTTCAATACTAGGAACTGGAGTTTATCTCACTCACCCTTGTCCTGCTCTTGGCACCCCACTCCAATACTCTTCCCTGGAAATTCCCATGGACAGAGGAGCCTGGTAGGCTGCAGTGCAGGGGGTTGCTGAGGGTCAGACATGACTGAGTGATTTCACTTTCACTTTTCACTTTCATGCATTGGAGAAGGAAATGGCAACCCACTCCAGTGTTGTTGCCTGGAGAATCCCAGGGACGGGGGAGCCTGGTGGGCTGCTGTCTATGGGGTCGCACAGAGTCGGACACGACTGAAGTGACTTAGCAGCAGCAGCAGCCCCTGCAAACCTGCTTAATCATGCCTCTCCAGGTCAGGCATCCCCCTCCCCATCTTGACCACTGTTCCCGTGTGCGTGCGCGCGAAACCCCTTAGTTTAAACCAGCCTATTAATAGCTGGTGTTGCCCACTACAGTCTGTCTATAAAAACTCTGTAACCCCTTTGTCTGGGGCTCATAGTGTGGAGTGTTAACTCCTCTGGGCTCACCAGCATAATAAACCTGAGTTCTCTGATTCTCCCAGTGTGGTGCTTGGTTTCTCCAGTACTGGCTTCTTCGACAGGGGAAGGGGAGAGGAGTTTGGGACTTCAAAGGGGAGGAGAGCAATTTACAGGAAGATGGGAAAGAAGTGTTTGGTAAACAAACATTTGCCAGGCTTTGCAAAGACAACTGGACAGAGAGAAGTTTGATCAAACAGGACTTGCTAAGTGTTCCCCAGTTTACCATGTTTCGTTCCTATTCCTTGTAGTATCTCTGAGGCCAGGTCTCTTCTTGGAATGGGGCCAATTTAAATTCTTTTAGGCAGTCAAAAGGAGGAGGTAAAAGCTCTTCCTGAGCCTTTTGTTTCTTAAAAACCACCTGCCAGAGCTTCCCTGGTGGTACGGTGGATAAGAATCCCCCAGCCAATGTGAGGGACATGGGTTCGATCCCTGGTTCAGGAAGATTCCACGTGCCACAGAGCAACTAAGCCTGTGTACAGCTTACTGTGCTACAGCTACTGAGCTTGCACTCTAGAGTCTGTGCTTTGCAACAAGAGAAGTCATGGCAATGAGAAGCCTGTGCACCACAATGAAGTTTAGACCCTGCTCACCACAACCAGAGAAAATCTGTGCTTAGCAATGAAGACCTAGCACAGTAAGAAAAAAACAAAAACAACAAAAATAACAGCCTAAAATAATCTTCCTGCCAAAAAGACACATTCTGGGGGGCGGGGGGGGCAAATTTTGCTCCCCTATGGTAATCTATTTTAAAATTTTCCAAGTACAGAATTATGGTAGACTTTGAACCTGTTTGTTAAAAAATATAAAAAACCTATTGCCTTATAATGAGTTTGTATGAATAACTCACAAACATCAGAGAAAAAACGTAAGGTTGGGGACTTCCCTGGTGGTCTAGTGGCTAAAACTCCATGCTGCCAATGCAGGGGGCCTGGGCTTGGTCCCTGGTCAGGAAACTATATCTACATGCCACAACTAAGCCCTGCATGCTGCAACTAAGACCCAGAGCAGCCAAATAAGTAAATATTTTTTAAAGGAAAATGTATGGCAAACCTTGTATAAGGCTTTGTCACAAATGACTTAGAAAACACAACCAAGGGTGCAAATACACCTCCAGGATCTGCCTGTCTTTATAAGATGTATATTTCTCTCTGATGGCCATCAGAGCCAAACACAGAAATAAACTGAATCTGAAACCAACCTTTGCATTTCTATATCATAAACTATTAAGATGAAAAAAAATCAGTTATGTTCAAACCCACTGCTCTCACCAAAAAATGATCAGAGCTGAAAGATGTTCGCACTATTAGTGAATTTTAAATATTTGAAAGTATTGTTTATTTCACCAGTATAATTTACAATCCATCTCTCATGTGCGTTTTGTAGTATGTACTTTTAAATGTATGAATATAATGATAGAATGGACAAAAATGCAGTTTCCTAATTATTATGATCACTTTTGATAGAGATGGGGGATCAAAATATTCAGAAATCACTGGCCTGTGAGATAAAATGGAAAATTCCTGGCCTGGCATGTAAAATCCTTCATGAGCTTCGTGCATCTCAGTTATCAGCCTCATTTCTCAAGCATACATCGGACTCCAGACGTCCAAACTGTAAAGTCACTGCCTGAATCCTGGGCCCTCCTCCCCCAGTCTGGAATGTCCATCCCCTCCCTTCAGGTGATGTCTGGGTTACGTGCTTTCCCCCGTGTTTGTACTGCATCCCACGTGAACAATAACTGGGATGCTGTATTGTAATCATCTCTTCCCTGTACTGGATTCTAAACATTGGCGGTATAGACTTTGCATGGTTCAATTGCCACCCACCCCTCTTAACATGGTACTGGGTTTGGAACGTGGCCCACACTTAATGGATGTTTACTAGATAGAAAAATGGATGGGTGAATGGACAGGTATCCATACTCACTATTCATGTTCTCACATTTCTTTCCTTTTTTTAAAATTTCCTGATGAGGGATCAAACCCATGCCCCCTGCAGTGGAAGCAACAAGTCTTAACCATTGGACAGTCAGGGCAGTCCCCATGTTTCACATTTCTACATATAAACTTCCTGAAGGCAGTATTCTTGTCTGAATCATTCTTGTATCTTGCACAGCCTGGAGCATCATGCTTCACATATAGTTTTTTTTTTTTTTTAAAGAATTAAATGAATGATTCCATGTATAAGCTGTATTCTCTGTTCTTAACAAGTTTGGGTAAGACAGTAAAGAATCCACTTGCAATATGGGAGACTTGGGTACAGTCCTTGGGTTGGGAAGATCCCTTGAAGAACAGAATAGCTACTCACTCTAGTATTCTATTCTGGCCTGGAGAATCCCATGGACAGAGGAGCCTGGCAGGCTACAGTCCATGGGGCTGCAAAGAGTCGGATACGACTGAGTGACTTTCCCTTCACTTCACTTCAACAAGTTATAAGATAATACACTTACTTAAACAAGAGAGGAAAGCGGAAGTGGGTTGAGAATATAGAAATAAATTAGATATTAAGAAGGCAGCCATAGGCATTAGAAAGAATGCTTGTAGCTAAAGGATGAGACAAGTTTTATTCCTGGTGAGGACTCTAGTTTCTGGGCCATTGTTTTAACTTTAAGTTAAAAACTGCATGTGTATACATATACACACACAGCCTTCATCCACTGATAATGAAAACATTTGAGGCCATTTGAAAAATTCAGTAAAGCAAGAGGACAAGCAACAACTAGCACTTGGGAAGAGCGTTTCAGTGTCTGATGCTTTCTCAATGAGTTTCTGTGAGATGCGTCAGTGGGGGAGGTTGTCGGTGTGGTCTACCCTGTCTTACACACCACAATATTCAAACACATATTAGGATTGTGTTTTCCTGCATATTTCATGTTATTTTTAGCCAATAAAATGTGAGCAGAGGGACTTCTCTGGTGGTCCAGCAGTTAAGACTCAGAGCTGCAATGCAGGGAGCATGGGTTGGATCCCTGGTTGAAGAGTCAAGATCCCACATGCCTTGCCGCGAGGCCAAGAAAGTACATATTTTGGGGGCAGAAGCGTTAAAAGACTGATCAACCACATCTTCTCTCTGTCCCTACCATCAACCAAGGACACCTGGTGATGAAGCCTTCTTAACTAGGGTTCTTGAATATGGTTCCTGCCATTGCCTCAGCCAGTTCACAATGGACAGAAAATGTGAATGAAAAGTGAATCTTTGTTGAGTTAAGCCATTGGGCTTTGGGGGGATGTCTGTCATGCCAACCTACTTGGGACTACCCTGAAGGGTACAGTCATCACCTCCAATCTACATCCTCCTCGTGATATGAGTATCACTATAGTGGAGGGAGTAACACAGACTGGTGTCAGACCACCTGAGTTTACGTCTTGCTCTGCCCCTTACTAGCTGCACTATCTTAGGCAAGTTACCCAGCGTCTACCTAAAATGAGAATGATAGTAGCATTGTCAGAATTAATTGATAAACATACATGGAGAGCTGAGAAGAGTGTCTGGAACATACTACAGACGACTTGGACACTTATCACATCTGAAGGAGCTGTTGTTGTTAAGTCACTGAATTGTGTCTGATTCTTTGCGATCCCATAAACTGTCGCCCACCAGACTCCTCTGCCCATGGGATTTCTCAGGTAAGAATACTGAAGTGGGTTGCCATGTCCTCCTCCAGGGGATCTTCCTGAGCCAGGAATCGAACCCGTGTCCCCTGCACTGACAGGTGGATTCTTTACCACTGAGCCTCCTGGGAAGCCCATGAGCAACTACAGGAAAGTAGAAGGATTTTCTTGTGGCCACACAGCTGAAAAGCAGGATTCTAAGACTAAACTGGGGCTGTTGTTTTTTAAACCTCATGCACTTCACAACGTAGATACCGTATGTGGCATGTGAGTCTGAGCAAATAGCTAGATCCAACCCAGAGTTTCAACGGTCGTAAAATAAAACTCTAGCTGATTGTTTCACTTACAGAGCCTCTGTGAGCCCCAGAGGAGATAATGGATGTTAAAGCACTTTGCCAACTAATTGTGAGGGTCTATTAAACAGCACTCTGTGCTAATGCCATTGGGCAATTAACATTATCCAGGGAATGCACTGGAACATCTTAATGAAAAGACATTTAGATTTTTTATTTTCTTCTACAAAACAAAAATCATAAGAAGACAAACATGGTTGCTACACTGCGTTTCCTTTCTTTTTGTTGTGTCTGGGATTTGACTTAATAAAAGATAAGAATGAAATTATGGCAAAGTAATGAATAATTTACAGACAGTGATCCTCTTTGGAAAGGCTGCCCAGCGGTTGCATAGAACTACAAACACATACCATGTGTTTCAAGCCCAGTTCTTAAAGGGGTGCTATGTGTATCCTTGAAATTAAAATGGATGGAATTCTGCCCTGAGTTACAAGTCCTGTTTAATTTTTCCAAAATAAAGCCACACCGATGCTTTGCTGTGCTTTATCCCCGCAAATAAAGGAAAAAATGCCTATAGATCGCTCACCTTAAAAACATGTTACCTTCCCTTTCTTCTCCATAAACTCAGAGCTTCTGGAGGGCAGGGGTACCATCTTTCATTTCCACATGCCCAGTACTTAGCACATAGGTGTGCTGTGTGCTCAGATGCTCAGTCATGTCCAACTCTTTGAGACCCCATGGACTGTAGCCAGCCAGGGCTACAGCCCTCTGTCCATGGGCTTCTCCAGACAAGAATACTGGAGTGGGTTGCCATTTCCTCCTGCAGGGATCTTCCTGTCCAAGGGACTGAAACCGTGTCTCGTGTCTCATATCTCCTACATCAGCAGGCAGATTCTTAACCACTAGCACATAGTGCTGAGATGTACTTATTGAGTTCATGGACAAAACCTTTCTTTCTCTATAGCCTTTGGCTGCTTCTTAGAGTCCCAGGGGAACTATGGAGGTGCCTTTAGCCCTGCCAGTTGGAGAGTGGGGAGAATCTCCACATCTTCCCCCTTCAATTTAAGCAGCTTTGCTCTCATGTGTTTTCATGGAGGGCTTCTATCTAAGATTTCTTTGAAATAAAGACTCCACTTAATAGTTATTACAATTTTTTTTTTTGTAGCTCTAGATCAAGCAAGGGTACCCATAATGTAACAGGTAACCAGCAAAAAGCGATGATGTTATTTCCTATAACTGAATGGTTAAAGAAGAGTGCTTGGTATATGGTAAAAGATGGAGAACCTTAGAAATGTTCTTTCAGTTGAAATGCTGGGGAAAAAAGGAAGAGCATGGGAGTTAGTTATGGAAGTCAATTACAGCCACTGGACAGGGTGTTCTGTGTAAGTGTCAAGTTTTATATTTACAATAACTCTGTGTACCATTACCAGCGCCATATTACAACTGAGGAAACTGAGTTCCAATAAGTTCCTTTCTTTGGTCACACATATAGCAGTGGAATAGCTGGGATTTCTCCCTAGGGGTGCAAGTTTAAATCCAGGGGTCCACCTCTACTGCCTGGAATGGTTTACTTTGAGAAAGAAGCCATCCTCAGCAGTCCACGAACCACTGGGGTTTAATCTGGTTCTGCCCAATAGAGGGACGACACACTCTCTGCTGATTAATCCCCAAAGTCAGCAGACCTATGACAAGCTCCCTTCTGTAGATTTCTGAGTTCACGGAAGGTAGCACAGGAGTCAGGGTGGGGGCTGTCAGCACGCTGGTCGTGGAGCCCGACTTTGCCTTCAACCATGATCTATTCCACAGCCTTTACTGGGCGCTGGAGTCAGCTTGCCTTATAAAACTTGCAGCTCATCTGCTTCTAAAAAGTTGAAAAACTACCATGTCTTATTCTAGCATGGACGGGTTGCAGTCTCATAAAATAGTTCATATGATGCCCACAACAGTTCTGATAGGTAGATACCTATCAGGATTACAAATTTCCATTTTATGGATGAGGAAACTGAGGCTCCAAGAGAGTTAAAACATATTCAATATCTCTTCTGTGTTGACCTCATGTTCTGTGTTGACTTCATGATCTCCCTTCATTCTCACGACCACCCGATACTACATATCCTATCCATGTATCTCATTCATTCATCCAACAAGCATTTCTTGAAGACCTCGGCAGATATAAGCAGGGAATCAAATAGACAAACCAGAAAATCTGTTCCTGTCTTTATCGAACTTGAATTAGGATGATCCCCCCCACCCCAACCCATTTTGCAGCTAAGAAGCCTGGCATGGAGAGAGGTTAAGTCTCTCACTCAAGGTTAGGAAGTGATAGATCCTGATTGGCCCTCAGAAGGCCAAACTGCAGGCTGAGAGCTCCATGGACACCTGGCTGCTGCTTGTACTCCATTCAACATCACCCTCCTGCTTTTGGGAGTGGGAAGGTAAGGGGAGAATCTAGAGCAGGATTCCTGGTCAAAAACAGTGTGAACCCCATGAGAGAAAAGCAAGAGAAAGGATCCAGCCATTCATTTCCCAGACTGAGCTCTATGTCTTTCTCTCTCTGTAAAAATAGATATAAAAAACTAAGGTTGCCCTAAATGATGAGTGTGTGCACGTGTGTGTGTGTGTGTGTGTGTGTGTACTCTACAATGCATATTTCTTTAAACTCACAAGCACTTTTCTATGCCATTGAATACTAACACAAACCGTGGCAACTGATGGTTCCTCATTTCCCTGTTTTGTAATATGCAAAAATTTATCTAACCATTTCCCTGCCTTTGGACATTTAGGGATTCAGATGAATATGCCTCAGGGTCTTTGCCCTGCCACTAACAGGCTGTGCGTCATTGACAGGAAGTTATTTATCCAATCAGAGTGTTATTTTCCTCCTCTGACAATTGAGGAAAGAGACGGTAGCTTCTTCACCTCACAGGGCTGTGGTCACTATTAGGTGAGGTGAGTCAGGAAGGTTATTAGTGTGGTGTCTGGCCTGTGGTAAGCATTCAGTCAATGTTAGCTTAATGAATTATTGCTACTAGATAGATTTGATCTTTACCATTGTAAATAATTTTGTGAAAAGAACCCTTGTCATGCATTACAGACAACTCTGTTGCATTTTAAAGAGAACTACAGCTTTGTGGATGCTGTAGTCAATCACTTTTCAGATCAAGGTAAGAAAGGGGTTTGGAAAGGAAAGAAAGATATATATATATACAGAGAGAGAGAAGGGAGAAAGGGAGAGATAGAAAGAGCAAAAAAGTTCAAGAGGGAGAAAGGAGAAGGAAGAGATGCCCAGCGGCATGCACTAGGCTTGGGCCTCTTAAGGGAAGAAAAACAAATCCTGATTTTCATTCCTCATCCTGCCATGCTGCTTGGCAGGACAACCCCACCACAAGGATTAAGACCTTTGCTCCAATTAACCGTTGGGGACAAGCCAGTTTCTGCTTGGCATTCTGGTGTCATTCCATGTCTTTTTAGCAACTGCAATGAAAAGATCAGGCTCTGCAGTTTTCATTAAGTTTCATCAAGGGAGCCTTTGCAGATCGTTAATAAAGATATTGCAGATTACAGAGCCCAGCTTCAGCTCTAGTGCTTTATAAGCTATCAAGCCTCCCCAGAAGTAGAGCCAGGGTGTGTGAAGAAGTGCCACCTGGAACCACTTTTCAATCTACTTAATGGAACTATTATCTAAGCCTATTTTAATTAATTTAATTTTATGAACAGACATCCATAAGATGCTATTAAATGCTTCATTAGAAATAAAGCTACATTCAATCACCTTTTTTTTATTTTTTGCCATTCATCCAGCTAATATCATGTTTCTAAAATTAACTATTTTTTCTAATGGAATACATTTACTAAGAGGTTTGATGAAGGCTTACAATCTTGTGATTGTCAGAGGTTTACTGACTTCTCTTCCCTCTCAGTGTCAGTTCTGATCACTTATTAAGGATGTATGTGAGACTTCCTAGGCTACCCTTCGACCCTTTGGGTGTCAATAGCAGATTGTGGTCATCAGAAAGAACTCCAGAAATCTAATAGAGATGAGATTAATCATGCTGTCATGGTTAAGAACAATGGTTTTGAGGGCAGATGGTTCTAGACTGGTGCCCTTGTTTGGCTACTGACCAGCTCTGTGGTTGTGGGCAACTACACGAACCTCTCTGTAAGCTCCAGTTTCCTCATGGGTAAAGTAGGAGCCTAATTCCAGAGGTGAGTCAGGATGCACCCACACAGTTGTATGGTTGTTGTTTTTTTTTTTTTTGTATGGTTGTTTATGGTTAACATAAACCACAGTTGTTTATGGTTAACATCCACTCCAATGGACTTCCCTGGCTGATTCTGATTAGTCCATGTTGTAGCCATACTAGTGAGAGTCAATTCCTAGGCAGGTTGATAGGAAGTCCAGGGTCTCTGAGGAGGAGAGGCGGTGGGGGGCGGGGTCTGGGGCTCCCAAGGAGGAGACAGGGGTCTGGAATTCTCAAGGAGGTGGAAAGGACAAATGCCTTTTCCCCCCTACATTCCTTAGTATTAGTCACCTAGGGCTACCCTTAGAGCTCAGCCGGTAAAGAATCTGCCTGCATTGCCGGAGACCCAGGTTCAATTCCTGGGTTGGGAAGATCCCCCGGAGAAGGAAATGGCAACCTACTCCAGTATTCATGCCTGGAGAACCCCATGGACAGAGGAGCCTGGCAGGTTATAGTCCATGTGGTCGCAAGAGTCGGACACGACCTAGCGATTAAACTACTACTACTGCTACTAGTCACCTAAAACGTTTCTCTCTTTAAGCCTGGGACTCGTGATCACACAACAACCAACTCAGTTTAAACTCCTTACCAAGGATTATATGGGGACTTCCCTGGTGGCTCAGATGGTAAAGCATCTGCCTACAGTGCAGGAGACCCAGGTTCAATCCCTGGGTTGGGAAGATCTCCTGGAGAAGGAAATGGAAACCCACTCCAGTATTCTTGCCTGGAAAATCCCATAGGGGGTGGAACCTGGTGGGCTACAGTCCATGGGGTCGCAAAGAGTCAGACACGACTGAGCAACTTCATTTCACTTTCAAGGATTATATAACAACAATGTATCCTGCTTGAGGATAGTTTCTCCTTCCTGAAAACCTTCTGACTAATCCTGATATTTTAGAATGTATATTATGGGAGTGGGTCTGGTAAAATGTTTCTATTGGTAAGTTCTAAAAGACCCTTACTCCTTGGAAGGAAAGTTATGACCAACCTAGATAACATATTGACAAGCAGAGATATTAGTTTGCCAACAAAGGTCCATCTAGTCAAGGCTATGGTTTTTCCTGTGGTCATGTATGGATGTGAGAGTTGGACTGTGAAGAGAGCTAAGTGCCAAAGAATTGATGCTTTTGAACTGTGGTGTTGGAGAAGACTCTTGAGAGTCCCTTGGACTGCAAGGAGATCCAACCAGTCCATCCTAAAGGAGATCAGTCCTGGGTGTTCATTGGAAGGACTGATGCTGAGGCTGAAACTCCAATACTTTGGCCACCTGATGCGAAGAGCTGACTCACTGGAAAAGACCCTGATGCTGGGAGGGATTGGGGGCAGGAGGAGAAGGGGATGACAGAGGATGAGATGGCTGGATGGCATCACCGACTCGATGCACATGAGTTTGGGTGAACTCCGGGAGTTGGTGATGGACAGAGAGGCCTGGCATGCTGCGATTCATGGGGCTGCAAAGAGTCGGAAATGACTGAGCAACTGAACTGAATCCTGTTATCTTAAAATGTAAATTGTGGGAGTGGGTCTGGTAAAACTTTCACAACCTTGAGATATTCTTTTGATTTATTGTAATAACTAATTTAAAAAGTATATAATTCCCTTGCTTAGACTAGTGAGGGGGGAACTCTCCACTCCCCCTTCTGATGTCTGTGTCAGAAGCTTTCTCTGTCCCTTTTTATACTTTAATAAAACTCTGCATCACAAAAGCTCTTGAGTGATCAAGCCTGATCCCTGGTCCCGAAGCTAAATCTTCTTCGGAGATTACAGTATCACTAGTTGTTCAATATTTTGCTCTCAGCCCTGCCTAACTCCTAGAATTGCTATATGGACTAAATGAGTGTAGACATGTAAAACAGTTAGTTCATGGCATAGAGTAGGTGTTCATTAAATCTTATTGTTATTATTATTATTTTATTAGACTGGAAGCCCTAAAAAATGAATAGATTTCTGTAACTTAACTGAGTCCAATTTTCCAGTGTCCAAACTCAGCCCTGATTATAAGATTCTATTAAAAAAAAAACAAACATTTTCTGGTGATAAATGCATGCTATGCATTTAAATTTTCAAAAGAACACTCTCAGTTAGGGCTCTTATGATTCCCATTTCACAGAAGAGGTCATGTAGGCTTTGAGAAGTGAAGAAGCAGGAACCATATTATGTCTTCTGACTGCAGTTCAGGATCAAGTGTGTTCCCTACAAGTCATCTCATGGTGCCATAGTCACTCTTCCAGGGAACCATTGCTGTGATCACATCCAGCAAGAAACTCTAATAAGGTGGTGTGTGCGTGCTTAGTCACCTAAATGTGCCCGACTCTTTGTGACCCCTTGGACTGCAGCCTGCCAGGCTCCTCTGCCCATGGGGATTCTCCAGGCAAGAATACTGGAGTGGGTTACCATGCCCTTCTCCAGGGGATCTTCCCAACCTAGGGATTGAACTCTGCTCTCCCACATTGCTGGCAGATTCTTTACCGTCTGAGCCACCAGGGAAGCCTCGAACCCTTTCCAAATGCTTACAGTATTATCAATCAACAAGGGACGTTTACTATAATGATAAAAATTTGATTTAAACTTGTAGGTCATATATGGTGTCTTGAGGGACTCTTGGGGTCTCAGTTTTGGAGGATTATAACCCTTTCCTATTTCACTACTGCTCTATTTAAGGTCTTTATTCCTCTTTCCTGTACCGTTATAAAAATATCTCCCAACCAGTTTCCTTCCCCTTGGCCTCTGTTTTCTCTCATCCAGAGTCAACTGGAGAGAGTTGCCCATCTCCATGGTTACCCTCCTCAAGCGCCGATTGGAACATGACACTTCCCCACTTCAAGTGTCAGACTTCCCATTGCCTGCGGGACAAAACCTGGTGTATCTCAAAAGGTCACCAACTATCTGTGCACTAACTCCACAGACTGAATTTAGAATTATAGTGACCGTGAAGCCTGCTTCAAATCCTTCACACACACACACATACACACACACATGCAAAAACATACCCATGAACACACATGTATAGACACAGAAGTGCACACATACTCATGCATATTCACATATCTCACAAAGACACATGCACACATACACACCATACATATACACATACATACACACACATGTACATGCCACACATGCATACACAGCACACATGTACATATATACAATACACATGAAAGAAAGTGAAGTTGCTCAGTCGTGTCCAACTCTTTGCAACCCATGGACTGTAGTCTACCAGGCTCCTGTGTCCATGGAATTTTCCAGTCAAGAGTACTGGAGTGGGTTGCATACATAAGCACATATACACAGGCACAAATATATGCACACATGTGGTTTCTGTCATTCTTAACTACCAGGGTAACCTTCTTCATAGCCTTGTGGTTTTTAAAGGTACTTAAAATTTACTTGGCTGCACTGGGTCTTAGTGGTGCCACCCGGGCTTAGTTGCCCCAGGGCATGTGGTATCTTCCCGGACCAGGGATCAAACTCACGTCCCACGAGTTGCAAGATGGATTCTTTACCACTGGGCCACCAGGGAAGACCCATGACTTTGTTTTTAGGGAAAAAAACTTTGGATCTCAGTGAAAAAGACCACTGTGGAGATAACATAGATGGGGAAACCGTTCCCTTATGCTTTTATTTCTGACAGTCTTGACTCTGTTTCCTTGAGAAGCTTTCTAGTGTTCTGAGTAGCAGCTCATCCCACCTTTCCAGATTCCATCTCTCTGTTCCCACTAGTGTGTGATAGAAGGAGAATCCCTATAACATATTTGGAGTGATCAGTGAATAAAGGCCCAGGGCCATTTTGAGTGTTGGTTTGCCATTTGTGCAAGAGTTATAAATCTTACCCAAGCATGGACACAACTGAAGCTGCTGGGGTCCAGATGCCATCTCACCATCAGAGCACCAGCCCCTCATTGTCAGTCTGTACTCTGGGGACTGGTGTTGGGATTCCGACTCTTTGAGGAAATGCCAAAAAGTGGGACAAAGAGAAACCCTGACAAGGCAGGGGTAGTACTTCAATAGGGATGCATCTCTGATGGCAGATATACAGGGTGGCCATCAAGCCTGGGGATACCAGTCAATAAATGGGTTATCGACATTACAACATATGCAAATAATGTTAAGTATGGTTCCAGACTTGACGGCTTCGCTGGAGTTTTCCGGTTGGAACAAGTGCCTTTGGGCTGAATACAAAGTTGCATCGTGTCTAAGTGGTGCTTGGTTAAGATTTTTTACTTTTTGGTAAAGCTATGGAACTGGAATTTTCTTATCCACACATGGAGGTGCAAATATCATCTGCTGGTAATCCCTCAGAGTGCAATAATTGACAGGAGTGGAAACTCTACAAGTCTGAGCCAACTGCAACTCAGGTTTGCCTACTTCTAGAGCTCGTGTTTATTTCTCTGCATCGTGCTTTGTTGGTAACCGGAAGAATGCATGCTGGACCTCAAGTCACCTACATTATAATCAAGGAGTTGTTTGAGCATTAATAGACTCTGACTCATGCAGTTAAAAAACATCCTCCTGAATTGTCTTGTTCTAAAGGAAGTAAAAGCTGTACTTAATAAACTAACAAGAGAAAGTCCTTGAATCACTTCAACCCCTCCAAATCTCAGTGTCCCACTCCAAAGCTTCAGAAAGGACACTTTAAATTGGTTAAAATGGTCAGGAGGGATAAGATCCTCTCCAGAAAGATAAATGGTAATGTTCTGAGAATCTTAAAGCATTTTGACAATCAATGTTCATTTCTTCTGCAATGTCATCTCTGCAGCATATCTTCTACTGAAGTTCAAGTTAGAAACTCCTATAGAAAGTTATTCTTTCTTTTTTTCCTTCCTTCTCCCTCCCTTCTTTCCTTTCATCCTTCCTTTCTTTCTCCCTTTCTCTCTTTCTCCACACAGACACAGACACACAGAAACACTGGAATATTATTCAGGTTTAAAAATGAAGAAAATCTTGCCACTTGCAATAACATGGATGAATGTGGAGGGTATTATACTGAGTGAAATAAGCCAGAAAGAGAAAGATAAGTCCATTTATATGTGGACAGTTTTTTTTTTTTTTTTAAAGCTGTACCAATAGACACAGAATAGAAAGGTGGTTGTCAGGAGATAGGGATGAGGTAGAGAACAGGGTAAATGTTGGCCAAAGAGTAAAAATACTCATAAGATGAATAGGTTCTGAGGTTCTAATGTAAATGTGATGATGACAGTTAACAATACTTATTGTATATTTGAAATTCACTGAGAGTAGGTCTTAAGCATTCTCATAAAAAGATTACTATGTGAAGGGATGGCTGTGTTCATTAACTTGATTATGATCATCATTTAAAAATGTTTAAGTAGGGTCTTCCCTGGCGCTCCAGTAGTTGAGTCTGCCTGCCAGTGCAGGGTACACGGGTTAGACCCCTGGTTTGGGAACCAAGATCCCACATGTGGTGGAGCAGCTACCCTGTGTGCCGCAACTACTGTAGCTTGTGTGCTCCACGGCCTACCCTCATCAACAGGAGAAGCCGCCACAATGAGAAGCCAGCACACAAAAACCAGAGAAAGCCTACGCGCAGCAGTGAAGAGCCCACGAGCCTTAACAAAGACTCAGTGGCTCTTAATTTCATTGATCAATTTAATCTTAACACAAATTTAAAGAAAGAGAGAAAGACAGAAAGTCAGTGGAAGGTTTTTCTACTTAAACTTGATTTTGATAGGTCATGGTTGATAAACTTGCAGAGGCCTCAGAGCTGGTCTAGTTCAACCTTCTCATTTCAGACAACCAATCCAAGGAGCATCTCTATTGGGCAGCCACGGACAAGAGAAGGACCCTGGAGTGACCCATTCATCACTGTATTTCCGGGACTTAGCACGGGATCTGACACACGGTAGAAATGAACAAATTATTTGTTGACTGACCTACTAATTGACTGACTGAGTAGAGTTCACAGACCTCATCAGCTGCAGAGCTGGTATGAAACAGTGGGTCTTCTGGGTTTGGGCCCACTGACTCCCTTGAAACTAGTCAACACATTATCACAATTCAACCTAGTTTTCAGGGTAAGACTCTCAAGCAGCTGGATTAACAGCTGAGAAGCATCTGTAGCCTTTCCCATCTATGAAAGGCTGATCAAAGGGAACTCTGGTGGGAAGTGGTGGACTCCTTTCTCTATCCCTCTTGGAAGAAACGTCTGTATCTCTGTAGAACAGGAGGTAATAGCAGAGTGGACATCTCCAGTCTCTCTCCATCAGCCTTCCTGGTCTTAGGGTTCGTGAGCGTGGGGTTTTTCATTATATATATGTATGTGCTAAATTGCTTCAGTTGTCTTCAACTCTTTGCGACCCTTTGGATTGTAGACCACCAGGCTCCTCTGCCCATGGGATTATTCAGGTAAGAATACTGGCATGGGCTTCCGCTTCCTCCTCCAGGAGATCTTCTCCACCCAGGATCAAACCCGCATCTCCTACACTGGCTGGCGGATTCCTTACTACTGAGCCCAGGGAGGCCCTCTCATCGTACACCTCATGGCAAAGCACCTCAGTGCTTTGACCAGGCCCTGGTCATGGGTTGGTTCCAGAGGTGGGACCCTGAAGGCCTGCCCAGAGGGTACACCTGCCCACCCAGAGTGTGATATCGGTCTCAGTTTTGAAATGACCAGGATTGCTTCAGTGGGACAGGATTGTATTCAAGAAAAGTGTTTCTATGCCCTCTTCTTAATTAGGGGACTTCCCAGCCTTTCCCAGTGTCAACAGACTTCTGCCTGAAACCTGAAAAAAGTCAGGGATCTGTCAGCAAGCAGAAAGGTCAGGCACATGGCGTGTGTCATGGTCAGGTTCTACTGTAATAGAGAGGGAGCCTCCAGCTCCTGAGGTTCCTCCTGCCTGTACCCGGACTGGTCTTGGGAACCAGCAGGCAAGCTGAGCCTACAGTGGAGGGTGTGCATGGGGGTGCAGGTTGCTGTCTTTGCTGACTGTAATCCAGACTAACACTCCCAAGCATCACATGCAGACCAGGTAGACCATATGACCAAGGTGTGAATTCACAAGCCATGGAGATTTCTGTACATGGGTCCTTTCTTTACTGCCTTTGCTGTGGTTGTGGGAGGATGTGATGCTTGGAGGATCTGCAAACATTTTGGAACCTTGAAGGGAGCTTTGACATCACTGAGCTTTTATCACACAGCAACAGTCTAGTTCTAAAGTCCTTGACCTTCATAACTCATCTGCCTTTGATTAAATCTCTATTTGTCAGATATACTGACCAAAGCCAAGAGCACTTGTCACACACCCATGAAGACACCCCTGGCTGCCCTTCCTGTTGACCTTAGGATAAAATGAAAGTGAAAGTTACTCAGTCATGTCCAACTCTTTGTTAATTCTCCAGGCCACAATACTGGTGTGGGTAGCCGGTCCCTTCTACAAGGGATCTTCCCAACCCAGGGATCAAACCTAGGTCTTCAGGATTGCAGGCGAGTTCCTCACCAGCTGAACCAGCAGAGAAGCCCAACAATACTGGAGTGGGTAGCCTATCCTTTCTCCAGCGGATCTTCCTGACCCAGGAATGGAACCGGGTTTTCCTGCATTGCAGGCAGATTCTTTACCAGCTGAGCTACTGCGACCCCTTAACATGATTGAGAAGGCCCTGCAGGTTCCGGCTGATCCCAGGGTGCAGCCTGCCTGTCACCACATTCCAGCCGAGACCTCACCAACTGCCTTGGCAGCACATTCCAAATTCTGCACATGGCCATCTATCCTCCAAGCTCTCCATTCCACCTCCAGGATCTAACGTCTTAGACATTTGTATGCTGGAAAGTCTTCTCCAGCACCCCAGATTGCACAAACTGTTGGTTTTCTGTCGCCCCCAACGACCCTGGTTTGATTCATCTCAGAGCATATTGTACTGTGTTGAAATTGTCTATGCATTATCTCTCCCTGAAGGTAAGCACTACATTCATCATGTTCCTTGCTGTATCCCCAGAAGAACATTAGTTATACCAATTTGTTGAACAAATAATGAAAGGGAAGTATAACTAGAACACAATGAAACTAGCAGGTTTATTGGTGTTATGGGAGAACTAATGGGCGTAAATCTTCATGAAATAAGTCAGAGCTCCACCTTGCAGCATATACATGATTGACCACAAAGGATAGGGTGCTTTTGGTCGTTTCCATCAAGCCCACCAAAGGCCCGGTATTAGGGAGAGGGTCCCAAGTTACCTGATGGTTTTGATCATGCTGAGGCCCATTTCAACACAGCAGTGGGCGTGGTCCTGGCGGGGCTCGGGAAGTCCTGAAACGCAGTAGTAGCAGTCCCCCAGGATTTTAATACGAAGGCAGTGATGCTCCTGAAAGGCATAATGTGGGAAAGGATTGAGTCAGGAGATAGGTAAGTGCTTCCGAATGGCTTGGGATAGAGGGGAGCCGAGTCAAGAGGTCTGCGCCTTGGGATCAGGGGCTTTTGAAAAGCTGTTATCTTCCCAGGAAATTAGGGGATGTCTGAAGGTATCAGGGGCAGAATGGAGTCATGGGAAAACAGTGTATTTGGGGCCTGACAGATACACAGTCATATCCTGGCTCTAATCTTAATACCTACTGTGTGGGTGGACCTGGCAGAGTGGGCATTCAACATGGGTGTTCAATGTTCCCCTACGGGTGTGGCTCCCACGGATACATTTCTTTTCAGGACATGTCCTTGGTTTGGTAGCTTTTTCTTTTTCTTTTTTTGTAAGCTCAAAACAAGCACTTAAATATATAAATCACTTAGAGATGCCACCTATTTCAACTCTATATAAAGTCCTTTCCCAGATAGGGTACTGGCACCTTAATAAGAGGGGCTGACTATGTCTAATACATACTTCCATTCATTTATTAATTCATATGCTTGTTTATTGATAAAAACATCAGTTGAGCACCTATATATCATAAAGCAACCGTTGTCTCTGACACAAAGGTGATTAATAATAGCCCCTAGTATGCACCATGAACTTCGCTGGTGGCTCAGTGGTAAAGAATCTGCCTGCCAAAGCAGGAAACTTGGGTTTGATCCCTCAGTCGGGAAGATCCCCTAGAGGAGGGCATGGCAACCCACTCCAGTATTCTTGCCTGGAGAATCCCATGACAGAGGAGCTTGGTGGGCTACAGTCCATGGGGTCACAAAGACTCAGACACGACTTAGCAACTAAAGAACAACAATATGCATCATATACTAAACAGAATGAATCTCACAGCAACCTTGAGGTAGGTACAGTATTTATCCTCATCACTTCACCAGTGAGAAGCAGGACACAGCTGTTTGGTGGATTTACATTCTTGAAGATATGATTCTTACAAAGTTTTAAAGAGCAACAAGCATCTAGGAAACAGTGCATCCTTTCATAATTAATAGGAATAGGCTGGATTTTGCAGATTTTAGAGGAAAGAGAGCTTGGGACAGTATAGCACTGGGGCAAAGAGTGCTGGCAGAGCAGCTCCACCCCCAGAGATCAAATCCTAGCCCCCCCCCCACCTCCTCTTTACTGTGTGTCTTTAGGTAAATTACTTAACCTCTGAGCCTCTGTTGCCTCATCTATAAAAAGAGGATAAGGAAGGCTAGGACCTCAGGGATGTCCCTGGTCATCGTGTGGTTGGGACTCTGCACTTCCAATGCAAGGGGCGTGGGTTCAATCCCTGGTTGGGGAAGGGATTCCACAGGCCATGTGGTCAACAAGTTTAAAACCAGACAAAATAAAATTGGGTCTTTAGGAAAGAAAAAGAAAAGAATAGGACCTCTCTGTGTGACTGTAAAGATGAAGGAAGATGATGTGCACGAAGGCTTAGTATCGAGCAGATGTGGCACTGAAAATACTGCCCGTCTCTGAGCTGGGGGCTTGGACTCCTGTCCTAGTTCTTCCACATTTCTATCTGCGACCACGGCAGAGTCCCTCTAGATCTCCTTGGGCTAGATGGCGGGGACTCAGTGCCCTGTGAGGTGTTCTCTAGGTCTGAAGCTCTGGGAGCCTATGAGTCTATGGCTTTGGGGGTGAGCAGCTCTCCTTGGGAAACCAGAGTCCAAGGGCAGGAGGAAGGGAACTGCAGACACAGAGGGGCCTGCTGAGATGCCAGAAGCACACCGACGCCCTGGTACTGCAGGCTGTAAAGCACCATGCTGGCTTCCTAAGCTGAAGAGGGGTTGGGACATCCTGTTTGGGTAACGAGTGAAATCACTCTCCCAATAAAAAAACAAATACCAGACAGGGAAAAGAGAATCAGAACTGGCTTTGGTGTTTCCCTGTCTGCCTCAGATCTCCAGGGTCTTGCCAACATTCCCAAACAGGCACAGATGCGATCTTCAGAATGCTGATAGCATGCACAGCATCCCATAGTTATTTTTAGGAGCATGTAGCTTCTATCTATTGGCAGCTTCAGTGCCACTAATTTTGCAAGACAGCAAAAAGGGAAGCTCAAGACCTTCACTTGTTTCTTCTAACACACTCTACCATCTAGACTGTGATAGCCAGAATAGAACTAGATACTGGCCCCTGGTTCTGGTGGTTTCTAGATTTGTGGAGTCTATGGGACAGTTATACACACACACACACACACACACACACACACACACACCTAAAACAACCAGAGGGCCCAAGGGACTGCACCAAGGTTCAATTTTGTGTTTTGCCAAGGAAGTATGAAAAATGTCCATCAACATACAAAAATAACAACCCAACTATCCCACTATTCCCATCACTTTTTATAAAAGAAAAGGCATTTTTAACTCACTTCACTCTGTATAATAGGTTCTAGGTTCACCCAGCTCATCAGAACTAACTCAAATGCATTCATTTTTATGGCTGAGTAATATTCTATTGTGTATATGCACCACAACTTCTTTATCCATTCATCTGTCAGTGGACATCTAGGTTGCTTCCATGTTCCAGCTATTGTAAATTGAACAATGGGATACATGCATTTTTTCAACCCTGGTTTCCTCAGGGTATATGCTTAGGAGTGGGATTGCTGGATCATATGGTGGTTTTATCCCTAGTTTTTTAAGGAGTCTCCATATTGTCTTCCATAGTGACTGTATCAATTTACCTTCCCACCAGCAGTGCAAGAGTGTTCCCTTTTCTCCACACCCTCTCCAGTATTTATTGCTTGTAGACTTTTTGATGATGGCCACTCTGACTGGTGTCAGATGATATCTCATTGTGGTTTTGGTTTGCATTTCTCTAATAACGAGCGATGTTGAGCATCTTTCTATGTGTTTGTTAGCCATCTGTACGTCTTTTTTGGAGAAATGTCTGTGTAGGTCTTTTTCCCACTTTGTGATTGGGTTGTTTGTTTTTCTAGCATTGACTTGTATGAGCTGCTTGTATATTTTGGAAATTAATCCTTTGTCAGTTGTTTCATTTGCTATTATTTTCTCCCATTCTGAGGGTTGTCTTTTCATCTTGCTTATAGTTTCCTTTGGTGTGCAAAAGCTTTTAAGTTTAATCAGGTCCCACTTGTTTACTTTTGTTTTCATTTTCATTACTCATAGAGGATCTTGCTATGAAGTGAGTCAGAAAGAAAAAGATAAATGTCGTATTCTAATGCACAAATATGGCATATAGAAAAATGGCACTGAAGAATTTATTTACAGGGCAGCAATGGAGAAACAGACATAGAGAATAGACTTATAGACATGGGGGGAGGAGAGGAGAGGGTGAGATGTAAGAAAAGAGTAACATGGAAATTACTTTACCATATGTAAAATAGACAGCCAACAAGGGGCTCTGTATCAACCTAGAGGGGTGGGATGGGGAGGGAGATGGGAGGGAGGTTCAAAAGGAGGAGATATATGTATACCTATGGACTTCCCTGGTGGTCCGGACGGTAAAGCGGGAGACCAAGGCTCAATCCCTGGGTCGGGAAGATTCCCTGGAGAAGGAAATGGCAATCCACTCCAGTACTATTGCCTGGAAAATCCCATGGACAGAGGAGCCTGGTAGGCTACAGTCCATGGGATTGCAAAGAGTTGGACATGACTGAGCGACTTTGCTTTCACTTTCATGGCTGATTTATGTTGAGGTTTGATAGAAAACAACAATATTCTGTAAGGCAATTATCCTTCAATAAATAAACAAAACAAACAAATAAATAAAAGTGTGAAGGTCATCGAAAGGAAGGAATGAGAAGCTGTCATATCCTCAAGGAGTCTAAAGGAGACATGAGAATTAATATAGTATCCTGGTTAAAAACTGAGGCAATTTGAATGAAGAATGGACTGTCATTAATAGTAATCTATCAAAATTTGTTCATTAATCTCAATGAGTGTATCATACTAGTGTAAGATTTTCATAATAGGGGAAACTTGCATGTAGGACATATTGGAACTCTGTACTATTTCACATTTTTTTTCTATAAAGGTAAAACTTTTAAAATAAAAACTACATTCAACTTTTTTAAGGAAAAAAAAAGGAAAAGGCATTTTTAACACTGAAAAAGTAAAAAGACACATGCTTGGAATAAAGAAAAGCTTTTGGCACTACATGAAATTAATGATAAAAACTCACTACATTTCTGTATATGTATTACAGATATGTAGATATACATGCAATTTCTGTACATATATATACTGCATATATTGCTATATATATAGATATATATATATCTATATGTATACATCTAGACATGTACACTACAGAAATGTGAGTTTTCATGTACATATATATATCTCATAGTGGCCACAAGTTAAAATTTGTTTGCAAAGGAGCAAATCTCTTGATCTTATTTTGAGTGAGAACACTGAGGCTGGGAGGCAGTGACTGGTGACATCAGTTGGGCACCCTTCATGTGCAAATGGTCTTTGGGCAGAGCTTGCAGTGACTCAGGCCATTGGTGACCTGGTGCAGTGGAGACATCTTCCTCCCTGTTGACCATGGGAGGAGGGAGGCGAAGTGTGGAGCAGGGAATGCTTTGGTCTAAGAATCAGACCTCCATTCTAGTCAAATTTACCAGCTGTCTGACCTTCGATAAGTCATTGAAGCCACTGATACGCGGGTTTCGATTCGCCATATGACTCCAGTCAAAATGATGCGCTTGTCCTCAGCAAATAACAAAGCAAGCATGGCTGTCGACTAGCAATGACAATGACAGCTAGCATCTGAAAATAGTCCTCTCCACATTCAACACCACACCTTATCTTTTCTCCTCTGAGTATCACAACAGCCTTGAACACAGCAGAGCATGTTTTTAGATATGAACATTTCAGTGTACAAGAGATAGAAAACTTCCTGTGCCACAGGGCAGCTGGCTAAAAATAATGATATGGACTATAAATGATATTCAACAGCCCCAAATCAGTGATTTTTCTATGAAGACAGAAGTGAAAGCATTTTGGAAAAACTTAGGGAAAGGGAGTTGTATTTATTAAGCACATACTACATGCCAGGCTCTATGCTGAAGGCATCACATTGACCTTGTTTAGTCTTTAGGACCACATTCTGAGCCACGTGTCACTTCACAGATGCATTACGGAAATGAAGGTCATCCCGCAAGTCGGAGGCAGAGTGGAATTCACAGCATCTCTGTTTGACTTTGGGGCTCCATGCTCCCTTTAGAAAAACACCGAAATTGTGGCAGAGTCTAGAATGATAGATTTCCTGACAAAATGTGTTTTGGAGGAAGACATGTAAAACAGTTTATTACCTTTTGGAGCAGACAGAGGACAATGTGGTGACGATGTTTGAAGGGTCCATTTTCCTTCTAAACAAAAGGTGAAGCTGACAGCCTCTTGAAAAATTGTGGTCCCCAAATAAATACCATTTGTGTATGTATATCGGAGAAGGCAATGGCACCCCACTCCAGTACTCTTGCCTGGAAAATCCCATGGATGGAGGAGTCTGGTGGGCTACAGTCCATGGGGTCGCTAAGAGTTGGACATGACTGAGCGACTTCACTTTCACTTTTCACTTTCATGCACTGGAGAAGGAAATGGCAACACACTCCAGTGTTGTTGCCTGGAGAATCCCAGGGATGGGGGAGCCTGGTGGGCTGCTGTTTATGGGGTTGCACAGAGTCGGACACGACTGAAGCGACTTAGCAGCAGCAATGTATGTATATATGGCTCAGACAGTAAAAAATCTGCCTACAATGCCAGAGATCCAGGTTCAGTCCCTGGGTAGGGAAGATCCCCTGGAGAAGGAAATGGCAACCCACTCCAATATTCTTGCCTGAAAACCCCATGGACAGAGGAGCCTGGAGGGCTACCGTCCCTGAGGTCACAGAGTCAGACACGACTGAGTGACTAACCTTTTCACATAAATATAATAATAATTTGTGCATGTATATATAAATATAAATAAGGAATTAGTGAGGGACAGGGAGGCCTGGAGTGCTGCAGTCCATGGGGTCACATAAAATCAGACACAACTTAGCAACTGAACAACAATATATAAATATAAATACAAATATGAAAGGGCCTGTCTTCTCATCTGTCAAGTTCTGTCAATTTGCAGACACATTCTTCTGATCAATTCCTGTGAGCTGTCAGACGATCTGACAGTAATATCCAAGCAACTTCTTTTTCTTTTTTTTTTTTTAACCAGAAACTGCTTTGAAAAATTCACATTAAAAAAGCCAGGTTGCTTTGAAAAAAGATATAGAAAAAGAAAAATAAAGTAGGGTGAGGGTCTTGTAAATTTTATTCAGTTAGTCCTAATATAATACTTTTCTTCTTATCTTGACGGCTTTGATATGATAAAAATCTTGAGGAAAAAATCCAGAGAATTTATGAAACTATATATATACCTAACATTGAGGCGACATAGGTACCAAATTATCAAAGATGGTTATATCACTGGGGAGGGGTAAGATTATAGGGATGCATACTTTCTATACAGTCTCTTTTTAAAAAAGTTTAAAATTTTTTGGGCCACATTGCACAGCATATGGGATCTCAGTTCCCTAACCAGGGATTGAACCTATGCCCCCTGCCTTGGAAGCAGGGAGTCCTAACCACTGGACATGAGGGGTTCCATGTGTTGTCTCTATCTTTGATGTTTGAATTTACATAATGGATAAGTAGGGCTTTAGTAATCAGAAAGAAAAAAAAAAACATGAAAAGGAAAAAGACTCTCAGAACAAGAACATTAGTGCCATGAATGCACTTTAAAAAGTTATAACAAAAAATAAAATAAATAAATAATAAAAAACAGAAAAATAAAAAAAAGGAAAAAAGTTATATTAGAAATCATGGCAATTTTTACAGTACTTTATCTAACTGCAACTATACAAATTAACACATGAATATATTGCCCTAGTAAAAATAAAGCTATAGATAAGTCTCCTTGAGTAGTCTCTCCCCCTCAGACACTAGACACTAGAAACCTGGTCCCCTTTCCCCTCTTGAGAGACTGCTGTGCATTCATACATACATTTCTATATTTTTATGTATGCACTATTTTTCATGCTCTTTAGTTACAAATTGATCAATTTTGTTGTTCAGTTGCTAAGTCATGTCCAACTCTTTTAGACCCCATGGAGTGCAGCACGCCAGGACTCTCTGTCCTTCTCTACCTCCTGGACTTTTCTCAAATTCATGTGCATTGAGTTAGTGATGCTGTCTAACCATCTCATCCTCTGCCGCCTCCTTCTCCTCCTGCCTTCAATCTTTCCCAACATCAGGGCCTTTTCCAGTGAGTCAGCTCTTCACATCATGTTCATGGGTTCTTTGCATCACTGTTCATGGGGTTCTCACAGCAAGAATACTGGAGTGGTTTGCCATTCCCTCCTCCAGTGGACCATGTTTTGTCAGAACTCTTAACTATGACTCATCCATCTTGGGTGGTCCTGCATGGCATGGCTCATAGCTTCATTGAGTTACGTAAGGTCCTTCGCCATGACAAAGCTGTGATCCGTGGAGAGGAAAGTGATCATACTGTGTTTATAGATCTAAGATGTGTTTTTTCACACAAAAACTTGTCTTGAAATTTCATGTTTGGTACAGAAATGGCTATCTCATTCTTTAAAATCTATTGATAAGCTTCCCATAGTGTTGGAATAGTTTCTTTTTAAAGATATTATTTTTGATGTGGACCATTTTTAAAGTCTTTATTCATTACAATATTCCTTTTGTTGTTTATATCCTGGTTTTTTGGCCCTGAGATATATGGGATCTTAGTTCCCCTCACCAGGGATAGAATTCATGCCCCCTGCATTGGAGGGTGAAGTCTTAACCATTGGACCACCAGGGAAACCCCAGAATTGTTTCTTACAATAATTTAGGTTGTTTCCCATTTTGTCAGGAGTCTGAAACAAGGTTTAAGATGTAATGATGTTGCTTTAAATTTACAATTTTAAAGCCTTGATAATAGCATACATATCATTTCTAGTTTGGAAGGGAGAGGGGTAGTTATGGGCTATTTTTTTTAAAGATCAAAGATCAAAAGTTACTAGAGTTTGCCAAGGAAGAGTCAAAAACATTACACTAGAAAGAGTCAAAAACATTCTGCTTTGAGCAGCCTGAACCACAAGGTGCTGAGGAACTCAATCACATTAAGAGGATCTTTAATAGAAAGCTTTGAAGTTTTTGCCTGTATATTAATGATGCAGTGGATAAATGGGCAGCTGCAGTAGATGGTATTTACACGGGAAGTGGGTTCTGTCAGATGTATGACATAAAACTAAGCAAAGAATTATGGCACGGCAGGGAGAGGTCATTATAAAGCCACAGAATTTTGATATTAAAAGATACGAGAAAAGGCAAGTCTAATCCTCTTTTACACAGAAGCAAAATCTGTGACCCACTTGGTTAAGTGATTTGCCCGAGGTTGGGAGGCAAAAACATTTCAAGCAGGTTTTCTCATTCCAAGGTGAGCCGAATGGTTTCCACTGGGAAGATTTCTCAAGCTTTTTCACGAAAGTCCCCTAGAGTGGAAGATACTGATGCCCCTGGGGTAGGTGGGTGGGTGAAAATGGTCTCGGGGTAGAGTGGGAATTATTGAGAACTTCTGGGTGTGCTGAGGACTTATTTTGAGCCAGACTTTGTGTTGTTTCATTTATCCTTCATTACTCTTCTGATAGGAAACTGAGACTCAGAGAGGTGATTTGTACTTAATTGAAGTCCAGCCCATAGCTGTCCATAGCTCATCCAGTAGTCACATACGGATGTGAGAGTTGGACCATAAAGAAAGCTGAGCACTGAATAATTGATGATTTTGAATTTCAGTGCTGAAGAAGACTCTTGAGAGTACCTTGGACTGCAATGAGATCAAACCAATCAATCCTAAAGGAAATCAACCCTGAATATTCATTGGAAGGACAGATGCTGAAGCTAAAGCACCAATACTTTGGGTACCTGGTGCAAAGAGCCAACTCATTGGAAAATACCCTGGTGCTGGGGAAGATTGGAGGCAGGAGGAGAAGGGGATGACAGAGGATGAGATGGTTAAATTGCATCACTAACTCAAAGGACATGAATTTGAGCAAACTCTGGGAGATAGTGGAGGACAGAGGAGCCTGACGGGCTACAGTCCATGGTGTTGCGGAAGGTCAGACACGACTGAGCAACTGAGCATGTATGCACTATTCTCATAGGAAGCTGAGATTCAGACAGGGGATGTGCAGTTGAAGTTAACTGAAGTCCAGCCCACAGTTGAAGTCCTGGAGACCTAACTTTCAGAGTCATCCAGCATGAGTAACAATACATCTCTGACATCTCGCTCCATCCCTAAAATGCCTGGGGCATTGCTCAGTGGTCAGAAGCCAGCACCTGGCCTCAAGTGGCCTGAATCACAGATGCACCACCTACCAGGGGTCCCGGGCAGATTATTTTACTTCTTTTGAGTCTCAGTCACTTGTTCTACAAAATGGGAACAATAAAAAAAACTTCCCTTATAGATTTTCGTAAGAACTGCCTAACTGTAATCCAGGGCAAATACACCGAGTAACACAGAATGTACGCTGGGCAGTTGATGAATGCTTAATATGCTTGAAATTAATCATTTTACTCCATCGTCTATCTGTGGTTATTTTTATATTCATTAAAAAAAAAATCTTTCAATAAGATTCAAGCTCCAGAAGGACTATAGCTTCTTGCAGCCCAGGGACTCGCTGGGCTGTGCACCATCTCACCTCTCCCCAACCATGTACAGTGTGAAAGTGAAAGTCTGTAATGTCTGACTCTCTGCAACCGCATGGACTGTAACCCACCAAGCTCCTCTGTCCATGGGATTCTCCAGGCAGGAATACTGGAGCAGGTTAGCCATTCCCTTCTCCAGGGGATCTTTCTAACCCAAGGATCGAAATTGGGTCTCCTGCACTGCAGGCAGATTCTTTCCCATCTGAGCCACGGGGGAAGCCCCAGTGTACAGTGTAGCTAGACCAAGTCCACATTCCTTAAATGTCGCGCTGTTCCCTCCAGACTTGTGTCTGCTTTCCTCTTTAAGCTCACTCCTCACTGCAGTCTCCCATGCCCTTTACGCTCCAGCAATCTTGAGCTCCTTATAGCTCTCCAAACAAGCAGCACACTTCCGCATTTTCACACTTGCCTGCCTTTGCGTGGCTCAGCCTGGAAGGTGCTTTGTTATCTAATCTGATGCTGGCAAAGCTCCTGCTCTTCCTCAGACCCCATCTGCATCATATGGCCTTTTCTCCTGATGCTGCTCAACCACCCCACCTCCTCACCCCAAGCACTGACCGTCCCTTTCTTCATCCACCAGGACTTCTGTGCTCACTGCCTGTACTGCACTGTCCTGCAAAATTGGTGGATTTGTTTCTCCCTTAGCAGAGTCTGAGGGCAGGGGCTGATTCTGTCTTGCCACAGTCACACACGGTTCCTGGCACATAGTAGGTACACAAAGCTTATTGACTGAACAACTTGGATTGCATCTTTCATAGCAATCCTTTATCTGGGTCAATGGGGATTACTGTGACACCAGAAACTGACCTTGATCATATCTTTCAGTTCTCTTTGGAGGGCCAATTTTGTTCTTCTCAGCACCTCTGGCAGAAATATTTAGAACCAGAGTATAAAGTAGAAGAACTATGTGTAACTGGCACCAACCACCCTTGCAGCAGCAATAAAGAGAAATGGTGTACATTCTTCCCTACCTTTAAATTTCCAGCCCTTCAGATTAACCTGATCTTTCTCCTGGGAGGAGACCTCAGTTTCCACCTCTTCTGCTCCTATCAGCCTCCTACTTAGTAGCTGCCCAATAGCTGCAGGTTACACTGTAGGGTTCTTGGCCAGTCCTTGCTTATTTTTCTAGCCTCCCCTCTACCCCTTTCAGCAATGCTAAATATCTTCTGGTTCTTCACACATACAGCATCTTTATTTTTGTTCTCTCCTCTGCATACATTGACCTTTCCTGTTTTCTTTACCTCCTAATTGGTGTACAGTTTTTATATAATAAAATTTACCATTTTGATAAATGTGAACAATCACGCTCACATACAGAACAACCAGCTCACCCCACAAATCACCTCACCCTATGCTTCTCTGCATAGAACAACGCTATGCTTCTGTGCATGGGACAACAGAGGATGAGATGGTTGGATGGCATCACCAACTCGATGGACATGAGTTTGAACAAGCTCTGGGAGTTGGTGATGGACAGGGAAGCCTGGCGTGCTGCTGTCCATGGGGTCGCAAAGAGTTATACATGACTGAGCGACTGAACTGAAACTGATGCTTCTCTGCAATCCATCCACTCCCTCCATCCCTTATCCTAACTGGCAATGACTTATCCCTTTTCTTTCCCTGTAATTTTTGCCTTCTCTAGACTGTCTTACAAATGGAATCAAGTGTCTAATCTTCTGTGGCCTGGCTTCTTTCACTCATCATATTGCATTGGAGATTCACAGATGCTGTTACATGTATCGGTGGTTTATTCCTTTTTTCTGCTGAATAGGATTCTGCTGTATTTGTCTTCTCCTTTTTAAGATCCAGCCTAAGAATCAGTTTCTCCCAGAAGTCTTCTCTGATCCAAGGGTTATACGTTGTTTCTATGTTCCCACGGGATTCTAGACTTTCTTTCATCACAGCACACAGTACATTGTACAGTGATGACCTCTTTAGGTATCCCTGACAAGACTCAGCTCTAAGAAGGGAGGAAATGTGTTTCAGTTATTCCCATATTCCTAACACAACACCTAATAGATGCTCAGATGCAAGGATGAATGTATCTCTGTTGGAGTGACGTGACCTTAAAATAGGACATTTTTGATACTCTAATAATGATATGGGCTTCCCTGGTGGCTCAGACAGTAGAGAATCTGCTTGCAATGCAGGAGACCTGGGTCGGGAAGATCCCCCGGAGAAGGGAATGGCAACCCACTCCAGTATTCTTGCCTGGAGAATTCCATAGACAGAGGAGCCTGGTGGGCTACAGTCGATGGGGGTCACAAAACAATGATACGGTCTCATTCCACTCTCACAAGAGCCTGTGAAACTGGCACTACTATACACCCTTTACAAAGCAAGAAGTCAAGTCATGCTGATTTGAATCCAAAACCTGGGCTAAAATACAGTATGACAATGACATTCCTCTGTGATTTGAGTGGCTTGAGGACTTGAAATCTGTGTTTTGGTGGCAAATGTTCATATTCCTTAACCTGTTCTCTATTTTAGATCTGATCAAGCCAGCAGCAAAAGAAAGGTAGTGTCCTGTTGGCTAAAACCCAAGCTCTTAGGTCAAACAAAATGGTGGTGGGACGGGCCAGTAGCTCACTGGTCCTTGAGAAGAGGCTAATTCATTCCAGGCGGCTGGAGTTGGCGGGGAAACTGCAGGCAGTCGGCTCGCATGAAGCAGCACTGGCGCTGCATCTGACGGGAGCCCGGCCACAGGCGGAGGAAGATGGAGAGCAGATTTAAAAGGACTTTGGTTTCATTGTCACTCAACCAGCTGTCTCTCAGCTGGGAAAATTCATCTGACAAACCGTAAATAACTAACATCAGTCCCCAGAATGCACAACGGTCAGGGGTCCAGGTCTGGGGTCAGGATGCAGAACGGTAATGACATTGGTGATGAAGACTGAGTCCCTTTTCCCCCTAATTCTGCATGCAGTCTGTCACTCCTGCGAAGACGAGGAGGGAATTAAATTCAACTCACATGGGCCAGTCGATCAAATCTGGCAAAGAGCTCGTTGAGCATCCTGACCAGCTCCTGAGCAGACAAGGTCGTGGAGAGGTTGGTAAATCCTTTAACATCTGCAAAAAGAATACTAGACAACAGGGAAGGGATGGGGAGGGGGAAGAGAGTACATTAATACTTGAATCCATCTTGGGAGAAACATCCCCATTCAAACAAACCAACTGTGGCCTGAGATGTTGGCTCTCCTTGCCAGGGGAGTCTCAAGGTATACCTCAGTGTTTACCAAACATTTCAGCGGACAGTCCACCCAGGGGTTCAGGAAGGACAAGGCAGCAAGAGAAAGCCCTTCCTCCTGTGCAGGACTGTGGAGCGCTGGTAACGTGAACAACCCAAAAGGTGAAGTTTTCAGTAGTGAAGTGAAAGTCACTCACTCGTGTCCGGCTCTTTGCAACCCCCTGGAATTCTCCAGGCCAGAATACTGGAGTGGGTAGCCTTTCCTTTCTCCAGGGGATCTTCCCAACCCAGGGATAGAACCCCGGTCTCCTGCACTGCAGGTGGATTCTTTATCAACTGAGCTATGAGAGAAGCCCTGGAATAGATCAATTTATTGTGAAAAACAAAATGAAGCCTTATGAATTATCCTTGCAAATGCAGATGTCATGAACACAGAGCGTAATGGACACAGGGACAAAAGAATGCAAAACCACGTTGTCTCCGGTCCGATGACATATGCTCTATCTCAAATTGCAGGCACATAGAATTACGACGTTTTTTAAAAATTGAGGAAATAAATAGCAAGCCTGGGAGACCTTCAGCAGAATAATAATGACTTCTCTGAAATGCATATTTACTTAGAATTTCAGTTAGCTGAGGTCTTATCCTATGCATATTGCTTGGTGGAAGGGAAGGGGTGGTCCTTGAAAGCCTTATCAAAGCAAGGCACTGTATGAGTGCTGTCTTAGTCAAGCCACCCAGTTTGCCCATGGGGAAGGCAGTGTTCATCCCAATGTGAAGATCAGGAACTTTTGCTCAGCATTCACTGGTAGCCCGTGGCAGAGTTGGGTTTGTCCTTGAGGCTGAACTGCATGGTGAGGCGCTACTCCGCCCACCTAACACAGCATCTCAGTTCAGCCTCAGGGGTACCTCTGAGAGGAAGGATGAACATCAGACAGGGCACGATATTTTCTTGATTCTCGTGTTTTTACCAAATCTGAAACTGGCCGCATCTTTGCAGTGTGTCACACTTTTTGGTTAGTTTTCTTAGTGTTGCATAAAATAATGGTGAGTTTCACCACCGGTGTGACTTAGTTTTAATGAGATAGCTGAATCAGCCAGAAGGCCCCGTGGAATGTGCATGGACTTACATTGGTCATCCCTGGTATTCAGTGGTTCTTAAAGTTGTCTCCATTATAAACTCCTTTAAGAATCTGATAGAAGTTATGGATTTTAGCTCCTAAAAAATGTGCAAGTATTCAAAATTTTGCACTTGATTTCAAGGGGTTTTTACTTTCCCAGAAGCCTAATCAGGGACTCATTAGGAATCCTTACATCTCAATGTTTAAAAATATTTATTTCATTTCATTTATTTATACTGGATCTTAGCTGTGGCAGATGGCATCTTCGATCTTTGTTGCAGTATGCAGGGTCTTTAGTTGTGGCATGTGGGGTCTCGTTCCCTGACCAGGGATCAAACCCAGGCTCTCCTTGGGAGCTCAGAGTCTTAACCACTGAACCACCAAGGAAGTCCCCTTTAGATATCAATTGAAAAGCTATTGCTTTAATTAATTAGTTAATGCCTTAATTATTTAAGCAAATATTTATGTGACCCGCTACACACTGTGCTAGAAAATTGTATTAAATGATAAAGAATGCCCAGTACCTGTCCTCAAGATCCTCAGAGGACGGGGAATGGAGTTGGGCAGTCAAAGAAAAAAACAAAAACAACACAGGCAATGACTGCTGTAATGGAAAAACTCATGGAGGGGCTTGACCAGCCACTGGAGGATCAGGAGTTTCCTAGCGAAGCAAAGTCCAGGTGGAGTCTTGAATGACTGAGGGCAGGGGTCCCCAACCCCTGGGATCTGAGGCCTGGTGATGTGTGGTGGAGCTGATGTAATAATAATAGAAATAAAGTGCACAATAAATGGAATGCCCTTGAATCATTCAAAACCATCCCCCGTCCATGCCCTGGTCTGTGGAAAAACTGTCTTCCACGAAACTGGTCCTTGGTGCCAAAAAGGTTGGGGACTGCTGCTCTAGAGAACTTGATGGTAAAGTGAATAAAAGAATGGGTGCTCTTAGCAAGAGATCAGCACNTGGCATGTGGGGTCTCGTTCCCTGACCAGGGATCAAACCCAGGCTCTCCTTGGAAGCTCAGAGTCTTAACCACTGAACCACCAAGGAAGTCCCCTTTAGATATCAATTGAAAAGCTATTGCTTTAATTAATTAGTTAATGCCTTAATTATTTAAGCAAATATTTATGTGACCCGCTACACACTGTGCTAGAAAATTGTATTAAATGATAAAGAATGCCCAGTACCTGTCCTCAAGATCCTCAGAGGATGGGGAATGGAGTTGGGCAGTCAAAGAAAAAAACAAAAACAACACAGGCAATGACTGCTGTAATGGAAAAACTCATGGAGGGGCTTGACCAGCCACTGGAGGATCAGGAGTTTCCTAGCGAAGCAAAGTCCAGGTGGAGTCTTGAATGACTGAGGGCAGGGGTCCCCAACCCCTGGGATCTGAGGCCTGGTGATGTGTGGTGGAGCTGATGTAATAATAATAGAAATAAAGTGCACAATAAATGGAATGCCCTTGAATCATTCAAAACCATCCCCCGTCCATGCCCTGGTCTGTGGAAAAACTGTCTTCCACGAAACTGGTCCTTGGTGCCAAAAAGGTTGGGGACTGCTGCTCTAGAGAACTTGATGGTAAAGTGAATAAAAGAATGGGTGCTCTTAGCAAGAGATCAGCACATACTAGGGTCTGGTGGGAGAACGAGCAAACATACCATGGTTCTGCAAGAATTCAAAGACAGCTTGTCAAAGGGTAGTATTGAGCAAGGAAGGTGGGAAGAGGAGAGGGAGAAGGGAGAGAAAGAGAGAGAGAAGGAGGGAGGAAGGGAAAGAGAGAGAGGAGCTCAGAGGAGAGAGCAGAGGAATAATAAAGAAGGGCTGGATGAGCCAGGTTGATGAATACAGACTTTTTCCTGACCATGATGGAAGGTGAGTGAAGGGTTTTAAGCACAGGAATGATACCTTTCAGTTGTTCCTGTGTGAGGCTTCCTCTGCAAGCGTCACCACACTGCTATGGTCCTCTACAGTTTTCTGGTGGTATAGCATCTGGTCATGTGCATAGAATTTGTGTCTAGACAGACTGGGGTTCCAATCCCAGGTCAATCACTTATGAATACTATGAACTTCTCCAAGCCTTTGTCTACTGGAGATCATTTCAGTACCTACTTCATTGGTAGGTAGCGAGTGTTTAGCACAGTGCCTGGCATAGTAAGTGCCCCATAAATGTGTCAGCTCTTGGCATCATTATCGTACAAAAGTACACTATAATTGAATGGTTGAATGGAGGAGAGAGAAACAAGCAACGAGATAGAAGAAAATCTGACTATTAACTGGATTATTTATCACCTGAAGTTAAAAGAATTCCTAACTGTGGGCAAAAGCCTGAAACAACAGTAGCAGCAATACTCAGAGAGTATAGACTGTGGTTCTGTTCTAGGAGTTCTACATGTATGAATTCATTCATTCCTCATAACAACCTATGAGGGAGGATCTAGGATGATCATCTCCATTTTACAGATAAGGAAGCTGAAGCCGGAGTAACTTGGCAACATACATGAAAAGCTGGGGTTTGAACCAGACAGCCTGGCTCTGGAAACTTTACTCTTTTTAAAAAATCTTTTGGCCATGCCACATATCATGTGGGTCCCCAATTAGGGATCGAACCCACATCCCCTGCATTAAAAGCACAGGCTCTTAACCACTGGACAGCCAGGGAGTCTACACTCTTTACCACTATAGTATGCTGCGTTTGAATAAGCCATCATCCTCACATACATGGGAAGTGGAAGGGTCCAGAGACTGTCTAGTAGAACTGCTCACTTTATGGATCTATTTGTCCCAAACTGCTAATATCTGTTTATGGAAGGAATGGTTCATTCATTCATTTAATAACTAATTAATTAAATGCCTACTATGTGTCAGATCCTGGAGATACAATGGAGAGCAGAAAGTACAATCACAGCCCTTATGGAACAAGGAGCCTACTGAAAGAAGAAATAGAATCCTTAAGAACAAAGGGCATAAAGTTTTCAGACAGGCTCAGTGTTTTAACAGCATCATTTTTGAGTGTGGTCTTCTGAACAAATGTTGCTTTATGCACCTGTGTCTGTACAGGGTGTGCCTGCTCCCTGGCATAGCTTTCTTTCCTTTTACTACCTACTAAAATCCTACTTGTCTGCATCCCAGTGTTCACTGTAGCACTGTCTACAACAGCCAAGACCTGGAAACAACCTAACTGTCCATCAACAGAGGAGTGGATAAAGAGAATGTGGCACATATAACAACGGAGTATCACTCAGACATGGAGGGACCTAGAGACTGTCATATAGAGTAAAGTAAGGCAGAAAGAGAAAAACAAATATCCTGTATTAATGCATGTATACGAGATCTAGAAAAAGGTACTGATGAATCTATCTGCAAAGCAGAAACAGAGACATAGTCATAGAGAACAAACGTATGGACACAAACAGGGGAAATGGGAGTGGGATGAAGTGGGAGATTGGAATTGACATATATAAACTATTGATGAAAGTGAAAGTCACTCAATCGTGTCTGACTCTTTGCGACCTCATGGACTATACAGTCCATGGAATTCTCCAGGCCAGAATACTGGAGTGGGTAGCCTTTCTCTTTTCCAAGTGATCTTCCCAACCCAGGGATTGAACCCAGGTTTCCTGCATTGCAGGCAGATTCTTTACCAGCTGAGACACCAGGGAAGCCCAAGGATACTGGAGTGGGTAGCCTACCCCTTCTCCGGCGGATCCTCCTGACCCAGGAATCGAACCGGGGTCTCCTGCATTGCAGGTGGATTCTTTACCAACTCAGCTGTGAGGGAAGCTCATATGATACTATGTACAAAGTATCTGTTATGTACAAAACAGATAACTCATGGCAACCTATGTATAGTACAGGGAACTTTATTCAATGGTCTGTGGTGACCTAGAAGGAAATCCAAAAACGTGGGGCTAAATGTATATGTACAGCTGATTTGCTCTGCTGTACAGCAGAAACTAACATGACATTGTAAAGCAACCAAATGCCAATAAAAAATTAATAAAATAGAATCCTGGACTCCCCTGGTGGCTCAGTGGTAAAGAATCCACCTGCCAGTGGAGGGTACACGGGTCTGAGACCTGATCCAGGAAGATCCTACATGCTGCAGAGCAACTAAGCCCAGGCACTGCGACTTCTGAGCCTGTGCTCCAGAGCCTGGGAGCAACGACTACTGAGCTCACGCGCCACAACTCCTGAGACCCGAAAGCCCTAGCGCCCGAGCTCTGCAGCAAGAGAAGCCACCTCAGTGAGAAGCCCAGGCACCCGACTAGAGAGTAACCCCTGCTCCCTGCAACTAGAGAACAGCCTGGGCAGCAGTGAAGACCCAGGGCAGCCATAAGTCAATAAATAAAACCCTTTTTAAAATGGTCCACCTTAAAAAACAATCTTTGGAAAAATAAAATAAAATCCTAGTTGTCCTTTAAGACCCCATTCATATGCTAAGATTCAACTTTGATGGAGATTTCCCCAAGCATAGCTGGTCACCACACTCCCGCTCTTCTTCGCCTAGCCTGTGGGCTCCTCTGTCAGGGCACTAGTCCCCTAATCGTATGTGCTAGTGTGCTCCATCCACAGGTAAAGAACAGGGAGAGCGTCACCGCTGTATCCCAAACCTTAGCATGTGGTGGGCCTCATGAAATAGTCCCTGAATTGAAACAACAGAAATCTTCAGAATTAAATCTTCCTTCCTCAGAGTGGTCATGACCACCCCTGGCATTCCCTGGAACCTGCTTAGAAATGCGGAATCTCAGGCCCCACCCCAGACCCTCTGGGTCAGAATCGAACAAGAATTTAACAAGAGTCCCAGGTGATTTTTGTGCATCCTTAGTTATGCAATAAGTTTGTCGAATAAAAGATAAGAAGAAACCAATGCCCTGGTTCTTACTTTATTGTTCATTCTGCTACCCCCAGGTGCTGGACTCAAGATCAGATCTATTGACTCTAAATATAAGCTTGTAACCTTCCAAGGTGAATATACTGAAGAGGCCATATTAATTGTCAGATCTAATTTGCTTACATAAGTTGTTCATTTGGCTGAAAAAAATTAGTCACTCTGCAAATACTGTCCTCAAGGATGCTTAGCAGAATTCTCTAGACACATTAGGAACATGAGCCATGTGTAGACTTTTCTTCCTAACCAGTGTTTTTGGGAAGGTTATTTAACCTCTTTGAGCTTCCATTTTCTTGATAATAAAGCAGAGATCATGCAAGCTACTCTTCAAGGTTACTCCACTTATAAATATCATTTATATCACTTATAAATAACAGTGTAGTCCTCAATAAGTGGAAGGTATGTAACTCCTTGTGAAAATTTTTGGGAATTGGAGAGATGGCCACTCAAACAGACCTTCAAAGCCAAGTTTTCTAGCTCCACCCAATTGCATTTTGTTTATGCTGAAACCAAGCAGGTCCCTGTGGGGCTCCTGGGCACAAAAGCCTTTCTGTGTCCCCCATTTCTTGATTACAAAAAATAGGGTCCATTCAGCCTCTGTGACTTTCCCTGAATTCCAAAGGGCAGGCTCAAACAATTACTAATTAGGGAAGGGACGGGATGCAAAGACCAGGGAGAAGCAGTTAAGAAACAATGGGGCAGGGTCTTGGGGCAGGGTCCTGCTTCCCCCTCAGGGGATACACGCAACAATATCTTTGAGCTGTTTGCCTGTACTGAAGCCTCCACCATGTAGAAGTTAACAGTATGCTGCCCACAAGCACGGAGACCCCAGATTGGTTGAAACCAGAAGGTTGATGATGCTCACGCCCACTTACCTCCCCACCAGTGGATCAGAAGAGTATCCATCAGCTGATCACTCCCTCTTTGAGTTGTAAGACTCCTCACTGCCCCCTCCACGTCAGCACACACTGCTTTGAGGGCAGCCTACTGTGGCCCCCTTGGCTTGACAAAGCAATAAAGCAATTCTTTTCTACTTCACCCAAAATTCTGTCTCCAAGAATTAATTCAGTATCTGAGTACAGAGGCTGGATTCAGCTTCAAAGTGATGATTGCCCACTTTGACAAGCCTGGCTGGGAAGAAGCAGCCAATCAAGAAATTGAATGGACTGAGTTATTGTGAGCATAGGTGCAAATGTACATGCTATGGGGTTGGGGGCAAGAGGAAGGGAGCTAGGGAGCTCGGGCAGAAAAGCTAACTGTCCACCAAATCCACATCTCCTGGTCACTAGCAAAGGCCACCAGCAGGGGCTCTGGCCCTCTCGTATCAGGGTGGGGCCATGTAATCAGGTCCCATCAATGGAATCTGAGCAGACTGATACGTGCCATTTTGGGCCAAGTGTTATAAAAGCAGGTATGCCTTTTCTCTCCAAGAACAGAGTGGAGAGAACATTGACACCCAGATGAAATGCAGGGGCCTTTATCCCGGAATCACCCACTGACCAGGGTATATAAGCTAGGAGGAAACTGTGTGGACAAATTATATGGAATTTATATCACTGAAACTGAGAGGTTATTTGTTAAAGCATTACCCTAACTAGCACAAGAAGAGTCTTAAATGTATGGGGAGTAAGGAAAGAGAAATAGAACTGGACAGATGGGACTAGAAGCCCAAATGGTTTGCCATAAAAAGCCGAGTAGCCAGGTGGAGCTCCAGAACAAAGCTGGTGAAGTCTCAGATGTTTATAGCTGAAATCAACTTGACAGTCCAAATGTTTTGTCCATTTCAAGCAGCTAGGCTTTTGAATTAGGGAAACGGAGATCCAGAAGGATGAAATGATGCAGGAGATGTGCCTCATAGAAAGTGCTCTGGGATGCATGCAAGCCCGGAGCTGCTGGCCGCAGTCCACCCTGGGATACTCATGTCCCCAAGCATGGCTCCTCTACCACTCCTTATCAGGACAGGAGACAATGAGCTGTATGAAATATAACTGAGCTGGACATTTAGAGCAGACTATTTTTAGGGAAAGGTCACAGCATAAAAACTACATAAAAGCAACCGAGAAGAAAGAATGATCCAGGTGGGTTGCCTGGAAGAGAGTGACAAGATGAGAACTACATTTCAAAAATGCCACCTTCCTGCACTGGGTGTGCTCTGGGGGCCGGGGTAAGGCTGTCCTCCTCTGCTTTTTTCTTTTTATATCTCTGGTCCTATTTTAGTTTTCAGTAGCCTTGTTGTGGGCAGGAGAGGCTTCATCGTCTTGCGTTGAGAGCATCTTCCCAGGACCTGCGGGGCTGTGGGCATCTAGCCATCAATGCCTCTACGAACAGCAGGGAGGGGCGCCTCCAGCTGCCAGGATCTTTGCACATTCTTCTCCCATTAGAAACGGCTCCTTCACCACGAGCTCAGGCTGCTGGAGAATGTAGGGCAGCAAACTCAAACTTAATTTAGTGTGGCTCCAAGTTCTGGAAAGGAGTCTGGAGCACAAAAGCTCAGTTCAGTGGCTGAAAATAAATGGGTGAGGTGCAGAGAGCAGAAGTAACTTTAGTTGTCCTCCACTAAGGGAAGTCCTGGAAATTGATTAATGCAGAAGGAACCCCAAACATGTTACTTTTTGATCTTAAAGCTCCCAAGTATGTTGATATGGGCATATAGGCTTCTTTATATTTTTATTTATAAATATTTACTTCTCTATATTTTTAGGGTAATTTTTTCTCTCCTCTTTCTCCATGGTGACAGGCACTTTTGTAATTTGTCATATACCTATTTTATAATATGCCATATTTCATTACAGTTATACTTCATTAAATTACATATCATTATACTTATATATGGGCTTCCCAGGTGGCACTAGTGGTAAAGAACTTGCCTGCCAATGCAGGAGATACAAGAGACATGGGTTTGATCCCTGGGTTGGGATGATCCCTTGAAGGAGGGCATGGCAACCCACTTCAGTATTTTTGCCTAAAGAATACCCATGGACAGAGAAGCCTGGCAAGTTACAGTCCATGGGGTCACAGAGAGTCGGACACAACTGAAGTGACTGAGCAAGTACGCATGCATGCTTACAGATATTATGCTATGTCAATACATACTTCATGTCATATATATCAAATATTTATTATATGTTTTGTATTTTTCATATTTATATCTCATTGTTCTGCCTTCACTTGTGCTGATTCCTCTGTCCAGGATTCCTTTCCTTGTTTTGTTTCATTTGGCTGACTCAACTTCAAAGAAGCAAATAAGAATCATCTCATCTAGGAATGTTTCTCTACCCACCTCCATCCCCACTCCGGGCCTTCCTCTTTTTACGGTCTCTTATCATCTTTTGGGGCTTCCCTCGTGGCTCAGAGGTTAAAGCATCTGCCTGGAATGCTGGAGACCTGGGTTCGATCCCTGGGTCAGGAAGATCCCCTGGAGAAGGAAATAGCAACCCACTCCAGCACTCTTGCCTGGAGAATCCCATGGAGGGAGGAGCCTGGTAGGCTACAGTCCATGGGGTCTCAAAGAGTCAGACATGACTGAGTCTCAAAGAGTCAGACACGACTGAGCGACTTCACTTCACTATCATCCTTTGCTTATTTTAATAATAGAACCTCACACTGGATTATAGTTATTGGTACTGCCCTGAGCCTGTTTTGCAACTGGTATTGATGGGTTCCCATTGACTGTGGGACCAGTTCCTTGATCTGGATTGTATCTTTTATTAGAGCTGCTGTTTGACAAGGGGCTGTTTGCAAACTCAAGCATCTAAACCAGTGTATCTCAATTCTTGGTTGAGAATCTGAATGACCCATACTTAAACACTCTCTAAAGGGTGGTGTTAGAATCAAGCTTTCTGCCAGACTTACTTTCACACGAGTGCCCTGGCACACCAGCAAAACACCCAGAGATGCTGGTAAGAAGGAAAAGTTGTTCTTCCGTTCTACCGAAGTTAGGAGGAAAGGAACTAAGAAGGTACACTGGTGATTTTTAGAGCTGGTCAACCTATAGATTTCCCCCAATGCTTGGGGAATTCCCATCCCATGATATTTGCTGGGAGGGAGACACAATTTTACTGGACAAGCTGAAAGTTAGATTGTTTGCTTCCTGGTTACTTCTGGGGAATGACTGGGGCTCAGCCAATTGGACACATACATGTGCCTCAGGCTTGCTTAACCTGAGATGCAAGGAGGCGGGGCCAGGCAGGGGGGGTGGTCAGAGGCAGCCAAATCCAGACTCTGGGGCTGCAGGAGGATGCTGTGTGCAGGGGTGGAGTCTGGGACAGGGCTGGCAGCACAGGGAATGGATTCTTCAGGAACAGTGGAAGCAGCCAGTATCCTTACTGGCCCAGTGCCCTGCTGTGATGTTGGCTGTACTTTCGACTTCATTCTGGCCCATTTCCTGAGCCTGCCTCTCCATCCTTCCCCAGTGACTCTGGGGGCCACCACGTGGCCTTTCACTACATTTCTTTTACAACAGCCAGGGTTGGATTCTTTATTTTTTTTAAAAAAGCATCAGTTTTCATTTATTTCAATTCAGAGAATAAAAATTGACTTGATTTCTCTTTTATTCATTTGCTATTTAAAAATGTATTACTATGACTTGGAACCAAGTACTAGTAAATGTTTAAGAACTTTAAATTGTAAAATATTACTAAGATATTAAATATCCTATACAAAATNTGTAAAATATTGCTAAGATATTAAATATCCTATATAAAATTTTCATAAATATTTCTGTAAGTAAACTTCGTATGAACCAAAGAAAAGAGAAACTATTTTTTGCTTATTTTGAGTTATAAAAAAATAAGACCTTAAAACCAACATACGCTGCTCCACATTTACAAGTGATGCTGTTTTACAAATTTTTCAGCTCATGGACTTTAACAGGGTTGGGTTCTTTTTCGCTTGCAACCAGACATGAAAATGTCTGAAACAATCTACAATATGCTTAATGCTCTATGATACGCTTACACCCATCCTTTGCTTTGTATATATCTTCACTGACATAATCTGTATAAACCGCGATAAGGTGGCTGTTAAAATGCCCAGTTTACAGAGAAAGATCCTGAGATGCAGGTATGTAAATTGCCCACAGTCATACACAAGGAAGAGGGAGAGCAGGAATTCTAAACTGGTCTGCCTCATTAAAGGGCTTCCCTGGTGGCTCAGACAGTAAAAAATCCACCTGCGATGCAATAGATACCGCTTCCATCTCTGGGTTGGGAAGATCCCCTGGAGAAGGGAATCCATTCCTTTGGGAGGGCACTCCAGTATTCTTGCCTGGAGAATTCCATAGACAGAGAAGCCTGGTGGGCTACAGTCCGGGGTTCATGTCCATGAGGTTGCAAAGAGTTGGACGCAACTGAGCTACTAACACTTTCACTTTTTCACTGCCTCATTAAGGAGCCCCCAACCCCGCCCCTCTGATTTTCATTACATACCATATTGTCTGGCACAGAGGAGGCACTAATGGATGGATGGATGGGTGAAGCAATAATAGATGGTTGGGTGGATGGATGGATGAGTGGGTGGCCAAAAATATATTTGAAAAACAAAAATAAGCTGTAATCCTCTTTTGTATTGTTTTAAAGACACTTATGGGACTTCCCTGGTGGCATAGAAGGTAAAGAATCTACCTGCAATGTGGGAGACCTAAGTTCAATCATTTGGCGGGGAAGATCCCCTGGAGAAGAGAATGGCTACTCACTCCAGTATTCTTGCCTGAAGAATCCCATGAACAGAGGAGCCTGGTGCTATACAGTCCATGGGGTTGCAAAAAGTTGGACACAACTTAGTGACTAAACAACCAAGCCTCTGTAGGTCGCTCAGCAAGAGCTTTGTGCATTAGGGAAGCCCCCTGACTTGATGAAGCCTCAGCGTGCTGATCTGAATGGGGAATCAAAAGACCCATTTTTTGTTGTTACAAAACAGCCTATGGGAACATGCTCAGAGCCTTGTGTGGTGTATGTGAGGTTCTAATACTTCAGTGTATCTCATAAATTCACCAGAGTTAGAAACAGCGGTGATGAGCATGGATGAGGAGGAACCAGTACTACAGCTCAGCTCAGGAGGGAGCCCTGAATGGGACATTCACAGCCCCTCACGACTTGACCCTTGTCTGCCAAGGTAGATGGGCTTGTTCCAGACAAGTCTGGGCATAGATAGGAATCTACATGATGGAAGTGACTTGGCATGCATAAGAAATATAAAGAAGGGATATATGTAATTGCTCCTGAAGCCTCCAGATCATATTCTGGAATCATTTTTTTCCCATAAAAGTATAAAAAGCTCTTGTCTTTCCTACTCAAAATGTAAAGGCAGGCAAGCCTGTTGCAGGGGAGCCAGGCAAGAGGTTGATTAGCCAATATAACTGCATTTCTCTGACATTCTTCTGGAGGCTCAATTTGGAAGTGTAAAACTCTCTGATGAATAATCACTAGTTAATGAGTTAATCAATCACATGAAGAAAGGCGCTGACATTTAGGCAGACAGAAATCATGGCGGTGAGGTGAGAGCAGCCAGGGCCGGGACCGAGGTGGGAGTCTTGCTGCTCACCTGACGTTCTCATAGCGATGGATGTAGATGCGGTGGAACTGATGCTGCAGGTGCTCATCTTCCACGTTGGTCATATCATTGATCATCTCCAGGACGACAAAACGCGGAAGCACGGACAGCACAAGTCGCTCCTAGGACAAACCAACACAAGGGTGAGAACTCAAGTATTGCTGCCCTACCAGTAAACAAAGGACATTAGAGCCATCAAGCCCTGAGATCACAGCTGCCCGGACAGTGAGCCCGGAGGGAACTCAGGATGGAGACAAAGGAGCTGCCCAGTGCCAAGCCCATCTAGAAGTCCAGTGGCTGCAGCAACCCTGGACCATGCACCCTGAGGAAACACAGGATACTTGCCCCAGAGAGCGGAACTGCGTATCAAAAGCATGATTTCAGTGAGCCCAGATGCTTGTATCTTCCCTTACATAGAAAAGCGCCAAATTCCTTAAGGAGAGTTGTTTGATTTTCTTTTGTTAACAGTAATCCTTTGATGTTCCAACTACCTGGTCTCTGGTTGCAAAAACTCTTATATATCCTGGCTCCCCCATCTGCCCTTGCCTCTTAGAAACAGTTTTCTCAGCATGTCTGAGATGCTGTGTTCCAGGCTTGAAATCCTCAGAAAGTCTGCTGAATAAAACACAACTGTTAGGGGAGTGGGTAAATTTCTTCGGTTCTGTCTTGTCACAACAAAAATTTGAAGCAACGGACATTAAAGCTCTCGGCGTGTCACAGCTCTTGGACAGTGTTACAGCTCCATGTTATAGCTCAGTTTTATTTAGAAAATAAAAGGAAAATACATCCTTGAGGCATGAGGGCATGCCAACCCAAAAGACACAAAGAGAAGACACAGAGAGAGAAAGAGACAAAGAGAGACAGAGTGTGTGTACGTGCGCACACACAGAGAGACCACCAGGCCCTTTGGCCCCTCTTTTTTTTCCCTCCCCCTGGGCCTGCCCTGTGTGAAATGAGCTAGCCAGGAGCGCTCTTTGTTCTACCTGAGGTCCTACTCCGGTCCTTGGACCTTCCTTTGTTCTATTTTCGCAGTCTTTTCCCTTCCTTGCCTTTTAGCCATTGCCATTCTTGTGGTGGAAAAAGCCATCCTTTTTTCCTATTCTAACTACCTATCAATAACTATCAGCTTTTAGGTTGTGCAATATTTTTCCAGTCAACAAGGGACAATCTTGTTAACCTGATCACTGGGTCTCGGAAGGGTGGATGGAGCATGTAGAAGTCATGGGGCTCTTGGCTGAACTTCTTGAGGAACTATTGGTTTTCCACCATTCTAGGAACATGACAAACGTCTACTGAGTACTTGTTATTTTCTGGGCGCCATGCTGAGTGTTGGTAGATGGTGGTGAACCAGATGGATGAGAGCCCTGCTACTGTGGAGCTTACATTCTAAAAGGAGATACAGACATTGAATACAACACACCCAAACCTGCCCACAGACGCTTATGTGTAACAAATGCCAAGAAGAGCATGTCATGATCAGAGATTACGATGGTTGACGACATGATCCAAATTGGGGGTCAGGAATGACCTTCCTGAGGAACTGATATGTAGATGAATTTCTGAAAGTTTGGAAACAGCCAGCCTTGCGTAGTGTGAGAAGAGAGCCCCAGGAAGAGGACACAGTGAGTGCAAATGTCTTGAGGCAAATGGAGAGCAATGGTGTGGCTGGAGGGTGGTAAGAGAGGAGTGTGGTGATACGCAATGAGGTTGGAGGTGTAGATAAATGTGTCAGGCCTGCCTAAGATGTTAGCATTTAATTCCAACTAAAACCAGAAGCCACTGCATGATACTAAGCAGAGGAATGACATAAGCTGATTGATATTTTAAAAGAACATCCTTGGCTGTGGTTTGGAGAATGAATTGTCAGAAGGGGCCAAGGGTGCGGGCAGGGAGACCGGGTGAGAGGTAATGGGGGGGATACGGCCTATAGGACTGGCAACCAGAGGGATGGCGGGAGAGAAAGAGGGTGTAACCGTGCTGATAGCTAGGTTTTTGAGTTTGGTTAATGGGAAGCATGTGCCACATTCACTGAAACAGGGAACACGGGAGAGGAATCAGGCTCAGAAGACATCAACTCTTCCTCGAGAGGAAAGGAAACCAGACACATACAGCCTGAAAGTAGGAACCCAACACTTGTCAGAAAAATGTTTTACCATGTGATCAACACGGTAGATAAAAACAAAATAACCCATTGATTAACATGAACTAAATCCTAAAAAGATCTTGTGCTGTGGGAACTAGGCAAGAATCTGCTTCTTTCTTTTTCTGTAATTTGCTCTAGTATGGAAAGGAGTTTAAGACAGATACATTTTATTATTATTATTAATTTTCAAAATTTAAGTATAGTTGATTGCCAATGCTAATTGTGCATTAATGTATGCTGTACAGCAAAGCAGTTACACACACACATATATATATACACATTCTTTTTAATATTCTTTTCCATTACGGTTTATCATAGGAGATTGAATATAGTTCTCTGTCCAAACAGTAGGACCTGGCTGTTTATCCGTTCAACCTATAACAGCTTATATCTGCTGACACCAACCACCCACTCCATGCCTCCCCCAACCCCTACCCCTAAGACAGGTGCATTTTAATCATCATAGTTTCCTCATATCTTCATAGATATTTATTGATCCTAAGCATTTTCACCATTCATTCTTTCATTTGTTCCTCACAAAACCCTGAAAAGAAGCAGGCACAGATAATTAGCTTCACTTAATGGCCAGACTGAATCAAATCAAATCGCTTCCATGGCCTGAACAGTTACCACATGGCAAAGCCAGGATGCAATCCTTTACCACGCTTTTCCTGGATGGGATTCTTGGTGAGACAGGAAAAGCCTCAGGTTCTAAGTCTGACTGGAGTTCAGACCCTGCCTTCATCCCTCAATAATAAGGCAGCGCTAGGTGAACGACATCCTCTCTGTGAGACTTAGTTCCCTGATTTGGCAAATAGTGATAATATCACCTACTTTACAAGGCTGCAAAGAAAATTCAATGAAATAAAATATGGCAGGTGCTGGAGTTAATTCCCTCCTGCTGCTTCTTTGCTCTATTTAACCCTCCTCTCATGTGAAGGGCTTTATCAATGAAGTGTCCACAGAGCTTTACACGATGAGGTTTTTCCTCTTGGGAAAGCTGTCCCATTGTGGGGCTGAGAAGCCTGCTTCCTGCAAACGCCCCTGCCTGATGTCCATTTCATGCTTATTATGCTGCCTGTCAATTTCCAGGTACTTGAGATCCAGTTCAGGTAATCGCTGCTGGATGGGAGTTGGTCCTCATCATGGCTTTGAGGGGCACTCGGAGCCTCAAAACTGTAGGTACTAAAGAAATATTTCCTAAACAAATGAGTGGACAGAGAGATGGCACAGACTGTGTTCAGCTCAAGACTGCATCTTCTTCCACAGCCATCACAGTCCCTGGCACGGGATAATTAACTATTAAATAGATACTTTAAGTGGCAGTGCACATCCAGTCTTCAAGTATGGCATAGATGCTTTATGCGAGACTTTTTTTTTTATTTTTAGACAACATTTTAATTTCAGTGTGTTCCCAGATGACTAAAAAATTTAAACTTATTACAAATTATCATACACAAGAGTTTTTTCTGACCAAACCATTTCATGTTTTATTTTCTGACTATTAGTTCTGGGACACTGGTGAACAGAACAACAGATATTATTTAGGAGGTAGATGCACCTTGTTTACAAACAGAAATACAAATAGATTTTTTGTTTGTTTCCTTTGTTTTACAATTCCAGAAACACAAGAATTTAACATTAGATACCTTTTAATGATCAAAAGGGGATAATCATAATGTTGTCCCCATTAATTCTGAAGATATATTTCATAAAATTCAACATCTTTATGGGAGATTTTCAAAATAAAATGTTAATAGCAAAATTCTCCAGCACCCACGTTTGCCAGCCTCTAGCTAGTCTGGCTACTGCCAACTGCCCCAGCTCCCCACCCTGTAAGGCATTTTCTTCCAGATGATGGGAAATTGCCTGGAGTCTGCTTATACAAGCCCATTTTCAACACTTTTGCTTCCCTCAGATTTGCTAGCTGCTTGAGAAACATCATTCAAATCCCCTGAAAATACAGTTTGAAAGAAAAATGGGAAAGTTTGCCCCTTAATACAATTCCCAAGTCTTACTGAGGCAGAATATCAGATTTTCCGGCTTTGGAGGTCAGAGGTACAAGACTGTAGCCAGACTGTGGCCCAGGGTGGCCTTTGTACTCAGATTCTGCACGTCTTTCTCTCCCGGGTTTTTCCTATTTGCATGAAAAGGGGCTCCGGGTGGATTTCAAGGGCCCCAGTGGCTTCTGCCTGGATTTCCCTCTCATCTAACTGGCTCTATTCCAGTCATCAGAATGGCTTCACTGGCATCTATTGCTACAGTGCACCCTGAAGGGGAAGTCAAGGTGAAAACAAGAGGGAGTCAGCATCCTCATTTTATGGAAATGATTGTCCTGGAGGAGAGAAAGAAAGCAAGGCAGTCCTCTGAGGCGGGTAGTACTTCCGAGCTTGCACACACCCATGCTTCTGAATGAATGGCTTTGGGAGGAATTCACCATTCAGACCCTCGCAAACCAGAGACCTCCCAGTGCTCTCTGTACCGTAGGCCAAGCAATGTCAACTGCAGTATAGGTCCAGACTCTGGTGAGAGGCTTATCCTGGGGTTATAGATAATATATTTTTTAAAAAATATTTACTTATTTGGTTGCGCTGTGTCTTAGCTGCAGCATGTGGGATCTTTAGTGGCAGCAGGCAAATTCCTAGTCAAGGTGTGTGAACTCCTAGTTGTGGCGTGAGGGATCCAACTCCCTGACTAGGGATTGAACCCAGGCACCCTGCATTGGGAGCTTGGAGTCCCAGACACTGGCCCACCAGGGAAGTCCCCCATAATATCTTATTTTAAAGTGATCACTCATTGTGTAGCAAGCCAAGTGCTTTGCATTCAGTATCTAATCCAAACCTCACATTAACCATGCATGCATGCTAAGCCACTTCGGTTGTGTCCAACCCTTTGTGACCCCATGTACCATAGCCCATCAGGTTCCTCTGTCCATGGGATTCTCCAGGCAAGAATAGTGGAGTGGGTTGCCATGCCCTCCTTCAGGGGATTCTTCCTGACCCAGGAATTGAACTCATGTCTCTTAACATCTCTTGCATTGGTGGGTGGGTCCTTTACCACTAGTGCCACCTGGGAAGCCCATAGTAGTGTGAAATGGAGTATTTGCTGCCTTAGCAGTAAACAAGGATGGGACAGCCATCAGGGATTTCCGGCCTCCAAATGTGAATTTCTGAGGCCAGAGGGCACCCAAAAGGGAGAACAATGCCTGTGATCCAGTTTCTGAGTCCTCCCTACAGTGAAAGAGGACCTAGGGATGTAAAGAAACCAAGAAGCAGGATGCTCGCCCCAGAAAGCTGAGATGCATATGAAAGGAATGATTTCAGTAAGCCCAGATGCTTGCATTTTCCCATACATAAAAGAGAACCAAATTCCTTAATTTGAGATACCTGATTTTCCTTAATTAACAATAACCTTTTGATGTTCAGACTACCTGCCTTTTGCTGCAAACTTCTATCTAACCTGACTCCTCCCCACCTGCCTCCTTGCAACAGTTCTCTCGGGGTCACTTGAGATGCTGTCTCCTGGACTTGAAGTTCTGAGAATTCTCATCAAATACAAAATAACTCTCAATTTCCAGGTTGTGACTATTTTTTTAATTGACAGTAGGTTACTATTTTCATTGCATTTTATTGATATATTTAAGATGTTGAGATTTAAAGAACTTAAGCCAAATGAAGCAGTTCAGAGTCACACAGTTGCTGAGTGCATAGTGAAGATTCAAGCCCATTTCTTTTTCCTTTGAAACTTAGATTATAATTCATCCATTTATTCACTTGTTTCTCATGTCAAGGTGTAGGTGCTATGTGACAGGTAGAGGGCTGGGCGTGGAGAACAGGCAGTCGACAAAACCAGACATGGAACTCACCGTTGCAGAGATAATATTCTAGAGGTAATCAATGGTAAATAAAAATATGGAGTAAGAATACAGGATGCTGTTTATATAAAAATGGAATCGAACGCTTTGGAAAGACTTGGTAATATTGCCTAGCTACAACACTGCACCCAAACTAGATGTCAGCAAGCCAGCCATACACATTTGTGGGAAAAATGATAAAAATCCAGAAATCACTCTGATAATTTTGAGAGCAATTTTAAATATGTGGCTCCATTTTAAAGAGCTAGAAATTTTGACTGATGCACTAGTAGCTGTGGTCTCTGTAAGAAACAATAGGCCTCTGCTTGAAAAACACCTTGGCCTTGTTTTAAGAGACCAGATAATGAACTTATTATTCTATGTTTAAATTACAAATAAAGTATTTAAATTTGAATTCCCATAAGCTCCCATTTCAACCTACTTTTTCAATTTACCAAGCAGCCTCCCATCCAGATGACTTCAGCTAAAGGGATTTTACAGTTCTTATTTGGGTGTCTGTGAACACGACTGAAGCGACTTAGCAGCAGCAGCAGCACCCTCCCTAAGGGCTCCCTGGGTGGCACTAGCGGTAAAGAACCCTCCTGCCAGTGCAGGAGACGTAAGAGACGAGGGTTCGATCCCTGGTTCGGGAAGATCCCCTGGAGGAGGGCACGGCAACCCGCTCCAGTATTCTTGTCTGGAGAATTCCATGGACAGAGGAGCCTGGAAGGCTACAGTCCATACACAGGTTTGCAAACAGTAGGACACGACTGAAGTGACTTAGCACAGCACAGCACCCTCCCTAAACTGGGAAGCATTTGAGAGCAAAGAGCATGTTTTTTTCCACCTCCAGAAACCAACACAGGCTTAGTGAGGAAGTGGCTATATTATCTGATTCCTTTGGTGATAAAGAGACAGATATTGTAGTTGACACAGCTGAAGCAAAATCAGGCTTTATCATAACTATACTGATGTCTTAAGGAATCTAGGGGCAAAACCTGGACTTTGGAAACAAAAAGAAGCAGAGACCCATAATGACTCTTTCCCTAAAACTTGGGTCTCTCCTTCTCCTGAAGGTCAACTTCATCCTCCTCTCTGACTTCTCAGACACTGGGAGCTCTTGGCCCTTATCCTTTGGCTGTTTTTGAGAAAATTCTTGCAGAGTTCAAGATGCAATATGTCTGCTCAGGGGCTCTGCTTGGGTCAAACATCTAGCTCATGCTCATGGTGCAGGATCAGGACAAAGATTATGGTGTTAACGGGTGATCATTATAACAGGGGAACTCCCTGGTGGTTCAGTGGTTAGGACTCTGTGCTTTCACTGCTGAGGGCCAAGGTTCAATCCCCGGTCAGGGAACTACGATCCCACAGGCTGTGCAGAGCAACTGAATAAATAAATAAATAAAAGGATTAAGGTTGTTCTGCTTTTTATTATCACCGTTCATTGGCAGTTTTAGACAATGCCAGCCGTAAAATACCCCTGTTCACTCCCAAGACGATTGCTTAGCATAGAACTTGGCATATAGGACACCTGTAGATCCGTCCACGATGTGGCAATGCACACCTTTGTCATCCATCTCACCCTGGCCAAGGCTCAGCACATCCGTGGCAACCTTTAGCTGAGGGTCTAGTCTGATGTATCAACCACTATAACTCGATGAAATAAAGAGGAAGGCACTTTCTTTCGCCCTTTGGGAATGCAATGATAAACCAAAGGCAATATGACACTTGGGGAGATGCTCTGTTCTCCTAAAGGAATTTAGTCAAATATGAGGAATAAAGAACACATTTGTTAGCCCAGAAGACATTAGGCACTAAACCTGCTGCTAAGTAGCCTCTCTTGAAACTCTCTCTTTTAAGGACTTCTTAAGGCTTGAGGATTTCAGTCTTTTCAGAGAATGCTAAAAGGCTCTTCCCCACAAAGTTCGCTACTTTTCTCAGACTCAGGTAACATGATTAAACATTGTGCTATTTTCACTAAAAAGATGTTGATATGTAGGTCAGAAATCATAATCGGAAGAACTAAAATTTTTTTGGCATGCACTCACTGATTTTCTGATCTTGGACAAATTACTTAATGTCTCTGAATCTGAGTTTTCAGGTATAAAGTGGAAGGAAGTGTTAGTCACTTAGTTATGTCCAACTTTTTGTGATCCTATGGACTGTAGCCCACTAGGCTGCTCTGTCTATGGAAGGCTCCAGGCCAGAATACCGGAATGAGTTGCCATTCTCTTCTCCAAAGTGTCTTCTTGACTCAGGGGTTGAACCTGGGACTCCTGCACTGCAGATCCTTTACCATCTGAGCCATCAGATGGAAGCAAGTACTAAAGCAGGTACTAAATCTCATTCTGCCTACTTCACAAAGAAGCTGGACTGAGGATGACACATTCCAGCTGGATATTACAGTGTCTTAAAAAAAAAAAAAAAGGAGCTTCCTGGACAGAATCAGAGGAAAACATTCAGGCAATGGGCAAAGATGGAAGATGGCAAGCTTGTGGAAAAGCTCACCAGTGTGCTAGGTTCTTGGTGAAGAGGCGCTGGTCAGAACTGAGACTTGAGAATTCCACTGGAAACAGTTTGGAATGGCCCTTACATGCTAGAGCAATTGGGAGAGTAGAATCACTGATTCAATGGACATGAATCTTAGCAAAGTCCCAGAGCCAGTGGAAGACAGAGGAGAGCCCATGGGGTTGCCGAGTCAGATGGGACTTAGTGACTGCACAACAACAATGTGTGAAATAGATAGCTGGTGGAAATCTGCTGTATAGTACAGACACCTCAGCTTGGTGCGCTGTGATCACTTAGAAGGGAAGGATGAGGAGGGCAGGAGAGAGGTTCAAGAGGGAGGGGATATATGTATACATATAGCTGATTCACTTTGCTGTACAGCAGAAACTAACACAACATTGAAAAACAATTATACTCCAATAATAAAAAAAAAAAGAAACCTAATCTTTAGTCCATAGGGGAAGGGAGAGCAGTAAGTGATTTTTAAAACTGGGAATTACAAAAAAAAAAAAAAAAAAAAAAAAACCACTAGGAGTTGTGGAAAAGCTCAAAAAAGTGAAAAAGTCATAAATATCCTTTTCTGAATTAGAGACTGAAAAGTTAGTGTCTACATTTCCCCAAATCCTGCAATTCTGGATCTGATTTGGGTTTTGACAATTAGATGTTTTTCTATAAGACTTAGAATTTGGAGGTTAGACAGAAGCTATTTTTCATCTACTTCTGGGGTTTTTTTTGTTGTTGTTGTTGCTGGCAATTATGATTATGGAGATACTGGGATTTGATATAGCAGCCTTCTGCTATCTACTCAAAAGATTTACGGCTGTTTGAAAGGTGGCCATTGTCCGTATTTTTGCCAGGTGGGGACTGAAAAGGTGGCACTGGTCTGGAACTAAGAGCTGTGGCAACAGGGGTCCCCTAATCCTCGCTTTTCACAGCATGTGGGAAGCTAGTCCCTAAGGTTTAGAAAAGAAACAGATGTCCCAAGAGAGGATTTAACCCACCTCCAAGGCCAAGGGATAAGAAAGCCCTCTTGTGGCAGGAAGGCACTTTATAATTTCCCCAACATTCAAAAATCCTTTCTAAAATTCATCAGGGGACTTCTCTGGTGGTCCAGGGGTTAGGAATTCACTTTCAAATGCAGGAGATGTGGGTTCAATCCCTAGTTGGGGAGCTAAGATGCCACAGGCCAAAAAACTAAAATGTAAAACAGAAGCAATATTGTAATAGATTTAATAAAGACTTAAAAAAAAGTCCACATTTTAACAAAAATAAAATTCATCAGGACTTTAGAAATTAGATATGCCTTGCCCTGAAAGTCCTCTTGACTGTATATTTGCAAATGACACACACCACATGTCACTCTGATATTCTATTACACACCAAAAGAGCATGCCTATTTGCCTCTATTTGACTATTCAATTCAATTTTCTTCAATAAACAGGGTCATGTCTGAAGTGTTCCTAGGAGCTGGATCGACTCCAGCCCCAGAGAACGCACAGCCGGTGGGGAATCCAGGTGCAGGAACACCTCATGGCTCATTTCAGTAAGCGCCATCAGAGAAGCAGGACCCTGGCCCTCTGGGGACACTGGGAGTGACCCAGAGGAGGGGTGGGACAGTGGGGTCTGGTGGTCCCTGTCCTTCGGTCACACCAGGACATTTATTTCAAATAAGTCTCTCAATAATTTCGTGAAGGGAGTTGGATTATGGCCAATTTAACAGATAGGAAAACCAAGGGGGCTACAGTCTTTGCCCAAGCTTATGCAGTCAATATGGTGCAAAACTGGAACTTAAACCAAGTCCTTCTGAGTCTCAGCGTTGATTAAGTCACCTGTGAACACAGTAGGAGCCATCCAAGAAACAAATTTTCCAGTGAAATTCTAACACTGAAAAAGTCAGAAATCACAGAAAGGCTCGTCTTTGGAGAACTCTAGGCGACATTTCCCTCGATTCTGATAAACTCTTTTCAGACCACGATCACTTCACAATCTGTTATAATAACATGCTATCATAGGTGCTGAGAAGCAATGGTATAAAAGCTACCAAATGTTGCTTCAATTAAATGGCTACAGAAACATATACCTTTTGGACAACTGCAAATCCTCTTGTGGAAAAAGCTTTTAGTGGTATGGGGGCATTTTTTTGTTTTTGATTTCCAAGAATATTTGGATGGACGTGGCAGAGCACACGAATTTCCAAACTAGCATCCATGTCCTTGGATGGGAAACACTTGGATATTTGCAACGTGAAGACTTCAGCCTTGAAGGTGAGGTGGGGAGAGAATTTCCCATCGATTCCAAGTGGGCTGATCCAGACTTGTGGGTCCTGAGACTCCAACAAATTGAAGAGATCCTATTTAAGAAAAACATCACAAGGCCTTTCCTAGTTGCTCAACAGTCAAGAATCCGTTTACCAACGCAGGAGACACGGGTTCTATCCCGGATCGAGGAAGATCCCACATACCCCAGAACAACTAAGCCCATGCACCACAAATACTGAGCCTGTGCTTTAAAGCCTGGGAGCCACAACTACTAAAACGCTTGCACCCTAGAGCCCCAAATTCACAAGAGAAGTTACCGCAATGAGAAGCCGCCACACCACAAACAGAGTAGCCCCCTCACTGCAACTAGAGGAAAGTTCGTGCAGCGACAAAGACCCAGCACAGCCAAAAGTAAAATGAATACAATTATTTTTTAGAAAAATGGCTGACATTTACCCAATACATTAAAAAAAAGAAAAGCATCACAAATTGTACCTGCAAACTTCAGAGGACCCCTTGGAGGGCCTTAGAACGGCCTTATAAGCGAGGAGCCCTAAAGCTTAAACTTTATCATTGTCACCAAAAGTCTGCTTCTGAGCAGGCAAACCATCTTTCTTTATTATAAATGTTGGAAGATGCCAACACTTTGGAGCCTGCGGCTGTGTGTGAACAAATAAAAACACAGTATCGCCTATCCCAAGTATTAATATGCAGCTGTTTCCATAGATACCTGATTAAAACTGTGCCACACATGTATTTTGGAAGGTTATTTGAATACTGTCTCTGATGTAGTAAATTCTTAGCTTCTAATTCAATTGTTATGATTATGGTACCTTTTTTAGATTATTACAGATGTTTTATAACACTCATCCACTGAAATTTTAAAAACATTGAATTTGTGTTTTATCTTGACAGAGAGCGGAGCTTTTCATGTTTATTCAAGAACGTGAGTGCATGCTCAGTTGCTCAGTTGAGTCCAACTCTTTGTGACCCTATGGACTGTTGCCCACCAGAATCCTCTGTCCATGGGATTCTCCAGGCAAGAACACTGGCGAAGGTTGCCATGCCCTCCACCAGGGGATCTTCCCAACCCAGGGATCAAACCCACGTCTCCTAAGTCTCCTGCATTGGCAGGGGGATTTTTTCACCCCGAGCCACCAGGGAAGCCTCTTATTCAAGAACATCAAACTTTAATAGCAACTGGGACAGAAAGCTTTGGAGGTTGAAAGATGGATTAAAATTCAAATAAGGAGCCCCTTGCTGGCATCATTATCAGGAGCTTGTGTATCCTCTTCAATGACAGTTTAAAAAATAATAAAAAAGAATAATTCACGTCCGTAGTGTGTGTATAGTTAAAAATTACTTTCACGTGTACTTGCCGTCTGAACAGTCAGAAGAACCCTGAAGGTAGAAGTTAGTAAAATGATTTTACCAGTGAGGAAACTGAGGCTAAGCGAATTTGTTCAAGGCTGGCTTATCTATTAATGCAGGGCATCAAGTCACATATCCTCTTTCTGCTGTATCTCAAAAACCCATGACTGTCAAGGCCAGAGCTCCAGAAAAGGAACCAAATCAAAGGTTGGTGGGCGTGGCGTGACAGAGGCCATGGGGCTGGTGGCCCTTGCGCGTCCACATCCCCCACAAACATGAAACTGCCTGGGTCAGATGCGGGCACATGGTCTCTATAACCCAGTCTGAGGACCCCATAAGACCAACTGGCTAAAGAGTTCAATCATTGCTTCTCACTTTGATATTTAATTCTGAGCTCGTGTCAATTTTCTGTTCCCGAGAAGTGCAATTATCAAACATTTCTCATTTACATTTGAAAAGCAAGAAATATCATAACCATCAGAGTTTGCCTGAAAAATACATGCAATACTCATTCATTCATTAGTTCTCCCTTTTATTATTTCAATGAAAAAATATAGGCAGGCACTCCCTACAACATAATGTGTAATTCAATTGTCTTTAGTTTCCTTGGGGCTTCCCTAGTGGCTCAGAGGATAAAGTATCTGCCTGCAATGCAGGAGACCCGGGTTCGATCCCTGGGTTGGGAAGATCCCCTGGAGAAGGAAATGGCAACCCACTCCAGTATTCTTGCCTGGAGAATCCCCATGGGCAGAGGAGCCTGGCAGGCTGCAGTCCACGGGGTCGCAGAGTCAGACTCGACTGAGTGACTTCACTTTCTTTTCTTTCTTTAGTTTCCTTAACTTCTCACACTCCAAGCACCTCAATCAGTTTCTCCCTATACTTATTTAAAATCAATTCAGTCTCTAGTAGACTGGGGACTTTATTTTCTGTGGAATGGATTAGTTCAATGAATAAAGCACATGCCTAAGAAAGAGTAGCAACTATATCAACCTTACTATGAACAATAGATCTTACTGGGCACTTATGACGTGTCAAGCTCTGTACATGAATCATTTCACTTGATCCTCACAACTCATGAAGTAGAAACATTTCTTCCTGCCATTACACAGATGTGAAAACTGAGGCACAGAAATGTTACGTAGTTGTCCCAAGGGCACAGAGCTAGTAAGTGGCAGTGCCTGGATGTGAACCTGGGCATGTGGATGTAACTGGGTTTATCCTTTTCATGAGTGCAATGGATCACCAGGGCTGACTCTCACGTCACAATCTTTTTCACACTTTGTATGATCTATTGTGGAGTACCATCCACTACCCAATCATGCATTGGACAAGCTGTTATTTAGCAAATATGCACTAAGGAATGAGTTAGAGGCAGGCATTGAGCTATGCACTGGGCAGAGCAGTGGATAAGCTTCACTTCTGCCTTCTCCATGCATGCAGTCTAATTGACAGAGAGACCGAAAATGACTGCAATAAAATATTAATGACATTATGATAAAAGTCAGCACAGGGCACCACCTGTCACCTGCCTGTTCCAAAGCAATATCAGGATAGCAGATGCAAAAAATGAAATGCTTTGAGCTGCTGGAGAGGTGTAAAGATGAAGTATTTACATCCTGGTGATTAACAGACAAACGATGAGGCTCCAGTTTGTGAGCTAAACCACAAACTCTTCTGGACAATGGGGATGAAGAAAGAAGAGTTGATGGAGTGTAGGCTTCAACAGGAACACCCCCTGTGGGATGAGAAAACCTCTGCAGAATCTAGCTCCCAACTGACTAGAAGGGAAGGGAAATTACTCTTCGATATTTGTCAACAATATGCTCCTATTTGGGGAAGGGGCCTCATGGGAAATGCTCCTTAATTCAATCATGATTTTATTCATTTGATACAATGTTACTTACTGAATGTCTAATATCAAGTAAGATATTATGGGGGGTAAGGAATGAAATATGTGTTTTCCTAGATCAAGAAGCTTGTAATCCAGTATCAAGATGTAAGATATGTCATAGAAGACAAGAGGTAAAGTGCCAAACTTACAAAATTCCAGTGTATTCTTGAAAAATTGTATCTAAAGATTTTACTTTTACTTCCGGCACCTAACTGGGAGATTGGTCTACATTTCATAATGTACTAACTTGATTACTATTGTTAATACATTTGTTACCATTATGAAAATTCTGAAGAGGGTTCTGAAAAAAAAAAAGTGATCAAAATTCAAGTGGAATTTTGATTGGATTATGATAACTGAAGTCCTAAACAGTGAAAGGAAATCAGCCAAGTGTACCAAATAGCCCCTGGATCAAGCTGTTCCTGAAGCCTAATGCTGGTTGGGAGGAGTGCATACCTTGTAAAATAATCTTTTGCAGTTGTTATTGGTTTCTTGCACTCAGTGGGCAGATTGGTATGAAGTTGGGGCTTTTGGAATAGTTAGTTAAGAGGAGAAAGGAGAGCATAAAAAACCCATGTGAGAAAAGCAAAGGGAACTGCCCCCAAACCCTACACTATTCTTGGTCCTCCTGGAGTCTACCATGGGCGCCAGGAGCTCTCATTGAGGTTTCACTGGAAACCTCCACTAGACACTTCTTTGAGTAGAATCACTATTTCTTTTCTCTACTTGATTCATTTGATTTCCCCAAGTCTCTCTCTTTATTCCCATTGATTACACCGTAGTCTTGGTGAGACATTAGTGCATCTATTCAGTAACACGAGGCAATGCATTCTCCTTACTGCCAAGGCCAAAATTAGTCGGAGAATCTCAGTGAGGAAGAGAGGGCAAGAGAGCAAGGGCGGGACCTGGACTGATGCTGGGCTGAGATGCGGAGGACTGAATGTGTTAACTCTTAGCATCACTACTGCACAAAAGTGCATTATGGTTGAATGGTTGGGCAGAGGAGAGAGACAGGGGACAGGGAAGCGCTGGATGAGCCAGGATGATGAATACAGACTTTTTCCTGACTATGACGGAAAGCGAGTGAAGTGTTTTAAGCAGGGGAATGATACCTTTTGGTTCTTCCTGTGTGAGGCTTCCTCTGTAAGCGTCACCATACTGCTACGGTCCTCTACAGGTTTCTGGTGGTATAGCATCTGGTCATGTGCACTGTATTTGTGTCTAGACAGACTGGAGTTCAAATCCCAGCTCAACCACTTATGAACACTATGAACTTCTCCAAACCTTTGCCTACTGGAGATCATTTGAGTACCTACTTCACTGGCAGGTAGTGCATGTTTAGCACAGTGTCTGGATGATACACTGATTATGAATAGAAGTAGCATGTCCAGGAGACTTCACTAAATACATGGTATAATAGTTGGTATATGTGCTCTGGAGTAAGACTGTCTAGGTTGTAATACCAGCTCTGCAACTTATTAGATATTGTATGTATGTGTGTGTGTGTGTGTGTGTGTGTGTGCTTACAGTCACTCAGCTGTGCTCAACTCTTTGGAACCCCATGGGTGACAAACCCCTGGGAGACTGTAGCCCTCCAGGCTCCTCTGTCCATGGATTCTCTAGGCAAGAATACTGGAGTGAGTTTTCATTCCCTTCTCCAGGGGATCTTCCCAACCTGGGGACTGAACCCAGGTCTCCTGCACTGCAGGAAGATTCTTTACCATCAAAGCCACCATGGGAGCGGAAGAATACTGGAGTGGGTTGCCATTTCCTTCTCCAATGCGCGCATGCATGCTCAGTCGCTTCAATCGTGTCTGATTCTATACAACCCTATGGACAGCAGCCCACGAGGCTCCTCTGTCCACAGGATTCTCTAGGCAAGAACACTGGAGTGGGTTGCCATTTCCTTCTCCAAGGCCCATCCTAATGCAGTGTAAATTCATCTTTGATCACATTAATGCAGTGTAAATTCATCTTTGATCACATTTGCAAAGGCCCTCCTCCCAAATAAAGAGGTCTTGTCTAGTCTGACCTTCCATGTCTGCCTCATCAGTTATGATGTATCTTTACCTGGAGGCAGTAGCATGCTTTTCCAAATTTGTTTATGTCAGCTGTATTTGCAATTGCTAAAACTGTAATTAAATATAGCACAAACAACAGAATATGAATATAAAAAGAAAGCGAGCTTTTGTTTCTGTGAAAAGTTGAATGCTTCAGAATTCCTTAGTGCTCTTCTTAAAAATGCTTTTGAATTAGGTGTGGGTATGAAATTGCAAAAGACTGGAAATAAAGAACATTTGAGAATGGTTCTGTCCTCAAGATTGCTCTAAAAGTATTTGTTAACTATTTGCCCTCTTTTATTATCAATACATTTTGAGTGCAGTCTGTATAAAATAGAGGGTATAGAATTCCTGTCAGTGGACATATACTCACATACAGATGAAATAAACTATTTTAGGCATGGATCTTTTTATTCTAAAAATATATATATATTTTTTCTTGTCCCCACATCTAGTTTACTACTATTTTTGAAAAGTGCTTTTAACTATAACCAGGCTACAAAATCCTACCTTCCTTCCAGCATTGTACAATTAGGTTGTGTGAAGTTTCCAATTCCAATTTTCTGTGGCCAAAATTCCCCCCACAGTTTTATGAGCTAAAAGGGCCCCACAGAGCTGTTGGAGTCACTCTTCAGCTTCTCCCAGCTAGATCAGAGGCGCTGAGGTCAAGGATGGTGAGGGATTTCTTCTACATGAACTTCCTTTGGAAATGTTAATTGTATGCAAATGAGTGCAGGATTATGGCCTCTCTTTGAATCAGGGGAAGTATTTAAAATCTGTACCCACACAGGGATGACAGATAGAAGAACACAAACAACAAGAAGAAAAACTGTAGGTACTACAGTCGGAGTGTGCTCTGCTCAAAATAGGTCCAGGTGGTCCGATAGGTTCAAGGACCAACTATGATGCCCAACTGCCATCTCTATTCCTTGATTTCTTCACAGCAACCTTGAGATAACAGAGATTATCATTTTTGACAGGTAAAGGATCCAATATTCGGAGAGTTTAAGTGGTGTCCCCAAGGTCACCAGGCATAGAGTTGGAAAACGTGAAAGTGAAGTCACTCAGTGGTGTCTGATTCTTTGCGACCCCATGGACTGTAGCCTACCAGGCTCCCCCATCCATGAGATTTTCCAGGCAAGAGCACTGGAGTTGGAATTAGCAATCAAATCTAGGTTTGTCCTTCTTCAAAGCTTTTCCTCTTTTTGCTGTGCCAGAAGATGCAAACGATGTGCTAGAAAGATGGCAAAGAACTAGGCAGCCAGGTGGTTGCCAGAGGTGCAAGGGGGTAAACACAAGACCGACCCTTGCGTGAAGTCAGCTGTTACACGAGGGTCAACGGTCATGAATACTGAGCTTCTGCTCACTGCGCCAAATCTTACTGACAGAGGCAATGACAGTGCTGACCCCAATATTGGGCAGAGTGGCAAGAACTCATGTTAAATAAAAATATCTAAGTGCCAAGGAGAAAGTAGTTCATGACTGCAAACCGTAAAGGAGGCTTTCTAAAGGGATGATATCTCAGCGTCGGTCTGAGGCGTTGGTGAGACTTTCACAAAAATAGCCCTAACATTTGTAGAGTTCTTTACAGTTGAAATAACGCTTTTTCAGGCATTATGTTATCTGTCTCTGGGAAAACACCCGGTGGGTTAGAGTAGGCATTATCATTTCCGATTGAGAGATGAGGAAATTCATGCACATGGTATTCTCCGGGCAAGAATACTGGAGGGGTTGCCACGTCCTCCTCTGGGAGATCTTCTTGACTCAGGAGTCCAACCCGCATCTCTTACGTCTCCTGCAGGGAAGTTGTTTAACACCAGCACCACCTGCAAAGCCCAGGATACCACATGGGTGGTCTTAATGTAAGAGCTGGAGGAGAGCATAAAGAGTTTTTCTGGAGCATAATAAAAGTCATCGAACTGGAGAAAAAAACAAACAAACACATTCTGAGATTCCAGGTCCATTTTGACTCTTCTTTGAATGAATGAAAGAATGTCAGGGCTGTGCCTTACTAGTTAGTCGTTCTCTACAGCTTCAAAAATACTCTCCTACATCCCATTGGGCACCAACATGCACCCAAACAACCAACTCAAAACTCAATAAGAAACCCAAATTTCTCACCCAATCTATCATCCAAACCATTTGCTTATACCAATATTATCTAACAAAGATGCTTCAGTTAGACAGAATTGTTTTAATACAGCTAAAACATCTGCATTTTATAATAACCTCCCTGCTGTTGCAGCATATGGCAGCATCAGATTACTTTATTCTAGGGCCCTCAGAGCTTCTGAGACACTTCAAAATGCCGTATCATCATAAGCAGGTTTTGGCAACTCTCAAAGCTGAAAGAAAAACAATTAATTCATTTTAATATTTAAAATAAACATGGGCCATTTGGATCATTTGGGAAGAGAGGGGGGTATTACAAAAATTACAATAATTAGAATCTGACTCCCCAAAGAGAGATTTCCTAAAATGTAGCTTCCAAATGGAAAATTCTACAGCAGGTCCAAATAAGACACGTTCTCAACCTGTCCCAGTCTCTTCTGAATTGGAAAAGAGTCCTCCTCCTACTTGACCACCTGATGTGAAGAGCCAACTCATTGGAAAAGACCCTTGATGCTGAGAAAGACTGATGGCAGGAGGAGAAGGGAGTGGCCCAGGATGAGATGGTTGGATAGAATCACAGACTCAGTAGGCATGAATTTGAGCAAACTCCAGGAGATAGTGGAGGACAGAGGAGGCTGATGTCCTGTGGTCCTTGGAGTCTCAATGAGTCAGACAGGACCTAGTGATTGAACAACAACAACATCTTCCGACCACGTTTTTAATGGGTGTCACAATAAGCACCATCCCTTTACTTTTATACAGCAGAATTATGACAACATGACTCTCATGTAGGTAGAAGTGAAGCCAGGAGCTGAAGTGAGAGTTCAGTATAACTCAGTGAAATAAATGTGAATCAGAAGATCTTATATTCCAGCCATTGTGCTGGATAAATACCAGAGAATCAGATGAATGAGGACAGCTGCCTTTAATCGGTCCTTACTGGCCATGGAAAGAAAGAAATGGAGACTTGTAAATGTTACTGAGTGCGACAGATTCTATGAGAGAGTTGACTTTAAGACATGTAAGAAGCATAAGGAGAGCATTTCACCTCAACCCAGGGAGGTGAAAGCAAGCTTCACGGAAGGAGGGACGCTGGAATAGAATATTCAGGGTAGAGACATTACACTGAAATTAACAAGAGGAAGGTGAGCTTCCTGGGCTGAAAGAACCAAATGGTGTAGAGTAGGGAAACAGCCATTCAGGGAGCTGATGGCCATTTGATTTCAGGTGTGAGGCAAGGAGGTGGAGAAGAATCCAAGGAGAGAAGAAAAGGGTTAGATCCTGGAGGAACTGTCGGGCCACGCATGGGTCTGGGTTTCATCTTGGAGGGAATGCTACCACTGAAGGGTTTTCCTGCAGAGAAGGGTGACATCAATGTCATTATCATTACAGCATTCTCTGTAATAGGCCTTGAGTGCATCCTCTGCCTTGGACTGAGAACTGTTCCTCCTTCATCTCACCACAACCCTGGAGAAAGGTAGAATCATTATGACCATCTTGAACCAGTGAAATTGCTCAGTCATGCCCGACTCTTTGTGATCCCTTGGACTGTAGCCTACCAGGCTCATCCATCCATGGAATTTTCATCTTACATGGAATGACCATCTTACACCCACAAAAATTTTAGAGGAGGGGGGTTTGTCTGATTTCTCACAGTCAGGAAACACAGGAAGTAGGATTGGAATCCAGATCTTGCAGACATTGACGACCGTGCTTTTGATCCCTACAGTGTACTGGTCCTGAACAAAACTGGGCTTTGGGGATGGAGAACAGTTTAGAGAAAGAGAAGCTAGAGCCCAAGAAACCAGACAGGTAAGGGATGCTTAGTATGCTCTGTGCTTGTTACAGTTGATGACAAAAATCGTTAAAAAAAAAAAAAAGACAAAGTCCCGTCACCCAGAAAACAGAGCCAATATGAGCTCCACTTCTTCACGCCAATCATCTAAAATAAAAATGTCAACATTTGGGCCCATGCAGTAGTTCCTTCCTGGAATTCTGCCAGCTACTATGGAAAGGAACCAACATCAAGGAATTTTGTTAAAAACCTAGTTTAGAAGAGACCTTGAGCAAACAGTTTTAGCATTTGCTGGTTTCTCCTGCCTGCTCGCTCTTGACCTTAAGAACAGTGCCTGCAACCTCAGGTTATCCAAGGAAAAGGCCTGATTTTCAGGACTCTGAGTCTCAAGGCTCAGAGCTCTTTCAAGTTTGCCAAGATAGGAAGAAAGTTAAGGAAACATTTCAAATTCTGGGCCATCTCATTTGAAAGCCTTGCCTTCTCTGCCCATCTACCAATGAGGAAGTTCTCAGGGATAAAGGAAACCTGAGTGAGAGATCAATATCAGTGGAAAGAAATAGCATTGAATGATTCAGAGCCAGTTAGCTTAGACACTACCATGCTGAGGGCAGGGGGTGGGGTGGGGTGATGGGTGGAGGGGGATGGAGTGGAGGGTTGCAGGGGGAAGGGGATGGTCAATATACCAGAAATACTTTATCAGAACTGTACACATAGGACTATAACAAACTCAGAGCATATTTTATTTAATCCTCACAACAAAGAACCTTCCACCAAAAGAACCTCTTCTCATGCTTCATCATAAAATAATGAAGCTGACTTACAGTTTTCTATCATTTCATATGTGTCCTCTTATTGGACGCAAACACAATGCTGAAGAATATATTGTGCCAAATAAGGATGAGGAACCTAAGACTGAGAGTTAAGCGGTTAAGGTGGCCAACTAGGAGGTGATATGGCAGAGGTATGAATTCTATGGGGCTCTCATGGTCCCTTAGATGGTAAAGAATTTGCCTGCAATGCAAGAGACCTGAGTTCCATCCCTGGATCAGGAAGATCCCCTAGAGAAGGGAATGGCTACCCACCCCAGTATTCTAGTGAACTTTTCACTGCATTTCATTTGTCACTTGTTCTCACTTTTGGGTATTATTTTCTTCCTCCTATTATCAACTTAAAAAATAAAGATTAGAGAGGATGGAGGAAGGTCTGTGCAGCACGTCAAATTGTTACGTCACAAGAGACTCCAAGACAATGAACTTGAAGAATGGGAAAAGAAGAAAAGTCTTATGAATACGATGAAGGAATCATTTTCAGTGTCTCCAATATCTCATAAACATTCAATAAAAGACTAAGTTTCCCAGAGAACTTCTCCACAATTGCAGTTCTGGCTGTGATAGTGCATCAGGAACAGTTGATAAATTATTAATCTGCAGCACTGTCTGAATTGGCATAGATCCCACGGAAAGAGTGATGTGACAATCTAGCAGCTGCTCTGTTTTACAGAGCAACCCAATGTATATGTGTATATAACCTGGGAGATAGCGTGTTTATTGCACAAAGTGATTTCTTTCTTAAAGCTATTTTTCTAAATTATTTTACAGTGATGCTTAGGGCAACTACAATAAATCTGTTATGAGGTTCCATAGGTGTTTTAGACATCAACTTAGAACTGTCCTAATTCTAAATCCTATGAAATCCATGTAGGAGCTGGAAATTCAATAATTTTTTCTGTGCCCTTGGCAATAACATATAGCACTTGGAGCTGCATTTTGTCAGGTTGCATCTTATCTGTCCACCTCATCCATTATCAAACAGACCTGGCTTTGCTCACTTCAAAGATCCATGTTTTACTGATGATTCGATGAGATTAAGATAAAAAATGTTCCATTTTTGAAGCTATTTTCTTTATAATTTCCCAAACCATTATTGCACAAAGTTTAAAATAACAAGCATGTATCCACAGATGTAGCTTTTTTTTAAAAAAGGCCTTGTATGGTAGAACTAATATATCTATTGAGCCTAGGATTCCCAAGAATATATAAACAGTTTGAGTATAAAATATGTTCATTCTATAACCAACTTTAACATATTCCTGTTATTTCTATTTGAACATTACTTTCAGAGGCAGAGATTCCATTAATTTTTATATATGAATAATTTAAATAGGAGAAAAATCTTTATTTTTTGAAAGCTAATTTTATCTTTGAGAAACATATCATTTGAGGTCAAAGCTATTTTTAAAATCCTTATAACACCCACCTAAACAGGATGTCCAAGAAATTCCTTTATTTTAACCTCTTCCAGCTAAAGCTCATGGTCTCCACTTTGGACCAAGCTGCTTTTCCTATTGCACCTCCTATCTTGGGACTGGTATCATGTTTCATAAAATTTATTGTGTACAATGATCTCTTCTGAAAATCAGGATGAGGTATTAGGAACTACACATGTACAAGACTTTTCTCTGAGCTTCCTATAATTTGAATTGCTATGTAGTGAAAATTTTATTTGAAATAACAATTTACAGTTTAAGAAAAGAAGAATTAAAGATGAGAATACGAATGGTTTTCAGAAACCATGGCCTTTTCCACAAACACAGATGTCAGTGAAAAGCATCTGGAAATCACTTTATATTTAGGCTCATTTTATTTCTTACGGAGAACAACTGAGTGTGGAAACTAAGATCAATTCATTTTGACCTGAGAGTCTAACATAACTATTTCAGCTTCTGTAATCCCATGACACAGACTTTGAGAGAACACTTGCTGGGCAGGATGTGTTTGGGAAGACAAAATCTCTATGGAATTCAGAGACTGGCGAAGTGATCGCTAAGGCACAAGGTCTTTTCAGCTGGTACCTGTCTTTGGTTTTCCGTCTCCAGGCGCAGCCTGGCCTCCACACACCTCCGAGTCTCCAGGAAGGCTTGGCGCTGGGCCCGGTCTGACAGGTAACTGATGAAGATTCCAGCTGTGTTCATACACATGAATAACACTGCCTGGGCCACAACCTAGAACAGAATTACAAACATAGCCCGGTCAAGTGGTTAAAAGAAGAGCTGCCTGCAGGCAAAGAGAATAACTAAATAAACAGAAACTTCCAAGGTAGGGCTTCCCTGGTGGCTCAATGATAAAGAATCCACCTGCTGATACAGGAGACACGGATTCGATCGCTGTGTTGGGAATCTCCCATGTGCCTCAGGGCAGCTAAGCCTGTGGGCCACAACTATTGAGCCTGTGCTCTAGAGCTGGGGAGTCGCAGCTACTGAAGCCCGCTTGCCTAGAGTCTGTACTCTGCACCCAGAGAAGCCACCGCAATGAGAAACCCACACACTGCAATGAAGAGTAGCCCCAGCTTGCAGCAACTATAGAAAAACCCAGGCAGCAACAAAGACCCACGACAGCCCAAAACAAATAAATACATATTTAAAAAATTTTCCAAGGTAGATCTTAAGGTAATAATCCAAATGTTTATTAGCAGTTGAATAGAACCTTGCCCCTCATTCAGTTCTCAGGTCAACTTATTCTTACAGGCCTTCTTCAACCACTCCATCCAGTTTAAAGCTTCTCCCTCCCTAAATCCAGATTTGAACTCAAATTTGAAACCTCAAGCAAAGCTTCCTTCCTCACTCTATCTCACTTATCCTTTCACTAGCTGAAATTTTTAATTTTTTAAAGGGTTGGGGAGGCAGGTGAAAAAATGAGAAAGATTAGTAAGAAACAGGAAACATGTTAGTTGAAAGGTACTATTGTATTTGACTTTGGTACCCAGGTTTTCTTAGGGGAGCATCCAAGGCCTGATGTTCCTAGCTCAAGAGAGAATACACATTTGTCTACTGCTTTCTATTTCCATTGCCATTACCCATCTCCCAGATGCCAAAGTCTCTTTAACTCTTAAGTTAAACTTTGTATTTTCACATTTGAAATTGAAAGTGTTAGTCGCTCAGTCGTGCCTGACTCTTTGCGATCCCATGGATTATAGTCCACATGCTCTGTCCGTGGAATTCTAGGCTGGAATACTGGAGTGGGTTGCCATTTCCTTCTCCAGGGAAATTTGCAGACCCGAGGATTGAACCCGGGTTTCCTGCATTACAGGCAGACTCTTTATCACCTGAGCCACCTAGGAAGCACATCTGCCCTGTTCCAAACTTCTCTCTGGTGAAGAAAAGCAGGAGATTCTGGAAAGGAGTCAATACATGGAAGAGAAAAAACAGCATAGTAAAGCTTTCTTGATTTTTATGGCTTTAGCTTGAGGACAGATAACATAAGGTGTAGCTTGAGGGTGAAAATTTTCAATGGGAAACCCAGTTGGTCTGAAGAGGCAAAAAATAAGGCTCAGTACTTATGGCTGATTCACACTGATGGGTGGCAAAAACCAACACAATATTATAAAGCCATTATCCTACAATTAAAAATCAATGAATAAAAACTAGTAAGGTTCAGAACAACTATGAAAGTGAAAGTGAAGTCGCTTAGTCGTGTCTGACTCTTTGCAACCCCATGGACTATAGCCTACCAGGTTCCTCGGTCCATGGGATTTTCCAGGCAAGAATACTGGAGTGGGTTGCAACTATAGTTGCTGAAAAGTGATGGGAAAAGCCCCCAAAGAAGAGAACCAGTAAGGAACCATTAAATTCCTATATAAACTCTTATCTGACCCACATATGCACAAGGCAAACAGCAAATGATCAAGTTAATGGTAAAAGAATTGAACTGAGATTTGAATTGCCATAAATAAATAAAATTTAAAAAAAGAATACATAAAATATTCCTAAAGGAAACAGCATAGGAGACTTGCAGAATTTTATAACAGAATTGTTATAAAACCATAATAATTAAGACATCCTAGTATTTACAGGGGGATACAGAAATTGACTAGTGGATGTGAATGGAGAGCCCAGAAACATAAACACACAAACTTGATAATAATGCATTGTATTTCTAAGGAGAAAATAAGGCCTTTTCAACAAAGGGTATTAAAACAATTTGTTATTCACTTGGAAAATAAAGTAAAAGTAAATTCCTGCCTAATCCAATATATAGGAATACAATGCAAGTGGATTAATGTCTTAAATATGAAAGGCACAAATATTTTACTATTTTGATAAATTTTTAAAATTAAATGCAAAGAATACAAACCATAAAAATAGACTGATACATTTGACAAAATTAAAATTAAGCATTTCTATTCATTGAAAGACAGCTTTAATTAAATGGAAAACACTATAAGTAGAGATATTTGCAACACTTACAACTGGTAAAAATTAATTTAAGCTCACATGAAGAACTTGTATAAATCTATAAAAATAAAAGCAATGTTATAGGATATAAAGGCAAAAGAGAAGTGGGGTATTTCAAAAACAAGAGAATATCAACATGAAAATAAGTGTAACAATCTAGGAACTATAAGTTAAAAATCCACACCCATTCTACATCTACCAGGTTGGCACCAAAAAGGAACAAAAAAAATAGTGGGACATCATCAAATCAGTAAGGATGCTGTTGGTAATGTGAACTGACATTGCTACTTGGACTTTGCACACTAATCTTGAATTTGCACATCACTAGAACTGAACCTTTCCCCTTCATATCCAGAGCCATCTTTGCACAAACAGCCCAGGAAACATGCCCAAGAATGTTAAGAACAGTGTTTTCTACAAGGGCTTGAAAGTGGAAATAATCTGAATGGATATTTTAGGATGTATTAAAATACTTAAATACTACTCAGTGGTGTTGATAAATCTAATTATTATTGTATGAATTAAAAATGTTTGTAGAGACTTCCCTGGCGGTCCAGTGGTTAAGAATCTGCACTTCCATTGCAGGGGGCACAGATTTGGTCCCTGGTCAGGGAACTAAAATCCTGCATACTGTGTGATGCAGCCAAAGAATAAATAAATAAGAATAAATTTAAGCACCTTAAAAAAGTAGGATTGCCCTACCATTCTTTATCCTTGCACACTGTGCATTTATCACAATTTATATTTATTTGCAGGTTTGGTTGTCTGATACCTATTTTATCACATTGGATTATTACTTCTGATGCTGTAGGATAATGTTTGTTTTACCAGGTACTGATACCTAGTACCTAGCACAGTGGCTAAGTGCTTAAGCACAGTGCCTGTTACCTGGCACCTAATGTGTGCAAGATATTTGCTGAATGAGTGAATGAATGTATGAATAGCTCTCCTCTGTACCACTCATCATTACGTACAAGATATGATGGACTAATGATCTTAAAATACTAATAATAATGTAAAACATCCCCAAAAAGTCCTTGACAAAATTAAAAAATGTGTGGGAACTGGAAAAAAACCTAAAATACCTGACTTTACAAGAGATAAAGGAGGGAGAAGCATTTCTGATAAAGGGATGCTAACTATTAACTATGTAAATAAACTACTCAAATTGCTTTATGGCTTTAATATTATTAGCAATCAAAATCCCAAGTGGAATTTTCATTTGGAACTTGGAAGATGACTTAAACGTGTATCTGAAAGAATATATGAGTTCGAATACTGGAAACAGTTTTACAAAAGTGATTACAGAGGGTCACTGAACAGCCAGAAGATAATATACACCATCAGGAAACAATAATTAAAATTCTGACAATAGTGAAAACCTAAACTGAAAATTTAGTGAAATAAAATAGAAAACATAATGAGTTTGTATGTAATACATATAGCTCAACAATTCAGTGGAAAAATAATTGCCAGCAACAGGGAAATTTTTCCTCTATTGAAAAAATGGATGATAGCTACCTCATAATATATATCAAAATAAATGCCAATGAAATAAAGACTTAAATGTGAAAAAGAGACTACCCAAAAATGAAAATAAAAGAGAATATTGCTCTAATCTAAGCAGAAAAGCATGAGTTAAGTCTCAAAAATAAGTAGATTTTTATAAAATATGAAATTATTCTGACATATTGCTGGTGTAGGTGGTAAAGATTACTCATTTCTTTCCACCCAGTGACCTAACTTCTAGCCATCTATCTTAAGGAAACAATCATATATAGGATCAGAAGTTTCTGTTAAGGGATGTTAATTTATTAATGAAAACAAAAAATAAATGGAAATTCTGTTTTTTAGGAGTAGGGGAAATGGCTGAATGACTGAAACATGCATATATGAGATAACATAAAGTTGCATTAAGATATTTAATGACATGAGCAAACCTGTATGGTACATTAAGATATAATATTTAAAACTGTATTACAGCACTAATCTGTGAATTCAATGTGATCCTAATGCCCAGTACAAAAGAAAAAATATATATATAAGTACTTGCATGTATATGTCCATGCATGTGTATAAGTGTGTGTGTATGTTAAGATAGGAGGAATAGGTTATTCAGACAAAGTCACTTGTGATGATATAAGAAAGCAATAAAAACAGGGAAAAAACAAAAACACAAGGAATCAAGATTGAGAAGAATTACACCCAAAAAGGTGAGCTTAGCATTTGGGGCTTCTTTCTTCCTAAGGGCATCTGTGAATTTCAAAGGAGGTGTCTGAGAGCTTCAGAGCAGAGCTGAGTGTTCAAGACTCAGGAACCTGGGGAACAAAAGCTGAGAGGAAGCAAAGGTGGAGATGCTGGAGGAGAAAAGAGTCCCCAGACAACCACTTGTATATTGGACTTGATCCTTGATCAGTAGTTGACCTCCCAAATATCTTTACTGTTGCATTTTAGTATCAAATAAGTATCTAACAATACTTAAAATGTTGAGTTATTTTTTAAAGCAAATTTTATGCAGGTGCTATTCCATTATAGAAGCTGCAGATCTGTGTTTCCATGAAAGGGAGGGGTATATATTGCTATGATGTCTCGGGTTGGTTATCTTATACAATCCCTCCAACTTACAGCTCTCTCTAGATCCCTGTAAGCCCCATCCCTGTAAGCCCCACTTGTAAGGCACCTCTGCCCCAGAGCTGACATACTGAATCTGAGATACTTAAGAAACATCTGTTGATCAATGCTTTATTTTTCTACCCTTACATATCTGTAAACTGCCATTGAGAAGTCTTCCTAACCCTTTACTCCTAAATAATTTATCTATTCAAAATTATTTATGGAGCCAGTTCTGTGTGTCAGGTACAGTTTTATAAGCTGGCAGTGTGCAAAGCAGATAAAGCTCAGTTCTCATTCTAGTGGTAGGAAACAGGTAATGAACAATTAAACCAGGGAATATTTAACACATAAGGGCTTCCCTATTGGCTCAGTGGTAAAGAATCCACCTGCAATGCAGGAGACGTAGGTGACATGGTTTTGATCCTGGGTTGGGAAGATCCGTTGGAGGAAGAAATGGCAGCCCACCCCAGTATTCTTGCCTGGAGAATCCCATGGACAGAGGAGCCTGGTGGGCTACAGTCTGTGAGGTCGCAAAGAGTCAGACAGGACTGAACACGTCAAGCACATCATTTAACACATGGTGATGCTGTGTGTGAGATAAATGCTAAGAAGAAAAATATAGCAGCATAAGGAAGATAGATAGTGATGGAGTAAGGTTGGGACTTCTCATTTAAACGGAGTTCAGAGAAAACTCTCTGATAAGAGATATTTGAGTAAGATCTAAAAAAATGAAGAGAGTCATGGAATATTTGGGAGGAAACAGAACACAAAGGCTCTGAGCTGGAGAAGCAAGAAGCCCGCTCAAGCCCATCATGAAGTCCACCATGGTTGGACAGAGAGGATGGAGGTGCTTTTAGGAGATGAGCTCTGAAATGTACCAAAGCGTCAGACTGTGCATGGCCTTGCACGTGATAAGAATATTGACTTCAGGGACTTTCCTGGGGGGTCCAGTGGCTAACACTTTGCACTTCCACTGCTGGGGACTCAGGTTTGATTCCTGGTCAGGAACTAAGATCCCACATGTTGAACAGCATGGCCAAAAAATGAAAAGAATACTGGCTTTTCTCTCTGTGAGACAGGAAGGCACTGGAGAGTCCTCAGTCCTGGGAGACATGACCCACCTTCCATGTTTTAAGGGTCATGCACTGGCTGCTGTGAAGAAAACAGACTCTATGAGGGGCCAGGATGAAGTTATGGAGAAAAGTTACAAGGCTCTTAGAAAGGTCCAATGAAGAGAGATTATGGTCTTGGACCAGGGTGGCAATTGTGCAGCTGGTGAGATTGGGCCAGGCCCTGAATACATGTCAAAGGTAGAGACAAGATTCACTGATAAATTTTATGTAGATGATGAAAAGAAGAGAAGAGATGAGAGTAACCTCTATGAAATTACTTATTCTCACCACACATGCAAATCATTTAGGGGCTTAAAAAGATGCAGATCCCCTCAGTCCTACTCAGACCTACTGAATAAACATATACAGGAATGAGGCCTGGGAATCTTCATTTTTTAGGAATCTCCCAAAATCACTTTCTGCAGTGGGTCCATGGGTTGCCATAGGGAATCACTGCTTCATGAAAACGGTCTGAAATCATTAATAACACTGCCTTTGACCTCCTATATATAGGTCCATCAGTCATGCTGTAATAGGGAAGAACAAAGTTGACTCCATATAGATCTATTTATTTTACTTTAACCTTTATATTCTCTTGTGTTTGCTTAAGAGTTAGGAATGTTGCCTATAGTTTAAAGTACACAGGATAGCCTATTCTCAAGGCTCTGACTTTTAAAGGTATGATGCTTTTCCACTCAAACAAGGGAAAAAAGTAAACAGAGAGGAACATTTGGTTAGCTGGAGATTTACAGGAACATGGTGACCTGACCTATGTGGACAGTTTCTGCATCAAGAAGTTTGCCACAATCAACTTCACCCTTCCCTCACTTTGCCTTTAAAAATGCTTTGCTGAGACCATTTCGGGGAGTTTCTGTTTCCTTGCATAGCCCAGCAATAAGCCTTTCTCTGCTCTGAACTCTGGTGTTTTGGTATTATTTGGCTTCATTGTGCGTTGGGCACATGAACTTGCGTTCACTAACATCACTAAATTCTGGACTCCCACAGGGCAGAGACCATTTCATTGTATCTCATCTCTTAACACAGGGTCTGGCATTGTAATACTCAACAAACACTTGTCAAATCTAATTAACTTGATGGAGTCACATGAGTGAATTTCAATGACCCACCTCTTGGGTGCAGTTTTGTGATGCCTGGGAAGAGGGATGTTATCACTGTGAGTGGGAAGCCCTCAACAAATTCATCCACATAGGATGAGTCCCTCCTCACCTTCCCCATCGTCTCTTCCTCCAAGCCCTGGAGATGGAAGCTTCTCCGTGTGGGCCAGGCTGGCCCCTTCCTCCCTGGGGCGGTGTCCACAGTGTGGGCACTGCTATTTGAGGCCGGGCAGTCGAGAGCTGGAAAGGCTCACAGAGGCAGCTGCCCCATTTGACACAGGATTTGCGCTTTTATCGTGGCAGCAAGATCTGTGCCATTCATTGCCAACTGGCCAGACCGGAGGAGGGAGAGAGGACTGACTCCCTGGGGATCCCCCCACCCTTCTGCACTCAAAGTTATGCCACAGGGACGTGCATCTCATTTCTCTGCAGTTCGCTTTGTACAGGGAGCATTGCCACAGTCTGCAGTCCAAGCTGTTGAAGGCTAGAAGAGATGCACTTTATTATAAGAACAGGAGAAAGACTGCCCTTCCATTCATTTCTGCGTTTCCAAAAGCATCCTTTCAAGTGCTACTGTGTGTATGGAAAGACTAACTCTGGGAAAGTGACTAGGGGACCTGTCCCTGTGGACAGTTTTACTTTTTTAATTTAGTAAGGAGGAATTCCCTGGTGGTACAGTGGATAAGAATCTGTCTGCCAATGCAGGGGACATGGGTTCGATCTCTGGTCAGGGAAGATTCCACACACCGCTAGGGGGCAACTAAGCCCATGTGCCACAACTGCTGAAGCCCTTGGACCTAGAGCCCATGTTGTGTAACAAGAGAAGCCACTGCCCCAGCACTAGAGAATAATCCCTGCTCAACTAGAGAAAGCCTGCGTACAAGCAAAGAAGACCCAGTTCTGGGGGTCCTGACAAAGTGAGTGGGGCAGCCACACACCAAGGGCCTTCACATCTGCCTGGTGCTGTAGCTTCTGCAACCAGAGACCTGGGTTTGCACTTCCTGTCGCCCCCATTTACTAGGCATTCGACCATAGGCCTACGGCCACTTTTTGCCTTTTGAACTTTCTCATCTGAACAATGGGAATAAGACTTCACCACATAGAAGTACATACATGTATAGCTATATATTTATATCTAAGAGATGGTGAAGGATAGGGAAGCCTGGCGTGCTACAGTCCATGAAGTTGTAGAGTCGGACACAACTTAGCCACAGAACAATGAACAATAAATATTTATATTATATATATATATATGAATATGCATAGCAGGTAACAGATATCCAATAAGTATTGTATATATAAACATGAGGTTATTTCCCCCAAAATTCTAGTGTACAGTGCAATATATATTTTTTATCTCTGAATAAATGATGCATTACAAATTACTATTCTAGCTGGTTTCTCTTCCTATTTTCTTGAGAAAGAAGCTACCTCCTAAATCAAGCACTGAAAATCATTCTGTGAGGATGCAGTATGCTATGATGCCAAAAATGAAAAGGTCATAGTTATAATCCTGAATGTTTCTAGCTCTCTTTAGTTTGACTTTGAGGGTGTTGTCTCTTTGAGTTTATATGAATGGGTTTGAGCACATTTCTTGAGTTAACCAATCCTACATCATATTTCTTATTCAAGCTTCAGGGGTGTTCTGAACACAGGAAAAAAAGATTTTCTCCCTTCAGTTTCAGAAATCACCCAGAGGACCGTGAAGTATTAACATCTCTTGTATTTATGCTAATTTACAAAGAATGTTTCTGCTCATTGTTTACTATGTAGAGAAGGTAGTAGGGGGAATTATGGAGTCATTCAATCCCATCTCCACCTTTCACCCCTGGGTGACCCAGGCAAGTCATTCCCCTCACTAAGGCCGTGGATATTAAATGGTGTGGTTTGCTTTGCTCTGTAGCACTTAGCAGTTTAGCCCAGTGGTTGGGGATCTGGGTTCCCAATGAGTGAGTGAAAGTGAAAGTTGCTCAGTCATGTCTGACTCCTTGTGAACCCACAGGCTGTAACCCACCAGGCTCCTCTGTCCATGGAATTCTTTAGGCAAGAGTACTGGAGTGGGTTGCCATTCCCTTCTCCAGGGGATCTTCCTGACCCAGGCATTGAACTCAGATCTGTATTACAGGCAGATTCTTTACCATCTGAGCCATCCGAGTTTCCAATAATACCACTTATTTGTTATGTAATCTTGGCCCCATTAGTTAATACAGCCCTCATTTATAACAGAGGAATGCCCTCCTAAAGATGCTATTGTATAAGTAATGATAGCAATCAGCAAAAGGCTTATAAGACAATCATTGCTCACTATGTGTTGACTGAGGTCATGGTTATTATTATTATTATTGTTTTTGTTGTACGTTCTATCACAAGAATGACTCATGGAGGGTCTGAGCAAGTAAGCAACCTGGGAAGCTTTGTGTTTGAGAAAGATGTCCAGCAATACAGCAGGAGGAAGAGTTATCACCCTCTGTGAGTTAAGGACTCAGAGAAGACTGGGATGGGGGTGATTAGGAGGCTCCATGGGCTCAGCTGAGCCAACTGGAGGCATAAAGGTACCACTGCCAGCATCCTCTGCCAGGGTTGTGGGTTCTTCTTACAGCTGTCGGTCTGAGACCAAGCTTCCTGCTTGTCCTTTATAATAATACATACTGAATTAGGAGAAGAAATTATAGGTAGTACATAATGAAGTTTAAAAAAATAACAGAGCATTAAAGTAGTAAACTTAAGAGCATATCTAAGGGGAAAAAATAATGCTGGCATGCTGAATTCAGAGGGCATATGATAGCATGATGAATTAAATGATGAAAAAAGTACATAAAAAACTCTGAGTTCAGTGAGAAATGACAAAATAATGAGGGGAAAAGGCAGTCTTTTCAGATGAGAACAAGAAGAGAGAATTATTCTGAAAAACAAAAAAATAAGAGGTGTATAAGATTTTTTTAAAAAAATGGATTAAACTCTGAGATTAAGGAGGAAGTAAAAATGTTAAAGGCTAAAAATAGGAAGGACTGGAGGTGAGGAAAAAGAAATGATTAAATCCTTCAAAAATAGACAAGGTAAGATGATGAAGTTAAATTTTTAAAAAATATCAGAAGTATAACAAGCAGTAGCTCAAAATTTAAAATAAACTATGTTCATGCAAAGCAGCTTAAGATACTAGCCCATTTACAATGTTTATTCCACAGTATTCAGAAAAGGGACAAACCAAGAGGCCAGTAACTGTTCCAATGGTGTTTTAAGGCTCAGGTAACTCTACCCTTAGCATCTCCTGCTTCTTTGCAAGGGAGGGAATGTGAGGAGAGCTTCCTTTTACTCCAATTGTGTACCAGATACTGAGCTTTGGCCTTTATGCATGCTATTTTATAGCAATCCAAAGGAGCTTCCATGGTGGCTCAGATGGCAAAGAATCTGCCTGCAGTGCAGAAGACCCTGTGTTGGGAAGTGTCCCTAGAGAAGGGAATGGCAACCCACTCCAGTATTCTTTCCTGGAGGATTCCATTGATAGAGGAGCCTGGTGGGCTACACTCCATTGGGTCACAAAGAGTTGGACATGACTGAGCAACTAACAGACTTGGTCTTATTAGCTCCATTTCACGGAAATGAAAAATAAGACTCAGAGAGGTTAAGTAATTACCCAAGGCCACAGAGCTAGGAAGTGGTACTAGAATGACCAATTGGTCTTGGTTTTCTTGGAACACAGAACTTTGCCTTAAAACCTGGATGGTCCTGGGAAAACCAGAAGGAGTTTTCCTAGCATGCTTTCTGTACAGCCTCCTTGCCATCTACTCCAGTGGTCCCTAACCCTTTTGGCACCAGGGATCAGTTTCACAGAAGACAATTTTTTCATGGTTGATGGGGAGCTGGTTTGGGGATGATTCAAGCACATTACATTTATTGTGCACTTTATTTCTATTATTACCACATCAACTCCATCTAGGATTATCCAGCATTAGATCCCAAAGTTCGGGGATCCATGATCTATTCAATTCACAGAGCTCAAGAATCAGCCTGGTCCTCACCCCATGAAGAAGCAACTCTCCTCTTTGTTTTCTGCTCTGTGGGACTGTATCTCATATAGTCATCTATCATCACTCAAATGGTGGTGATCAGTCTCATCTGCTATCAACTCTGCATCCCCAGGGCCTTGCGTAGTGCTTACACTTAACCTGTGTGTATGTGTGTGTGTGTGTGTGTGTGTGTGTGTGTTAGCTCTCAGTGGTGTCTGACTCTTTGTGATTCCCTGGACTGTAGCCCACTAGGCTCCTTGGTCCATGGGATTCTACAGGCAAGAATACTGGAATGGGTAGCCATTCCCTTCTCCAGGGGATCTTCCCCATCCAGGGATCAAACCCGGGTCTCCAGCAATGGAGGCAGATTCTTTACTGTTTGAGCCACCAGGGAAGCCTGCTCCTCATTCATTCTTAGAGGCAACAAATATTTACTGAGTGCCTCCAATAGGTGAGGCAGCAAGCTAGGACTACATAAAGATGGATCAAAGAAACACAGGCCCTGCCCACATGAAATGTACAGACTGTTAACACTTCAGGCCTTTGGGATATGTTTGTTGAATGAATGAATGAGTTTGGTTTTGGACAGACGAAAGGGATGTGAGCTGTTCAGCTTCCTGCCTTCCCTTAGGGGATGCCTCAGTTAAAGATTCTCAAGACGCTTTTTTTTCTGGCCATGCACTGTGTGGTTTGCAGGCTCTTAGTTCCCCAACCAGGGATGGAAAAAAATGCCCCCTACAGTGGAAGCGTGGAGTCCTAACACTGAACTGCCAGGGAAGTCCATGAGGCAAATTTTCATGGATAACCAAGGGAAGAAAGAAAGTGTCTGTTCTCAGTTGTCCCCCTTCAATTATCCAGGAAGCTTCTATGGTTTATGATTTTAGAGTTTGGGAGTCAGAATTTAACCCCAACACTCTACCTCTGAGAGCCTCTGAGTCTATTTTGATTTTTAATAGAAATGACTATTGATGACCTATTATACATATTCTAGGCACTATCCTGGGCTCTGGGGATACAGAACAAGTCTCTTTTGCCTGAAGCTTATATTCCATTGAACTTTACTATTCACATGCAAAAGAATAAAGGAATCCCTATGATCTAGGGTTATTGAAAAGATAAAATAAAATAACACACAAAACTTACTCTCAAAGTTATTATAGCTTAGCAGTCATAGAAGAATCATCATAAGTGATGATTCTTTGTGAGTAGTTATAAAGATTGAAGGAGGCAACTGTCTGACTTCCCGGGTGGTCCAGTGGTTAAGATTCCCTGCTTCCACTGCAGAGGGTGTGGCCAAAAATTTTTTTAAAAAAGGGGGCTGGGGAGGCAGTTGCTATAGATAGAGAACTACTTAGCATTTACACAGTCAGTTCAGTTCAGTTCAGTCGCGCAGTCGTGTCCAACTCTTTGTGATCCCATGAATTGCAGCACATCAGGCTTCCCTGTCCATCACCAGCTCCTGGAGCTTACTCAAACTCATGCCCATCAAGTTGGTGATGCCATCCAACCATCTCATCCTCTGTCATCCCCTTACCCTCCTGCCTTCAATATTTCCCAGCATCAAGGTCTTTTCTAGTTCTTCACATCAGGTGGCCAAAGTGTTGGAGTTTCAGCTTCAGCATCAGTCCTTCTAATAAATATTCAGGACTGATTTCCTTTAGGATGGACTGGTTGGACCTCCTTGCAATCCAAGGGACTCTCAAGAGTCTTCTCCAACACCACAGTTCGAAAGCATCAATTCTTCAGCGCTCAGCTTTCTTTATAGTCCAACTCTCACATCCATACATGACTACTGGAAAAACCACAGCTTTGACTAGATGGAGCTTTGTTGGCAAAGTAATGTCTTTGATTTTTAATATGCTGTCTAGGTTGATCATAGTTTTTCTTCCAAGGAGCAAGCGTCTTTTAATTTCATGGTTGCAGTCACCATCTGCAGTGATTTTGCAGGCCCCCCCCCCATAAAGTCTTTCACTGTTTCCATTGTTTCCCCATCTATTTGCCATGAAGTGATGAGGGACTGGCTGCCATGATCTTAGTTTTCTGAATGTTGAGTTTTAAGCCAACTTTATTTTACACAATAAACACCCCAAAATTGCAGCCACTAGTATAGAAGTTTTCACATAGGCTGCCTCCAGAAAAAGGCAGTGGGCAGAGACTAAGGAGGAGCCACTGGGGTTTGGTTCTCTGTCTCTCTCTTCTTTCTCCCGTATGTGCTCCCTGGCTCGTAGTCATAGAGGATATGCTGGGGTTCTCTAGATCAGCTTTTTGCCCCTAAAGAGCTGCCCTTTTATGCCCCTCTCTATGCTGATATCTCTGGGTGGTATCAGGTCTCTTTTTCAGTTTCCATTTGGGTTCTTCCACGGCTAGTTCAGGAAGGAGCCAAGAAGACAGGAAGAGAGAGAGAGACTGGGGCAAGCCCTCATTCTGCAGCAGCCTGGGCAAAGACCGTGTTCCTATGTAACTAACATGACAGCTCTCACCAGGTTTTGATAATACCACCCCTCTCCTTGCCCCATCAGATCTCTGGGGGTGGAAACAGCATTCTCTGTGTCTCATCATGCTTTGTAGCTCCCTCAGTCTGATCCTGGGGCTTCCCAAATGGCACAGTGGTAAAGAATCTGCCGCCAATGCAGGAGACCCAAGATATGTAAGTTCGATCCCTGGTTTGGGAAGATCCCCTGGAGGAGGACATGACAACTCACTCCAGTATTCTTGCCTGGGAAATCCCATGGACAGAGGAGCCTGGTGGGCTACAGTCCATAGAGTTGCAAAGAGTCAGAAATGACTGACTGACTGAGCTGGCATGCATGAAATCCTATCCCAAACATTTGCCTGATTGACAATGGAACCAAGAATACGCCAAAATCCATTCCATATCACTATGCTCAATCCTCCCATGCAGAATACTCAGCCCTCCTAACCTTAGGACTCACAAACACTGCCTTGAATATTTCAGTTAAAGACAGCGTCATCAGGAATTCTTATTAATATTAATATCAATTAATATCAATATTAATGGATTTTTTTTAGGAGGAGATGCTTTTTCTGGAGGCTTGACCACATCAACCAACTCAACTGTTACTTTGCAAGGAAAATCAGGAGCCAAGTCCAGGTGCAGAGTTTTGTCATATGTGCCCAGAGTATTGGAGGAAGCTTCTCCACTGGACTCTGAGTTTTACATGGAGTTTTAAATTGTAACCTAGCAGAGTTTTCTCATTTGTACATTTAGCTTCTCTTGTTGGGACCTAACAAATGCCATGATAGGCTTCAGGGACTAAGGTAGGACTCACGGGAAAAGCTGAGTCATTGCCCAGTGAGATCATCCCCACAGATGCCAGGACTTGTCTAATCAGCATACTCCCTGTAACCTGGTTTGAGTTTATCAGGACGTAAAAGACATCCCCCTGCAGCCAATAGAGACTAGCCAATTAGTAAATACTAGGAAACTCCTGCAGCCAATCAGCCCTTGCCAAATCTCTGTTCTAACAAGAACCTATAAATACTGCTGTAAATCTGGGCTCAGGGCTCCTTGCTCCACTCCACTGCGTTGGATGTGGTGGGAGCCCTAGCTGGAGCTAGAAATAAAACCCCTTCATGCTTTTGCATTGCTGTGGACGTCTTATTCTCTCAGTTTTGGGGACTCGGACCCTGGGCATAACACTCTGTATTGCAATTACAAGTTGGGGGTAAGAAAGAAGAACAAAGAGAGAGAGGGAGAGAGGTAGGGAAAGAAAAGGGAAGGGAAAGGAAGGGAGGGGAAAAGAAGAGAGAGAAGAAAAAACCTAGGTTGCATATTAAAAAGCAGAGACATCACTTTCTCAACAAAGGCTTGTATAGTCAAAGCTACGGTTTTCCCAGTAGTTACATACGGATATGAGAGCTGGACCATAAAGAGGGCTGAGTGCTAAAGAATTGATGCTTTTGAGCAGTGGTGTTGGAGAAGACTCTTGAGAGTCCCTTGGGCTGCAAGGAGATTAAACCAGTCAATCCTAAAGAAAATCAACCGTGGATATTCATTGGAAGGACTGATGCTAAAGCTAAAGCTCTAATACTTTGGCCACCTGATGTGAAGAACTGACTCATTGAAAAAGACCCTGATGCTGGGCAAGATTGAGGGCAAGAGAAGAAGGGGGTCGCAGAGGATGAGATGGCTGGATGGCATCACTGACTCAATAGACATGAATCTGAACAAACTCTGGGAGACAATGAAGGAGAAGGAAGCCTGGCGTGCTGATGCTCATGGGGTCTCAAAGAGTTGGGCACGACTGAGCAACTGGTTTGAGCATGGTGTCTGTTCATGAGCACGTGGTGTGAGAGGACAAGGATTTATGGTCTGTTTCAGTCTGTGGCCCCCACCCCATCTGACTGGATGTGCCACTAGGTTTAAAGTTACATCATGGCTTTAAACACAAGCCAACTGCTTCACCTGGCCTCGACCATTCCAGAGTAAAACTTGCCTATGTTGGCTTATGGAGGTAGGATACATCCATTTGCTGACTTCTTTTGGCATTTAACAGATTTTTTTTTTTAACAGCCTGACTTTTGACTACGTTGTCCTCTTTAAAACCAAACCTCAGTGTAAGCTGTGATTCTAAAGTAGAGTAGGTTTCACCCAAGTAGTGTATGTTGCATTGTGACACGTGTAGCAGAAAATACGGAAGTTAGCAAAACAAGTAGAGATGGGAAAAGTCAGAGTCTGGATGCCCACAACTCCTGGAGCTGGCAGGTGAATAATAAACGTTTCTTTGAATGAAAAAAAGGAATGAATGACTCATTTGCTGCTGGCAGTCAGGAAAGACTCAGGTGTCCTTTCTGAAAAGACTCTTGATGCAAAAGGCACAGGGCATTTTGCAGCACTGTGTTGGAAATGAAGCCTATAAATATTCACAGGCAGGCAAATCAGATATGTTTTGAAGACCCAAGTGGACACTGATTCAATTCTCTTCTCTCTCCATCTAGGGCCTGTCAGGCATCGCCTCTCAAGTGCTTTATGGATGTGGCTAGGAGGAGGCAAAGGGTCAGCTGGGGAATGCAAGACTCAAATGAATTGCTCCCTTGCTGGATGGACCCTCCTGGTCCGGTCACTGGCAGGTCACTGATGAAATGTCGCCCTTTGTCACATTCTCCGTTCCTAACACACAGGACACGGAAGAGCTGGGCATCTGCTTTAGCTACCTTTAAGAGTGCTTTCTCTCAGGACTTCCCTGGTGGTCCAGTGGTTAAGAATCTGCCTTGCAATTCAGGAGGTGAAGGTTCAATCCCTGGTCGGGAAACTAAGATCCCACACCCTGAAGAACAACTAGAGTCTGTGCTCTGCAACAAAAGATCCCACATAACGCAACTAAGACCTGATGCAGGCCAGACCAAAAAAGGGGGTTCTTCTTCCAGAGTTAGCTTCAAAAATTTAAAAAATGGAGGTGATGGTATGAGCCTGGGTGGTTTTGCTTAGCTTGGAGATAGATGCATATGCGGGAGTCTGGCTGGGGGAGAATATTAAACATGTCTCCAGTGGTGTCATGTCAGACCCCAGGATGTCCTTTGTGACAGAAGGGGTGTGAGAATGGGCACAAGATGGCAGGATCCAGTGGTTGCATCACTCCCAGGAGCTGAGGGATTGAATAAGGGAGAACCTTGGTGTCATTTGGTAGTCAACCTCTCCAAAGATGGGACACCACTCTCCAGGATGCAGTGGACACTTCAAAGGCATGATGCTAAGCCCTGGTAGGTGGGATGCATGAGTCTGAGAAATAAAGAGGTGAAGCAGGAGTGACCCCACTTACTGTCTCTCCCAGTGACCCACCTGGGGAGCCTGAAACCCTGAGCGCTATAGCTTTAGAGTTCCAGCTCGCCACAGGGTGAAAACTTCCACCAGGTGACAGAGTAACAGTCCTCCAAAGTATAAAATATGGCATGTTGGGCTCATTAGGCCAAGGAACCAGCAGACAAGCAGAGTCATCATTCAGGCAGGAATCATATCCTGGCCTAGGAAAGGCATGGTGACCAGAGGCTCAGACGCCTGAGGGGTTAGAAACTGGACCATGCCATCAGGTAAACCACCAAGAGGTGCTAAACCACCAAGAGATGTAAACCACCGCCAGAGATGCTAGCTGGTGGAGAGGGGAGTCTAGAACACAGACAAGAGGAGGGACACCATGTATACCAGTTGGGCCCCCAAGACCAGCTGCAACAGTGGAAGCTGATTTGTCTCAGGCACTGCCCTCTTCTAGGCTTGCCCAGGAAAGACAGGCTCACCAGGGTCATAGAGAAACTGCTCTCAGAATTTACACAAAGATGTAGATCCCAGTGGCACAAGGAGTGAACTGTGGTGGGTCTTGGGATGAGCCATTAGGTCTCCCTCTAGGAACCAGGGACATATTCTCCTAGGATTCCTGCCAAGGGCTGGCATCGTTCTTTGAGCATCAACTCAGCTGAGAGGGCCTCCACACCCAAGGTCACTCTCTAAGACCAATGAACTTGGAGGTATGAATGCTCATAACTTCAGCTCAAAAACATAATCCTGGCTTCAGAATTCCCCCTGGACTTTGTAGGTGGTCCGATGGTTAAGACTCCGCATCTCCATTGTAGGGTGCACAGGTTCAGTGCCCTGTTGGGGAACTAAGATCTTGAATGCCACATGGACCAGCCAAAACCAAACAAACTTCCCATGGAATTACTGAGATTGCTGTTGAAATTGATTCAGAGCTCAATTTGTCCCTTTGTCTAGTTTTACTTTCTTCTCTTCCCTTCCACGGGAGCTGATTCCCAAAACATCCCCTGATAAACTCCCAATGCTCACCCACCTCTGAGTCTGCTTCTCAGAGGACCCAACTGGTAATAACCAGAAAGCATTCAGAGCCCTCACGGATGCTGTCAGCCTCCAATATTGGCTGAACGAATAAATATGTTCAATGAGTGATTTAAATAATGAGTGTATTTTGCCATCCAGACCACTAGATGGATGATGATTTAACTGTGTCATAGAGAGTTCTCTTCTTTCTTCATCCATTTTATATTTACTGAGCCCCAATAATGACCTGTGAAGTGAAGCGAAAGTTGCTCAGTTCTGTCCGACTCTTTGTGACCCCTGGGCTATACAGTCCATGGAATTCTCCAGGCCAGAATACTGGAGTGGGTAGCCTTTCCCTTCTCCAGGGGAACTTCCCAACCCAGGGATAGAATCCAGGTCTTTCACTTTGCAGGCGAATTCTTTACCAGCTGAGACTTAATGGAATCCCAAGAACACTGGAGTGGGTAGCTTATCCCTTCTCCAGGGGATCTTCCTGATCCAGGAATCGACCTAGACACTGTTTTATTTTATTAAAAAAAAATTCTTATTGGAGTATGGTTGATTCACAACCCTGTGTTAGCCTCAGGTATACAGCAATTGAACCAGCCCCCCTCCACCACAAATATATACATATACATGCATTCTTTTTTCAGATTCTTTTCCCATATAGGCCACCTCAGAATACTGAGTAGAGTTCCCTGTGTTATACAATAGGTCCTTATTAGTTATCCACTGTCTACACGGTAGTGCGCACATGCCAAGCCAATCCCCATTTCCCAATCCACCACATCCCCCCGTTTTCCTTCTGGTAACCAAAAGCTTGATTTCAAAAGCTGTGAGTCTGTTTCTGTCTTGAAAGCAAGTTCATTTGTACCCTTTTGTAAAAAAAAAAAAAAAAAATTCACATATAAATGACATCACACGATATCTGTCCCTGTCTGTCTGGCCCACTTCACCTAGGATGATGATATTTACGTCCATCCATGTTGCTGCAAAAGGCATCATTTCACTCTTTTCCATGGCTGAGTAACGTTCTGTCATATATACGTACCACACCTTTCCCATCCATTTCTCTGTTGATCAGCATCTAGGTTGCCTCCACATCTGTTTTAGATTCTCATGGCAAATAAGACCTTCTCTCAGGGCCCTCCTTATGGGACACTCTGTAGGAACTTTAATTTAGATGACATAGTTCAGGGAAAACCTCTCTGGGGCTGGACAGTTTAAAGGAAACCTGCAGAATGAGGAGGAGTTGGCCAATAAAAGAGGCAGGCAACATCTACCCCAGGCAGAGGGCAAGCAGAGAGGGTGACGCTAGAGTAAGTGAGGCAGGGGGAGAGCAAGGGCAGAGGGCTTCTTGCTGATGCTCTGAAGCTTGTTTCAGCCTGGCGCTCTGGGGATGAGCCACTTCTAGGTCACGGTGAAAACCACAGAAGATGATTTTCCTACCCAATGTATCTCTGCCCTGAGACTCTCTCTTCCTGCGATTTGAGATCAGAACTACCCTTTCTTCTCCAGCCTCCCCCACCGTCTCCTCCTTCCCCTCCCTCCAAAGCAGATGGTGCTGTCAAGGAGGTGGTGGTAGCAGTTCCCAAGGAAGTTTTTGGTGTGAGCATGAAGGAGGTGTTGTGTAACGTGATGGTTACTATGGCAAGTTTTATTGGGTAATTGGGTTTGAAGAAACATTTTGATTCATCATTAGCTACTGAGCTAAAATTAGTGCCTCACCAAGAGCCTGTTTTCTCTTAAAATGTGTCTGCTGTTCTGATAAAGTGCAGTATGCACCAAAAATTTGAGCATTAAGTCACCTAAATCTTGATCTTGACTCCTCCAAGAAGGCCCAATTATCATCTGCATTACTTCACAAAAAGGCATGTTTGTTGTTATGGATGAATATAGTATTGACGTAGATGAAAAAAAAAAAAAAGAGTCCATTATGTCCAAGTTGAACAGCCCGATTCATAGAGAAGATAACTTTATAGGGAATAACTTTATAAAGTTCCTCAACTACACAATTTTACAGGCAGGGGATAAAGCCAGTCTCCCAGCATTTCTTTTATCAAATGAGTATACAGAATAGAGTGGTTGAAATATGGCAATCTACCAAAGGACAAACACTGGTCAACCTCTGTAGCAGAGAATAGACATTGGCTAATCTGTGGCACTAGTGGTAAAGAACATGCCTGCCAATGCAGGAGACATAAGAGAAATCGGTTTGATCCCTGGGTCAGGAAGATCCCCAGGAAGAGGACATGACAACCCACTCCAGTATTCTTGCCTGGAGAATACCATGGACAAGGAACCTGGCAGGCTACACTCCATAAGGTCGCAAAAGAGTCAAACACGAGTAAAGTGACTTACCACAAGCCCAGAATCTGTTGCCAAAAGTTTAGTTTACTCTCACTTTTCCAAGTTTACCCATTTAATGTTTGAATCAAATAAAATATTCTTCAAACATTTAAGTCCATGGTGGTTATGAGTAAGTGCCGTGTGTTTGGGTCTATAGGGCTGAGTTATATACCTTGTGACATATTAGGTAGTAAAAATATAACGGAAGCCAAGAACATGAAGTGTCTCCAGCCCATGGTGACTCATACTTAACGCCATCCTGTTTGCAATTTTTTTTCATATTATTCTATGTTTGTCTCTTAATTCTGCTACTGAACACAGCTAAGCCTATTTTGTCAGCTTTAAAAAGTGGGACAACTAAATTTCCAGGATCGCCACAAGATAAAAAGAGGTCACCTAAGGACAAACCCCACCATGCTGTCGCCTACACTAACCTAGGAGTACAAAGATCTGCCTCTGGGATTTGAATTCTCAACTTTGCCCCTTACCTAAATGTGGGGAGATGGAGCTTTAAAAATGTCTCTAAGCTTCAGGCTCCTCACATGTTAAGTGGGGATAATAATAGTACCTACTTCATAAGTTTTTGTGATGGAGAGAAGTGATTACATGGATCCCTTGGCATACAATGATCAGTTAGTACGTGTCAGCTGTTACTATCAAGTCATTTCTTTTTCTCAGCTAGACTGTATGTTCCTTTGCGTGTGTGCTAAGTTGCTTCAGTAGTGTCTGACTTTTTGCAGCCCTATAGACTGTAGCCCTCTAGCCACTTCTGTCCATGGGATTCTCCAGACAAGAATACTGGAGTGGGTTGCCCTGCCCTCCTCCAGGGGACTCTTCCCAACCCAGGAACTGAACCCACATCTCTTATGTCTCCTGCATTGGCAAGCGCGTTCTTTAGCACTAATGCCACCTGGGAAGCCCGCATGTTCCTTTAATGAGTGACAATCAGTTCAGTTTAGTAGCTTAGTTGTGTCCAACTCTTTGCAACCCCATGAATTGCAGCACGCCAGGCCTCCTTGTCCATCACCAACTCCCGGAGTTCACTCAGATTCACGTCCATCGAGTCGGTGATGCCATCCAGCCATCTCATCCTCTGTCGTCCCCTTCTCCTCCTGCCCCCAATCCCTCCCAGCATCAAAGTCTTTTCCAAAGAGTCAACTCTTCGCATCAGGTGGCCAAAGTACTGGAGCTTCAGCTTTAGCATCATTCCTTCCAAAGAAATCCCAGGGTTGATCTCCTTCAGAATGGACTGGTTGGATCTCCTTGCGGTCCAAGGGACTCTCAAGAGTCTTCTCCAACACCACAGTTCAAAAGCATCAATTCTTCGGCACTCAGCCTTCTTCACAGTCCAACTATCACATCCATACATGACTACTGGAAAAACCATAGGCTTGACTAGACGGACCTTAGTCGGCAAAGTAATGTCTCTGCTTTTGCATATGCTATCTAGGTTGGTCATAACTTTTCTTCCAAGGAGTAACAATAGTCATGCCTAATTCTTTTGGATGCTATAACTGTTATGACAATGTATCTATTTTGAAAACTTGGATACTTTTGAGAGTGAGAGGAGGCAGGCACCAATCTGGGGTGCCCTGGGCACTCTGTAATATATAGTGACCCTACCTATGGCACATGCTCCTGGCTTAGGCACAGGCCAATTATATAAACCTTCAAGCTACACTCTTGGGCAATGGCTTAATAAAGGGCCATGTCTTCAATTCTGTAAGTGCAGGCACCACTCTAGGGTCTGGGGATATGTCAATCAACAAAAGAGATCAAACCCCTTCTTCTACTTATGACGATACAGACAATAAACAAAGGAATACAAAAAGACGCACCCCCAGTGTTCATTGCAGCACTACGTAAAATAGTTAAGTAGTACTTAAATTACATAAAGCAACCTAAATGTCCATGGACAGATGAATAGATAAAGAAGATGTTGTACATATATACAATGAAATATTAGTCATAAAAAGGAATGAAATTGGGTCATCTATAGTGACATGGACGAACCCAGAGTTTGTCATACAGAGTGAAGTAAGTCAGAAAGAGAAAAACAAATATTGTATATCAACACCGGAGAAGGCAATGGCACCCCACTCCAGTACTCTCGCCTGGAAAATCCCATGGACTGAGGAGCCTGGTGGGCTGCAGTCCATGGGGTCACAAAGAGTCGGACACGACTTCACTTTCACTTTCACTTTTCACTTTCATGCATTGGAGAAGGAAATGGCAACCCACCCCAGTGTTCTTGCCTGGAGAATCCCAGGGATGGGGGAGCCTGGTGGGCTGCCATCTACAAGGTCACACAGAGTCGGACATGACTGAAGCGACTCAGCAGCAGCAGCAGCAACAGCAGCATATTAACACATATATGTGGAAAGTAGAAGAATGGTGCTGATGAACCTAGCTGCAGAGATGCAGATGGAGAGAACGAGCTTGTGGACACAGAGGGGGAAAGGAGACAGTGGGACAAATGGAGAGAGCACCACGGACACATGCACGCCACCACGTGCGAAAGAGACAGCTAGCAGGAAGCTGCCGCACAGCACAGGGGGCTCAGCGTGCTGCTCTGCACTGATGGGCTGGGATGGGAGAGGAGGTCCAAGAGGGAGGGCATACAGGCGCATGTGTAGCTGATGCACGTTGCCTACAGCAGAAACTAACACAGCATTGTAGAGCAGTTACACTCCAGTAAAAACAAAACACCAAAGCTGCTGGCCCATAAGAAAAATACCAAAGGAATATAAAATTATAGTATTTCCTGTGCACTGGTGAAGAGTGCTATGGAGAAAAATCTCTGATCAAGTTATATTTGAGCAGAGAGCGCCCCAAAAGGTGAGCAAACCATGTAGATATCCAAAGGAATATTGTGGAGTATATACTCCATTATCGACAAACATTCATAACAATAAATGGAAATGAGAAGACAAAATATAATCTAAGCAAATTTATGAAGACTTTAAAAACTCATTTCAGATATGCCTGTTGTTTTCCCTATAATTTTGGCAATTTGATCTTTAAATAATTTATAACATAACAGCTTTAACCAGCTGTCACCATTATAAAAATAGTAGTTAAATTTATTATGTATCTCCTACGTGTGTGGTACTTTACCACAATAGGTCAGCATGGGGGTTATGGCACCTGCTTTTCCAATGAGAGACACGAGGCTCAGAGAGGTGAACATCCTCATGTGTATCCATGACTAGGTAGAGGAACCAGGCCTGAAATACAGACCCCAGTTTGCAGATTTCAAATGTCTTGCCTTTTGTCTGATGACTTTGCTTGTAATCCTAACACTTAGATAAGAAGCCTGTGTCCATCTGAGAACAAGAGCAAACATCAAGACATAGTTAAAGATGGAAATTCCTTTCTTCCTTTATCATTCAACAAATGCTTTCCAAGGTCCTACTACAGGCCAGGTACTGTTCTAGACTTTGAGGATACATTAGTGAGAAGTGGACATCATTTTCTATCTGTGGGCCTGCACTGCTGGCAGAAACAAATAATACAATTACATAAATTATTTGAAGTGGTAGAAGGTGAAAAAGCTGGCTTAAAACTCAACATTCAAAACATTAAGATCATGGCATCTAGTCCCATCACTTCATGGGAAACAGAAGGGAAAAAAAGTAGAAGCAGTGACAGATTTTATCTTCTTGGGCTCCAAAATCACTGCAGACAGTGACTATAGCCATGAGACTGAAAGATGATTTTTCTTTGGAAGGAAAGCTATGACAAACCTAGACAGCGTGTTAAAAAGCAGAGACATCGCTTTGCTGACAAAGGACCGTATAGTCAAAGCTATGGTTTTCTCAGTAGTCATGTACAGATGTGAGAGTTGGACCATAAGGAAGGATGGGCACTGAAGAGTTGATGCTTTTGAACTCTGACACTGGAGGAGACTCTTGAGAGTCCCTTGGACAGCAAGGAGATCAAACCAGTCAATCGCAAAGGAAATCAACCCTGAATATTCATTGGAAGGACAGATGCTGAAGCTTCAATACTTTGGCCACTTGATTCGAAGAACTGACTCACTAGAAAAGACCTTGATGCTGGGAAAGATGGAAGGCAAAAGGAGGAGGGGTGACAGAGGACAAGATGGTGAGATAGCATAACCAACTCAATGGAAATGAATGTCAGCAAACTCCAGGAGATAGTGAAGGAGAAACAGCCTAATGTGTCCATGGGGTCACAAAGAGTTGGACATGACTTAGTGACAGAACAACAACAAAAAGAAGGTAAAAAGCATGCTTTCAAATAGAGCAATGGGACTTCCCTGGTGGTCCCGTAGCTAAGACTCCATGCTCCCACTGTGGGGGCCCAGGTTCAGTCCCTGGTTGGGGAACTAGATCCTGCATGCCACAACTCAAGATCTTGCATGTTTGGATCGAAGCAGTCAGAGATTCCATGTGCTGCAATTAAGACCCGGCACAGCCAAATAAATGAATAAAAACAAAATACTGCAACGTAAAATACAGTGGAATGTAGGTTGGGGTGGGGTGGGGTGGGGTAGGGATGCTGTGTGAGAGAGAGGTTACAAATTTAAATGAGAACATCAGGGTAGATGCTGCCACCGAAAGGGTGGCTTTCCTGCCAAAGTGTGAAAGAGGAAGTTGACAGGGGGATCTCTGGGTTAAGGACATCCCCAGCAGATGGTAAGGCCAGGAGGGTGTACTCAAGAATTTCTAGGAGAGTTGAGACTGGAGCAGAGTGAACAAGGGAGAGAGTAGTAGGAACCCGGGCAGCAGGTGGAGGGCCAGAGTGGACTCCAGCTTGACCAGCATGAGATGGGGAGTCGTGATTGGTTTGCAGCAGAGGAGGGGCTCTGTTGATGACGCATTTGTTTCGGGAGTTATCCTCTGAAAAGCCATTGGTCCATCTGCTAGAACGTGCAGAATACTCAATGGCTTCCTGAGCTCTCCTAAATTTTCTTCAGCTCGAAGTTCTTCTCCCGACCCATCCAAGAAGCTGGAAGAAGGACTCCTGCTTTGATCAGAAGGGACCTTTGGGAGCATGAGCATCCCCTCAAATTTGGAATGCCTGAGATTCTGAAGTGCAGTAGAAAGCCAAGCTAGAGGATTGGAAGCACTCAGATTAGTGTTCCTTGCTCCTACCCTTCTGTAGACAAAGGCCATGGCTTTGAATTCAAGTACAGGACATAAGTTTGCAAAGTCGTTCTTTAGGGTATGGGATGAGAAGCTCCGGGAAACCAGATGCTAGAAGACTTGCCCCATCTCCTGGAGTCTCTGTGGGCAGCTGCCAGAGGATGCTGCTCTCACTTGTGACCACTAGCAAATCTGACCCCATTGTCCACTGGAGGCAGGCACTGGAACCAGTTAGCAATAATAGCCTTGTAATGTAAAATAATATGTGCGGGCTCAGTCGTGTCTGACTCTTCATCACTCCATGGACTATAGCCTGCCAGGCTCCTCTGTCCGTGGAATTTTCCAGGCAAGAATACTGGAGTGGGTTGCCATTTCCTACTCCAGGGGATCTTCCCAACCCAGGGATCAAACCCATGTCTCCTGTGTCTCCTGCATTGGCAGGTGGATTCTTTACCACTGTGCCACCTGGCAAGTTATAATCACAATCCATTAACAATTAATTTCCTTTGCCCATCAGAGTTTTAGAAATGGTGACAGAGAAGTATGCCAAGTTAGAGAAAAAGAAATCCCACTAGTAAATGAACAGTCCAGGATAGTACCCTGCCCAATGTCAGGATACTAAGAAACATTTCAGATGCAAGCTTCCAGGTCTGATGAGCAACAGGGCTAGTAACTTGCCCTCCATAACCAAGTTATTATACCATCTGATACACTGAATATCAGAAAGCTTTAAAATATAAATTGTATTAACAACTGCCAAGTGTATTTTTTTGGTATGAGTGCTTTAAGTAAGTGGATCATTTAGAGAAAGCGTTGGTTCAATGGAAAGAAATGGGCTTTGAAATACATGTCCTCCTTCAATATTTAACCAAAATAGTGACTCAATAGAGTTCCAATACTGTCTCTTTTAGCTATTATTTTTTAAAGGTCAAAGAGAATACTCAGAGAAAGAGACACAACTCTTTTACTTTTTTCTTTTTAGTAAAACACACCATGTTGGAGAAATGATGTTTGATTACATTCTTTCAGCCTTCCATCAAGTGATTTGGAAGTAGCAGTTTAAAAATATCAAAGGCGTACATTTTTATTAGTCAGGCTATTCGCTAGTGCTTTGGCCTGAGCCTTTTGCCAGTTATTTCATTTTGGCCATGTCACTTTCCCCAACAGCTCTGTTCGTTCATTCAATAATTACAGATTATCAGTTATGTGCTAGGCAATGTTGTAGGGGCTGGAAAGATGACAGTGAATTAAAGAATCAAGGTCTCGGGACTTCCCTGGTGGCCCAGCGGCTGAGATTCTGAGCTCCCAATGCAGGGGGCTCAGGTCCAATCCCTAGTTGGGGAACTAGATCCCACATGCCGAAACTAAGAGCTGGCATGCCACAGCTAAATACCCCACAAGCCACAGCTAAGACCAGGTGCAGCCAAATAGATACAATAAATTAAAAAGTAATAAATATTAAAAAAAGAACCAAGGTCTTTGCCCTTATGAAGCTTCCACTGCAAACTGTATAGTAACAGGTAACACAAGACTTCCCTGGTGGCTCAGTGGTAAAGAATCCACCTGCCGATGCAGGAGACACGGGTTCAATCCCTGAGTTGGGAAGATTCCCTGTAGAAGGAAATGGCAATCCACTCCAGTAAGCTTCCCTGAGAAATCCCATGAACAGAGGAGCCTGGGAGCTTTAGTCCATGGGGTCACGACTCAGGGACTGAGTGCACGCACACACACACACACACACACACATACACACACAGACAACACACATGGCCTAAGTCCCAAGACTTTTACCCACATTACCTCTGTTAATGCTCACACTGGCCTTATAAGATACATACTATAACTATCCCCATTTTATAGATGAGGGAACTAAGGCTTAAAGAAGTTAAATAACTTGCCAGATCACAAGTTAGTGAGTGGTGGTGTCAGGATTCAAACCCAAGTACTCTAGTTCCAAAGCATGTCTTATCACTCATTTTGCCAAAACATCTTCTTTAATTTGAGAGGAAATACACAAGTGACATTTCCTGAAAACAAAAATATAGTGGAGGGTATGGATATGGGCATCTCATTTTTCAGCAGTGGAGGGCTCACTATTTAGCCATGCCATTTTGTTGGTACCTCTACATCTTACCTTTGAATTCCCAGCTCACCTGCTACAGTGAAATTTTTCTGTGTCTCCAGTCAGAATTAATGACACCACCTTCTTTCTGGCTCAAAATTCTACACAAATGTCAGGGACTCTCGTGGAGATGACAAAAGGGAGGAGAAAAGGAATGATCATCGTAATGATGGAAATAAGGGTAATGTTGGAATTAATGAAAATGATGATCTGAGGTATTGTAGGCAGTACTGGCTTTTGGCAGCACAAATGTATGACAGCTGCTTACGTCATGTGACAAACAGCATTTCCTACAAGTAGGTGTGTCACAAAAGGCCAAGAGCTTCTTGGGGTGGAGTAAGCTTCCTGTCATTGGCGTATTCAAGCAGAATTGGTATAAAAATTTAATAGAAAATATATAGATTAAGTTGCTTCCTTGATAGCTCAGTTGGTAAAGAGTCCGCTTGAAATGCAGGAGACCCCAGTTCAGTTCCTGGGTCTGGAAGATCCCCTGGAGAAGCCAACAGCTACCCACTGCAGTATTCTGGCCTGGAGAAGTCCATGGATTGTATAATCCATGGGGTCACAAAGAGTCCAACACAACTGAGCAACTTTCACTTTCACATATAGATTAAGCATATTAATCTATAATCTACTTTTTTATGATGTTCATTACTCTTCCCAGACTCAGTCCCAAAACTGAGAGGACAAAGGAATGTCAGTATGACTCAAAAGTTTTCCCTAGTATTAGGTAAGTTTTCCTTTCATCTACCTATCTATTTATCTAGCTAGTTAGCTATTTAGCCACCCAATCCAGTATTTGTGTCAACTTCCTCATCGTAAGGTCAACAGATCTTATAACTTTATTTGATAACTCAAGCTTACTGAGATCCACCATAAGAAATAAGCAGTAAGATAAGAGTAATTATGTTTAATAAAATTGGTGGTTATCTCTTTAACGACACCATCTATTTAAAGACTATGGAGGTCATGAGTATTTTTACCAGAATGTGGACTGCTAAAAGAAAAGCATCACATTGGCGTAATGATTTTGTGGTAGAATCACTGGAATTATTACTTAAAGGCAAATTCATCTTCCCTTGGTATGATTCCTATCCATCTACATGGGGTCAAAAAGAGTCGGACACGACTGAGCGACTTCCCTTCCCTTTCCCTACTGGTACCAAAAATATTTTGTTTGCAATTTTTAGCCTTATCCAGGATTTGAGCCAGAAAGAAAGAGGCCAGAACCTCGGTAGAAGCACTAATCTGAACCCTGGTCCAACCCACAATTATCTCACCTTCTTGGACATTAAAATCTATTGTAATATATCCTCTAGAGAAGCCAGAATTACCACCTGACCCTGAATATCAGCTTTGGGCATTCCCATTCATTTTTTCAATCTTATATAAATATTTATCAAACATGGAGTGCTGAGAGTATTCAGGTGTGCAAGCAAATTTGACCCACTCTTTATTTCATCATACCTACTCTCTGGTGGAAAAACAGAAGTGGAACAAATACTCTCACCACACACACACACACACACACACACACACACAGTGTTATATGTTATCTAAGAAGAGTACAAAAAGAAGACATGTGCTTAGTCATGTCCGACTCTTTCCAACGCTATGGACTGTAGCCCTCCAGGCTCCTCTGTCTATGGGGTTCTCCAGGCAAGAAGACTGGAGTGGGTTGCCATTTCCTTCTCCAGGGGATCTTCCCGATCCAGGCACTTAACTTGGCATCTCTTGTATCTCCTGCATTGGCGGGTGGATTTATCATCACTAAGCCACAAGCTGGGATCTAAGAGAGGGCAGAGGAAGCCTCCCTGAGAAAGTTCCTTGGGTTGAGAATGAGGAAAGAGCTTCTTGGGAAAAGGAAGAACGGAAACTTGGGCAGCTCAGAGGCAGAAAGAGACGTGGGTCTTTGGAGGAACTGAATGGAAGTCAGTTTCTCAAACTGAGTGAGAGCGAGATGAAGAATGGAATTACTGGAGGAAGAGAGAAGCCAGATCTTAAACATGGATCCCAGGGGGAAATTCTGCCTTTGCCTCAAGAGCAATGGGAAGCTACTCACCTTTGCTGAAGGATTCTAAGCGATAACCCCCAAGAGAAGAACTCCACCCTATGAAACTGTGGACAGAAGACTGAAAAGGGTCAAAAGTGGGTGCAGGGTGGCCCTGTGATTCAAGAGAGAACAGGATCTACTCCACCGAAGTGAAAGGATGGAGATGAGGGGGAGGAAATGAGCCTATTCGGATGGCAAACTGGGCAGGAACTTGCAGTAGCCCGGCCGTGGAGACTGAGAGACGGAGAAGTGACAGAGATGGGCTTTCTGGTTTGGGCAACTGCAAGGACGGACCAGAGAACCCTGGATCTGTTCAGATCAAGATGTGGGTGGAAGGCAAGCTTAGGGGAACTGCAGGATGTAAATAGCCCCATTCCTTTATGATATTAGAAGGCATTTTTTTGGATTTCCTTTTAGAATCCAATTATTTTACATGTAGCCAGTTATTTATAACATCAAGAGTCACAGAGTCATAAGCTTCAAATTAGAAGAGATCTTAAAAATCATTTAGTTCAACCCTTAGCCTTTTGCCCCAAATTCCTGATGATGGGCATCTGGCTTCTCCTGAACACCTCCAGGGATGCCTTTTAATCTCACAAAGCCCGGTGTGATTTCAAAGAGTTATAAATAGGAAGGCATCCGTTTCTTCCCTTGGGACATAGTCCTACAAGTCTTCTCCAGCCATAATTATTGCCTGGTATTTATTCTAGTGCTATAAATTATGTATCAGATGACACAATTTATGTTCCTGAAACCTAAAGTATGAAGCAAAAAAAAAAAAAATCACAAAACGAAACTGTCTCTGTTTTTCCTAAATGAACAGATAATCAACAGAAGAGTTGAAATCAAGGAGTGGTCAATGGTTATGTATTGGTCAATGTACCATGGATATATTTTGCAGTCAGCATTGATTAGTAATTGCATCTGAGATGTTGGTAATGGAGACATGTGTTCATGGGACTCCTTGGAAGAAGAGCTATGACAACCTAGACAGTGTATTAAAAAGCAGAGACATTACTTTGCTGACAAAAGTCCATATAGTCAAGTGAGTGAAAAGTGAAAGTCACTCAGTCATGTCTGACTCTTTGTGACCCCATGGAATACAGAGTCCATGGAATTCTCTAGGCCAGAATACTGGAGTGGGTAGCCTTTCCCTTCTCCAGGGGAATCTTCCAGACCCAGGAATCGAACCGGGGTCTCCTGCATTGAAGGCGGATTCTTTACCAACTGAGCTATCAAAGCTATGGCTTTTCCAGTGGTCATACAAGGATGTGAGAGTTGGACCACAAGGAAGGCTGAATGCTAAAGAATTCATGCTTTTGAGGTGTGGTGCTGGAGAAGACTCTTGAGAGTCCCTTGAACAGCAAGGAGATCAAACCAGTCAATTCTAAAGGAAATCAGTTCTGAATATTCATTGGAAGGACTGATACTGAAGCTGAAACTCCAAAACTCTGGCTACCTGATGCGATGAACTGACTCTTTGGAAAAGACCCTGATGCTGGGAAAGATTGAAGGTGGGAGGTTAAGGGGAAGACAGAGGATGAGATGGTTGATGGCATCACTGACTTGATGGACATGAGTTTGAGTAGGCTCCGGGAGTTGGTGATGGACAGGGAGGCCTGGCGTGCTGCAGTAAATGGGGTCGCAAAGAGTCGGACATGACTGAGCAACTGAACTGAACTGAGAATGCTTATTTCTTTTTTAAAGCTTTTTTTTTTTTTTTACTTTTTGGCAGCACCCCGTGGCTTGTGGGATCTTAGTTCTCTGACCAGCAATCGAACCCTTGACCCCTCCAGTGAAAACGCTGGCATCTTAACCACTGAACCACCAGGGAAGTCCCCATATCATTTTTTAAAAAAATATTCCACACACTGTACAAGTGATTGGGTACTCAGCCTGTGGGCTACTGTCCTGTGTTTGACCAGTTCCAGCCCCATCTCAAAGCAAGAGAGCCTGACCATGTGTAACCAAGCGCATCAGGTCCGTGTGTGCCACAGAAATACTGTGATTGCCACTGCAGTCCAGGGCGTGGTGCCTCCTGTTTAGCAGCTCAACACTTGTTCTTATTCATCAGCTCCTTTCATATCTATAAACCATGAGGTTCTGACAGCAGGTATCCTACATCCTCATCTTGTTCCCGATCATGTGACTAACATATGACAGGATAAAGTGAGTTCCTCAGGGCCCTGCTGTTTGTGTCCTGGAGCTTGCAGATGATGAAGAAGAAACCACAGAAGCCAAACTCCAAGCTGTAGGATATTCAGGCTGCATAAATGCCCAGCTCAATCACTTCTACGTAACATTGACATAAAATGGCTTGTTGATAACGGGCTGACACGCACATTTTAGAAAAGCTAGATAGGCAATTCTGACAAGTGCCACGAATCACTAATTAAAGATTCAAAATAAACATTTGTCTGTCAATTAAATATCTCAGTTACTATGCCCTTTGAAACAAATCAAATGACTAAAACCACATACAGTTTTCCAAGTCATGGAGTCAATGTAATTAAACTACTAGGAACTAAATATTAAATACCATCTAATAAGTAATTCTCTTAGCATTTGCTATAATCTTGTATTTCTCTTCCTTCTCAGATATCACAGACCTCAGCCAGCTCTATTTTCTGTAATGACTGTCATAATCTGATCTTGGAAGCCAAATAAACCAAGAAAACATACAAATCCTCACCTCCACACTCATTATAACTTGTTGTTAAGTGGTTCAGTTGCTCAGTCGTGTCTAATTCTTTGCGACCCCATGGACTGCAGCACGCCAGGCTTCCCTGTCTTTCACTATCTCCTGGAGTTTATTCAAACCCCACTGTGGCCTTCTCCTCCTGCCCTCAGTCTTTCCCAGCATCAGGGTCTTTTCCAGTGAGTCAGCTCTTCACACCAGGTGTCCAAACCACTGGATCTTTAGTTTCAGCATCTGTCCTTCCAATGAATATTCAGGGTTGATTTCCTTTAGGATTGACTGGTTTGATCTCCTTGCAGTCCAAGGGACTCTCAAGAGCCTTCTCCAGCACCACAGTTTGAAATTGTAGAGCATGAGCCATCTCAAAAACCATTTCATAGTGATAGACTTTTAGAGTTGTGAGGAATTCATTTCAGGGCCAAGACAGGTGGAGTGGTCTGTACAAAGCTGCATGGTACTGGATATAAAATCCGAGGTCCATCTTTTGCTGACTGTTAGCTGCTGTTTTCAATGTGCTATTCCCCTGGCTCCATAAAGCAGTAATATCATTATGTGCATTGCTACCATTTGGAATACAAATTTCATTTTTCTTCCCCTTTATGACTTTTAACGAATCGCCTCTGAAACTAGCAGAGTTAATTGAGATAAAATGGTCTTAAAAGACCATCAAATCGAGGGGCAGCTTTGAAATGAGACAGATGTGGTTAAAATCCTTTATTAGCTGTCTGACCAAGGGATATGATGTAATACGCTGAGCTTAGCATCCTCAGCTATAAAAAGGAAGCAGCAACACTGATGCTAAGATGATTCCTCAGGCATTGACTCAATAAGCCTCTGCTACGAGCTGTTGCCGTGATGTGCCAACGACCATTCCAGAGATATGTAAAAGGTCCGTTAAATGTCCCCAAAGAGTGTATGGTTTAGAAGTAGAAACAAGGAAACAATAGCTTCAATCTCACCTGCCAACCCCTAGTCCTTCTCCAGGTCTTAATTAGGAATACTTTTCTCATCTCAGTTCAAGTCAAGTGTTTTCTTTTAAATAAAAACCAGGACCAGAACTAGGGAGAGACTAGCTGAGTTCCTGGGGTGTACAGTTTAGAAATTTATTTATTTATTTGGCTGCATATTGCCTGTAAAATGGAGGGATGTAAAGGGCACGAGGAGACCCAAGAGGACAGGGACCTACATCCACCTGGTCGATTGTCAGAAAGCCCATTGCAGGGAAGGTGGGGTCTCTGCTAATTTCAAGCAGATGGGCTGGTAAAAGGTAATGAAGTCAGAGAAGAAGGAATATCTAATTCATTCTGTGTGTGTGTTAATCGTGTAGCTGTGTCCAACTCTTTGCGACCCCATGAACTATAACCCACCAAGCTTCGCTGTCCGTGGAATTCTCCTGTCCATGGAATTCTCCAGGCAAGAATACTAGAGTGGGTAGTCATTCCTTTCTCCAGGGAATCTTCCTGACCCAGAGGTCAAATCTGGGTCTCCAGCATTGCAAGCAGATTCTTTACCATCTGGGGTACCAGGGAAGCCCCTAACTCTAGCTGTTGAGAAAACTTCAGAATTCTGGCATTTTTTCCACTACTCACAAAACCCTTTTAAGCATCAAGAAAACAAAGTCACCTGGCCAATGTCACTGAGAAAATTCAGGGTAAAAATAGGATGACAGTTGGTGGTTCCTATGTTTTTAAGGAAATGTATATACATAGCTTCAAAAATATCTCTCACTGTCCACTGGCACAGTTCACAGATCCTCTCTGGCTGAAATGTCTTGGGCAGGACCCCAACAGCACGTGATGTCATTGTTCACTTGATAAGAGACAAAGGTTGTGTCTCTCTCATAAACAGAGAAGAAAGCCTTCTATTCACTGGGTGCTGACTGTCTGGTCCCATGAACCCACCCTCAAATGAGCTGCCCATCATGAGTAGGCTAGGAAGACTCATGTAAGTAATGGGAGAAGTTTGATGTTGACTTAGAAGAAAATAAGTTGGTTCTTACTGATTTTGATTTTGTTCCTTTAACTAATTGACAGCAGAAAAAGGAATTGATGGGGATGGTGCCTCACAGAACTGAAAACAGGAGACTGACTCGTAGTCTTATTGGACCTTTTCGTGAAGAATGTTTTAGTTATTTGAATTGGGTTCCAATATCTAAAATCAGGCTCTGCTGCTGCTGCTGCTGCTGCTAAGTTGCTTCAGTCGTGTCTGACTCTGTGCGACCCCATAGACGGCAGCCCACCAGTCTCCCCCATCCCTGGGATTGTCCAGGCAAGAACACTGGAGTGGGTTGCCATTTCCTTCTCCAACGCATGAAAGTGAAAGTGAAGTCATGTCAGACTCTTAGTGACCCATGGACTGCAGCCCACCAGGCTTCTCCGTCCATGGGATTTTCCAGGCAAGAGTACTGGAGTGGGGTGCCATTCAGTTCAGTTCAGTTCAGTTGCTCAGTCGTGTCTGACTCTTTGCGACCCCATGAATCGCAGCACACCAGGCCTCCCTGTCCATCACCATCTCCCGGAGTCCACTCAGACTCACATCCATCGAGTCCGTGATGCCATCCAGCCATCTCATCCTGGGTCGTCCCCTTCTCCTCCTGCTCCCAATCTCTCCCAGCATCAGAGTCTTTTCCAATGAGTCAACTCTTCGCATCAGGTGGCCAAAGTACTGGAGCTTCAGCTTTAGCATCATTCCTTCCAAAGAAATCCCAGGGTTGATCTCCTTCAGAATGGACTGGTTGGATCTCCTTGCAGTCCAAGGGACCCTCAAGAGTCTTCTCCAACACCACAGTTCAAACACATCAATTCTTCAGCACTCAGCCTTCTTCACAGTCCAACTCTCACATCCATACATGACCACAGGAAAAANGCCTTGACGGACTCCTTTTCCTATTTGGAACCAGTCTGTTGTTCCATGTCCAGTTCTAACTGTTGCTTCCTGACCTGCATACAGATTTCTCAAGAGGCAGGTCTGGTATTCCCATCTCTTTCAGAATTTTCCACAGTTTATTGTTGCCTTCTGCAAAAATCAGGCTCTATATTGCCTTTACTATTGTCTTACTAAATAATTAATTTATTTTTGGCTGCGCTGGGTCTTCATTGCTGCACGTGGGCTTTCTCTAGTTGCTGCGACCAGGGGCTATTCTCTCGTTGTGGGGCACAGGTTTCTGATTGCAGTGGCTTCTTGCGTTGTGGAGCACAGGCTTTCTTTAGGGCACAGGCTTTCTTTAGGGCACAGGCTTTACTTTGCTCAGTAGTTGAGGCTCTCAGGTCCTAGAGCGTGCAGGCTTCAGTAGCTGCAGCATGCAAGCTCAGCCTGGATCATGGGCTTAGTTGCCCCTCAGCATGGGAAAACTTCCCGGACCAGGGATCGAACCCATGTCCCCTGCATTGGCTGGTGGATTCTTAATTACCGGACCACCAGGGAAGTCCATATGTTGGCTTTAGGTAGTCTTCAGATAAAATTGGTCCAGTTGGTGTACAAATTGGTCTTTATATGATAGGTTTTACACTGTAAAAGTGGGAGACTAAGTATTATTCAGTTATTACACTCAGCAAGGTCAACTGGTTCTGTTCAATGGCCTTCTCTTAGGAGTGAGGCAGACCAGCCTGGCTGGTGAGGGGCGCCAGGAAGCAGGCAGGAAAGTAGAGACACTGCTTGCCCAGAGCTATACCTGGATGAAGCTAGAGAGTGAACATCCATAGGTGACCAAAAGTGGGGACCACTGAGGGGTCTGGCCAAAGAATTGACTTGGGGTAGAACACCATGAAGCAGTATACCACAAAGCACCTGATGGGAAGAGCCAACTCATTAGGAAAGACCCGGATGCTGTGAAAGGTTGAAGGCAGGAGGAGAAGGGGATGACAGAGGATGAGATGGTTGGATGGCATCACCAACTCGATGGACATGAGTTTGAGCAAGCTCTGGGGGAGATAGTGTAGGACAGGGAAGTGTGGAGTGCCACAGCCCATGGGGTTGCAAAGAGTCGGACACGACTGAGCAACTGAACAACGACACCACAAAGCAAGGGACTTCTTCCCAGGTGGCAAAGTGGTAAAGAATCTGCTTCCAATGCAGGCAACACAAACGATGTAGACTTGATCCCTGGGTCAAGAAGATCCCCTGGAGAAGGAAATGGCAACCTGCTCCAGTATTCTGGCCTGGAAGAGTCCATGGACAGAGGAGCCTGGAGGGCTGCAGTCCATGGGGTCCCAGTCAGACAGGACTGAGCACACACACAACGGATGCATGCGTGCGCAAAGACAAAAGATGACGGACCACAAAGCAGAGGGAGCCTGAGCAAGGTTTGGTGTTGGGATTCAGAGCCAAGGTGCTGAAGAACCAAGAAGAAAGCCAAGGAACGGGTTAGACTCTCATTAATACCTGGACTCTATTTTGTGCGGGTGGACGGGATCTGTTTAAAATTTTCAGGAATGGACAAACAGGTATGGATAATTTAGGTCCATCATTTTTAATCTCTTTTTCCTATTTTGACTGAAGTGATCTGGATAATGAGTTAAATTTTTCTTCATGTTATCTAATATAATTTCCTTAACACAGGTCTAGCGAGCACTCAGCTTGAAACTTTCTGCCCAGAGGACTTCTTGGGATAACATTTGGTGTTCTTTTGCCTGTATTGACTAGAGAAATGGATTTTTTTCCCCCCTGTCACTGGTTTCTCACTGATTGTGTGAGTTGAGGGGTAGCCAGGGAAAGGATAGGGAAAGGAGTTGATCATGTAATATTCATTCATTCACTTCACTTATAACTGCGCTATTTAGTACTGTTAATGTGCCAGATATGAAGCTAGGAGCTAGGGACACAAAGACACAATCCTTGACCTCAAGGGGCTCACAGCCTGGTAGGCACATGAAATGTTATAAGTTGCTCTGATAGTTGAAAATGCAGAGTGTGGCAGTGTACCAAGGAGAGGGAACTGAACCTTGCTTAAGCTCCTTGTCTGCCCACTCTTGTGTGAAATGGGCTGTCTGGAGCTCCAAGGCATCTGCTCCGTTTCTAGCTGGAGTTATTGCGTACATGTGCTTCCCACCTGGCCCCAGTGGTAAAGAACACGCCTGCCAATGCTGGAGACACAAGAGACACGGGTTTGATCCCTGGGTTGGGAAGAATCCCTAGAGGAGGAAATGACAACACACTCCAGCATTCTTGATTGAAAAATCCCACGGACAGAGAAGCCTGGCGGGCTACAGTCCATGGGGTCGCAAAGAGTCAAACGTGACTGAGAACACACAGCAGCTGGGAGAACCTGGAGCTGCTGTCGAGCCCTACCTTCTTAACACAAGGCAGATGCTCTCGTGCGTCTGCTGGTCACCAGGCCCGGGATGCGCTCGGTCTGTGATAAGGTGATGCTTTATAACTGACCTCCTGGCCCTTCCCAGGGTCTCTTTACCCTCTTCGCCAGGAAGATCCACACCCTTTTACAATTTCTTCTAAAGTCTGACCTTTCCTTTCACACAACTCCTAAAAGAAATCCACTGTAGCTTTGATTTTCTTCATGCTTTAGAGATTGTAGTAAAAAGAGCCCAAGACCTGCATGAAACACTTACCCAATGCTGTGTGTTTCAGACAGGTTCTAAGAGTCAGTTACAACCTCCCTACTCCTGTACCAGATTCACAAACTTCCCCCGCCCCCTCAGATCCATTCAGGCATCACCCTCCTTAAAGTGACAAGCTTGACAGTGTAGCACACAGCTGTGTCTCAGAATCTAGAACCCAAAAGTCAGTCAACAAGTCTTTACTGAACAGTTTTCCTACTCAATCCTTATTTTCCTCTTCTTCCTAATTCACTCTTGATTTTTTGAGAAGCAGTAAACTTGAATCTATTTTTGCCATCTTTTCATGATGATGGAGGCAGAGCCATGTGTCAGAATTCAGAATTCTGGTCCCCAAAATAGAGGCAGATGGCATTGGGTATGGGTCCCAGAGGACCAGGCGGGGGTCCCTTCCTGAAAGGGCTACAGACTCGTGGGCAAATGTGCTTTGGTTGAGGGAGGAAAGGAACAGGCTGAGCTGACTCCACCTTGAAAAAGAAGGAAACTCCATCTCGCACTTTCAGTGAGCTTTGGACTATGTGCCTGGTAGCCATGGGGATAACATACCCACAGCCAAACTAGCCTCCCGGACTGATAAACACCAGATTCCATACCAAGATTTCCCATCACCAAAAAGAATGTAATCATCCCCTATGTAGTCAATCACCTTTGTAATCTTTATGGCACTCATTGGTGTAGGCACAATGTATAACCAGCTGACCCTTCTGATTGTGAATCATGGCTGTAACCTGATTGTATCTCCCTTTAACACTTTCCAGGCTGGATTTAAGGAATTTGGGGATGTGGGCTTGAGCAGTACACTTAAGGTATAAAGGTTTTCACAAAAGTTGGTTGGGGTCCTTGGCTGAGAGGAGACTCTCTGCCTCGGGCTCGCCGGTGTAATAAACTGCACTCCACTGCCTGCATTGTCCTGAGTATTTCCCAGAACGCATGGCTACAACATGAGCATCTTGACCTCTTACCCTTTGCCCTTTGTCCTCTCCTTTTTCTTGCCTGCAAAGTGGCTGTGATGGCTTAGAGATGCAACCAATTGTTTTCAAATGACCTTGAGGAAAAGATCTTCCCTGTGGAGTTTTCTGTTAGAGCATCTGGATAGATTTCTGTACAGCTCTCTCTTGATGAATCCCCTGACAGGGAGCTCATCACTTAAAAAAACATCCCCCTGGGCAGGTCTAGTTGTTACAAAGCCTTATGAGGTTTAAGTGAACCAAAATCTCTCATGGTATAGAGACTACCCACCGGTCATTATTCTGTCTTAAAGAATACATCTAAAATAAAGAGTCTCTGTTTGTCATGAAGTACCCCCAACATTTGAAAACACTGACCGTATATCTTCTGCTTTAGGCCTTGCAGGAGTGGTTTTCTGTTTGTTTGTTTTTCTAGTTCTGTTCTATTTTGCTGCATTTTTTCCCATGTTCTGAGTGAAAGGAATACATTATATTTTGACTATACATTCCCTAATCCTTAGTCTTGGTTTTATAAGCAATCATGTATATTCAACACATAATCACACATAAAAAAAAGGAGAAAAGATTCTGAAACGGTTTACTCCAGTCAACTGGAAAACCAGCTGACACAGGATAAAGACGTAGTTTATAAGAAAGTTCAACAAAATAATTCTTGTTTCACGTGAAAATTTTATGCTGGTATGCTTTTTATATAGAGATAGCAGTTTTAAAAATTTACTTGTTTAAAAAAAAACTTTAATATGATTTAATTTCACACTTAGCTCTTGTCTTCACCATGTAAGTTTTTACCATGTTCTGATTTAGGAGAATTTTGTGTTTCAAAGATACTTTGCAATTTCTAACACCTGAGCTTGGAGGCATGTAAGTCAGGAAGTGGGGTGGAAGAGATAGAAAATCTCACTTGACTAATGAATATGCAAGGCATTATACATATTAAACCACATGACGTAGCTAAAAATAAAATTCAGACACAAAACCACAGACATGGCCAATCAGAGTCTGAAGCAGAGATATCAAGGAAACATCGAATTGTAGGTTTATCTGACAACACAGAGTTATAATCCCAGTTCACTGATTGAGAGGGCAGGCACTCATTTGCATTCACAGGTAGAATGGCTTTTATTCCTCCAGGGAGGTGGCCTGGCCTCCCTGGGAATGTCTGGGGCTTCAACAGTTAATTCATCTACCCAGCATTCTTCTATACCCTGCAGAGAGCTAACTGTGAAAAATCTTGCAGTGAGAAAAGCTGGCTTCCGAAGTGCTGCTTAAGTGACCTGACTTCTTAAAATAGTCCTTCATAAACAAAACTCACATGATCTAATTTGAGTGTGTAAATCCAATTATGTTCCCTGGGGAAGCACAGGGAAGATGATACTGGCTTTCACTGTTCTATGATGGCTGGTTGGGCAGAGTAGCAGTCTTCTACTTCAGCCCCAAGAAAATGCTGGGGGAGAAACTATTTATGGAACCCATTTTCTTGCTAACTGAGGGTCAGACCTATACATCCCAGAAATTTGCCTATTTTTTGTTCTTGGTACCTTGTGTTATAGAGAAAGTAAGGAATGCGCCATATGTCTAGTGAATTGATAAAACATCGACTGCACATTCTAGACTTCCTGGTTGATCACAGCATCAGTATTGTGCCCATTCGTTGGTGAGAGGAAGGGTATGGGATGAGTATTGTAAGTGTCTCCCATGTTCTGAAAACAAACACATGTAGGATCAACTCAAATAGACACACTTAGGAAATGAATAAATTATCATCCTAAGAAATATTTAAACACCAGTGAAATGTCACATCAGCGTGATTGTAGTAGTGTCCTTTGATTACATGTTGCCGGCAACACTGAAGTTGGAATCAACTTTTTTTTAATCTTTCCTTTTAATGCTTGGTTTCACTTACTTTTGATGAGCTCTTAAAATGCCATCAATCATCAGGTGTAAATATGACTAATGCACTTGTCCTATTTAGCATGACACTGTAGCAGCTGCTCCAGAAATAAAGTCCTCCCAGTCTTCCCAGTTCCCACCTAGTTATGCTCCGACACACTGAAACCAGTCAGGTGACATTACTGGCTAGGCAGAAACACAAACTCATAATTCAGTCTTGCAAAGACCACACCACACATCATTTTACAACTCAGTCTAAATATACAGATGTCAAGCTTATTGGCAACTCCAGGGCAAATGTAAATGTGTCTACAGATAAAGGCTGAAGGGACTTGGCTGGTCATTTCAGATGTCATTAAAAATATCCTTTGCAAAGCCTACTCTGCATCCAAAAAAAAAAAAAAAGAGGAAAGGAAAGAAGGAATAGATAGAGCCAAAAAGGACAGTCTCTGGGTATTTTTCAGAAGTAAGCGAGGATAATATTTCCATTTCCTGGTGTTCAGAGGACCCTCTTGGGAATACTGACACTCAAATCTGCTTTTGAAAGTCATTTTCTCAGACAGGTTGGAACGCTGCAATTATTATTTTTTTAAAGCCTACATGAATTTGCCAACTGAAAATGCACAGAGATGGAGGTATTTGGGCTTTTAAAAAATGCACATCAAAACTAGTGAGGTGCTTGAAATAGGACTCTAGTTACACTCATTTAATGGATATTTGTTTTTTCTGAAGTATGTCTTGATATCAAATACCAAATTGAGATAATTTAAATGACATGTCATTTGCCGTGCATTAAGTAGTCATAAGATTCCCTTTATCTGACTTGGATTAGCAGACTTAGATAAGGAATATATAATATATGCTTATATTTAAATTTTATAAATGGGGAGAAAGATGGTAATTCCATTACGCTCACCTTGTCTTTACTGTGAAGTCAACCCTTCATTTAAATGATCAGAAACGTGCAAAGGCTACCTCTCTCCTGACCCCCACCTTCTCATACCAGACATCACTATCTCACCTAATATAAATGAAAGATATTCCCCAAAAGGATTTTTTTAAAGGCCAAATGGTAAGCTCTAAGTTCCTTTTTCTTAGTCAAGTGTAATGATTGTCCCTTAATTAGTATTCTTCTGGCACTGTTTCATTAGGTGTACGTAAGATTGGGAAGCAAAGGTTGCTTTCCACATTCAACTCTGACAGCATGACCTTGAGCACTAACTTACCTGGATTTGCATACTTGGCTGCATTTGTTCTAGAGTTATCTTGGAGAAATCACCTCCTCTCTGCCACTTCTGCTCATCTGCCTCACCATGAGGTTCAAAGGGCTAATTAGCCATTAGCTGCAGCATTTTAGAATCCCCCAGAGGGAAGCATAATGCAGCAGTCTTTCTGGTTAAATACTGCTGTCTCTCAGGATTCCAATAACTAAATGATTTTCACCGTCTTATCACTAATGGACTGAAGAATGAGAACGAGACAAATTTCAAATGTTAGGTAGCCCGTATTATTGTCACCGGCAATTAAAATAGAGTAAAATGCTAATTACAGCAACAGAGCTTAGGCTGCAACTACTGGGTAGAAGAACTTAACAAATATGACCTTATCACTCATAAGTTATTTATACATATAATGGCATTCTGTAATGAATTTTTAGATGGGTAAATTGAACTGGCAGGATAAACAATTTGTTTAACATGTGGGAGAATTCTGTGTCGTAGAGGAAATCTGGACAGAAGTGCTACTGTCTTTGGCTTGAATCACATAGTGAAGCTGTTTGTTTCTTCAGCCGCTGAGTTGTGTCTGACTCTTTGCGACCCCATGGACTGGAGCGCACTAGGCTACTCTGTCCATGGGGTCCCCCAGGCAAGAACACTGAAGTGGGTTGCCATTTCCTTCTCCAAGGGGATCTTCTCAGATCAGGGATCGAAACCGTGTCTCCTGTGTTGACAAGCGGATACTTTACACTGAACCACCAGTCGCTCAGTCATGTCTGACTCTTTGCAATCCCATGGACTATACAGTCGATGGAACTCTCCAGGCCAGAATACTGGAGTGGATAGCCTTTCCCTTCTCCAGGGGATCTTCCCTACCCAGGGATCGAACCCAGGTCTCCCGCCTTGCAGGTGGATTCTTTATCAGCTGAGTCACAAGAGAAGTCCCTGAGCCACCAGGGAAGCCCACAATGAAACTGATATAACTTAAAATGGATGAGACTCCCAAAGGAAGGAATAACTGCAGTCCTGGTACTACCAGTAGCTGAACTATCTCAGGGGGAGATTTCAAAAGAAAGGAATCCTTTGAACTGGGCTTTGCACCTTCTAAGGGTTCCTCAATATTTCCAATGCCGCTTTAGACATACAAAATACGCAGGGATCGTATCTGTGTATTTGAACAGAACCTCCTTGGGTGGGAAGTTGACGACTTTTCTCCAACAGTTCACCAAGTGGAGAAAACAGAAACCATTTCCTTGCTGATAGTAAGGAATCTTCTGGTTGGCCCTTTTTATTGGGCTGGCCAAAAAGTTTGTCTGGATTTTTCTGTACGGTATTACAAAAACCCGAACAAACTTTGTGGTCAACCTGGTAGGCTCCATCTTGGATCCACAGTGGAAAGCACATGAGAGCTGAATGAACGCAGGACTCCCTCTCTTCATATCGGGTATTTGCAGAGATCTGCAGCTTGGTTGTTACCCCGTCAAGCCACAGATACCACGTTCTTCCAGAGGAAAAGAGAAGCCGTCTCTCAAGCCTGGATTAGAGAAGGCAATCACCAGCTCATTTGTGCCTTTTGAAAATGGCCTTTTCGGTGAAGGGAAATAGCTGAGAGGTGTGTTCACTATGTCCTCAGCTTCCTGCTTCTTGAAAATGCTAAGTTCAACATGAGCCATCCGCTTAATGGGAGTCGAGATTAATATAGGGAAAGAAGATATGCCAGTGTTTATGCCCTTCAGTTGACAAATTTATATCCGCTGAGCTAGATGATGAGATGAGCTAGCTACAAAGAGCCTGTTCCCCGCAATTCAATCATTTCCCCCTCCTGATTGCCCTTTGGCTGTTTTGTTATATGTTAATTCTTGGGCTATATGGGATATTACTCCCTTGAGTGGTGAAACACAAGTGAAACTCTCGCTCTGAAGCCACTTCAAATGCTTACGTTTTCAGAAGGATGCTCTCTGAAAAGTTTCTGAAACATGATTAGCATTGAGCTAGGATTTGAATCCAGCCCTCACCACTTGTTATTCTTATCATCTTCCAGATGTCCCTTTAAAGTTTCTAAGAACCTGTCATTTCTTCTCTGAAAGAAAAGTGATGGATGTTACCATCTGTTTGGCATTACTAGATGAGATCATGTATGCAAAGGCTCTTGGTTACATGCAAAATAGTGTACAAATGTAAAGAGTTGCTACTATGCTTTGATTTCCCCAAAGGTGTTTATGTGTAAAAGACTGCCTTGCATACATAGCGTGTGTGTGTGTGTGTTTGTGTATAGAAAGCTTTCACCAACAAAAACGTCGGGGGATTTGGCTATTTCATAATATTGCTTATGCAATGAGTAGTCTTGCTCATTCAGTAATTGAAGGGCCTACCAGGTGCCTGGCATTTTTCTAGGTGATGAGGATAAAATGATAAACATGATAGACAATGTCTTGCCTCTTACATGGTGTTTACATTCTTGTGAGGGTACGGGGTTGGGAGAAGAAACACAGGAAATACAAACAAATCAGATCATTTCAGATGATGCATGTGCTCTGGAGAGAACAAGGCGCGTCATGTCCCAGGGAGTGGCATCTGAACTGAGTCTGGAATCATGAGGATGTGTCAGTCATGGAAGACCTGGCAAAAATGCTCCAGGCAGCAGGCATAAAGCCTAAGAAGTGGGAAACAGTTCGGGATATTTGAAAGACAGGAAAACAGTGATTTGGAGGCTGGGGAGTAGAAGAGAAAGAAAGGAAGAGAGAAGGAAAAGGAAAGAGGAGAGAAGAGAGAAATCTAATTAGCAAGAAAAGCAGCATCAAATAATAGTGGATCCCAGTAGCCCATGGTAAGGAGTTAGGATTTTATTCCAGTTTCTATACAAGGTCGTTAGCAGGTATTAAGTATACCCTGTATATCATCAAATGGTATACCAAACATCATCAATACAAAAACCACAGGTTATTTTTTTTTTAAGCGATTAATGCTTCACTTCATCCACCTGCAAGATCCAGGAAAGACACTTGAACCTCTAGAGGGCACCAAAGGAAAATGTTTTGTAGCCACCAAGGTTCTTTTCAGCACCTACGATCAGAGGAAAGCGCTCTACTTGTGCCTTCAGTCTGGAAAAAGGTGACAAGTCATGAGAGGACGGCTCATCTACAGTTCCTACCCAAACACAAAGCTGGGTGAGCTTGGTGTGCAGGTACCAGGACCCTAGTTTTCACACCGAAGGGTTGTTTATGATGGGGTGGGAGTAGGAAGACATTTTGGGGTTATTTTTAATCTTCTCCCATCTGGTAGTATTTGAGTGGAGTATAAAACAAATATGGATCCAAACTTTACTTTCTGGATTCGTTTGGCAAAAAAAGTATCTCTATACTTAGGGCTTTGAAAATATTCATCATTTGCCACTTAGGATGTGTTATTCTAAATACTATTCCAAACTGACTAGATGAAGTCTTTAGTAATGCATACCAAGAAAGGCTACTGCATGAGAAGCAGTGGATTATGATAAATGGAATTTTCCGCAAATGGCTGGATAGTTATATTATGAAGACGACTCATAGTGGGAAAAAAAGAGAAGGGGAAGGAAAGAGGAGAAGGAGACAGAAAAACTGAGAAGGGGAAGAAGGGGAAAGGAGCAGGAGGGGTCAGGAGAGGTCAGCTGATGTCTAGGCAGGTAATAAAGGAAATGCAAAGCAGGAGAGAACTTGGGAGAAAGGGAGAGAATCAGAGGACACTGGGGCTCAAATCACTGGGTCAACGAGATTCAGAAACACAGTTAACATATACTTTCCTATAATCTCCAAACTGAGACTCTTATCATATGTGGATATTACAGGTTCACGGTGATTTTGAGAAAACATTCACTATTATCTTTAATAAGAAAAAATTCAGCTGGTCAGACCTTACAGAGGCTCTCACGTCCTCATTTCACGCCTGATGATCACAGCCAAGTACTTTATATGCTCTTTGCTCTACCCAGGGAGACTTCAAAAAGCATCGTAAAAGCAGTCAACCAGATAAGTAACCTGAGCAAATGGATACAGAGCCAGCAGAGAAGAGATAGAATCCCAAATCAGCTAGAAGCCCAGAAGGTCAGTGATGGGGAAAGAACTCTGACAGTGCCAGCACTCTAAAAGTCATGAGCAGTTTTCATAGGTGTTGTACCTGTTTATTCTAAGAAGCATTATTCAAACCAGACCTCAAGAGGAGCCTCTGAACTTGCAATAGAGCAAAAGTACCCCAGAGGCTGAAGCTAAAGCAGGAACGGACAAAGCATGCCCCTCTTCAAGCACCTCTCATCAGCTTTTTATTTGAAAACACTTCCACTGATACGCTTCCTTCATTTTTATGGAGATGACCCTCCTTCCATTTATTCTTGTTACCTACCAGACATTTGGCCAAGGAAGTGCCAGGACATTAATTACCTATTGATTTCAATGAATTTAAACAATAGTCATTGTCTACCTCCTCCTTCACAGATGAAGAGAACTTTGTTCACAAAACCACATCCATATTTAATGGGGAAAGATAGGAAGAAAGTGGGAGAAAGGGACATAAAGAGTCAGGTTCCACCTAAATATTTCAAACCATCTACATCAAAATGTCCCTTTCCAATGAAGAAAAACTTGCCTTCTTTGCTAATGGCGTGCTCCCCCTCCCCACCAACCTCAAGTTCTGAATTTGGTTTATTCAAAGCATTGGGGTTGGATCCTGTAATAAGAGAAGATAACTTTGTAGACTCAGAAGACAAAAAAGAATTCCCACATAAAACATGTAACACAGGCTTGACTGAAGAACTCCGTGAGAAAACTTAAGTGGGGTACCCAGCACCAGAAATTAGTACAGGGTTAACTAATGTTGATTCCTTTGCGGCACAGAGATTCAGAGAAACCCAACACTGAATCCCACAGTCCCTTACAACCCCCTGCTGTAATGCTTATGAGTAAAGCTGCTAAGGAATGGGTCACCTTCTAAACTGGGGTGCTTCTCCTCCCCTTCCGTCTCCTGCTCCAGACTCACTGCAGCCCTTGGGGGATGTGTGAGGAGCAGAAAGGAGACTGTACATCAGCTAAGAAGCTAAGAAGAGAGGAATTACTCACAGAATCAGAGTGGAATGGTCGAGTTGGTAGAAACTTTAGAGGTCATTTAATTCCAGTTCCCTCTAAAAAGAAAGAAATACCATCCCAGGGGGACCCAGGACCTCCTAGGTGCAAGGCACTGTGCCAGGCTGGGGGAGGAGACTCGAAGGGAGCCAGGTAACCCTGCTTCTTAGAAAAGCGATTTCTAAAGAACCCCCAGGGGAGTCAGGTGAAGAGCAAGGCAGGCAGGAGTTACCTGATTGATGGAAATGACCGCCAGCCTGGGGATGACCGCTTGGAGGACCACCTGCATCAAAGAGGTGCCTAGGCCGGCCAGGATGGCCCAGGTGAGCGGCAGCGGCAGCATGCTGTAGGTGGCAAAAAGGGTGAAGAGCACGTAGCCGATGCCGTCTCCCAGGAGCCCATAGCCGAGCCCCGCTGCTAAGATCTGGGTGGTCATGGCCACCCAAGTCACCACACCGCTGTACTGCAGGTATGTGTGCGAGGTGGTGTCCTTCCTGACCACCACCAGGGCGCAGATCACCACCTCTATGCCGGTGAAGAAGCCCAGCAGGATGCCCTTCAGCGGGTCCATCGGGGCCGAGGCCAGGCTCAAGTGGAGAACCAGGAGGGTGAGTTTGGTCAGCACGTCCAGCACGTTCATCACCACCTCCGATTTGCGCCTCTGGCCCAGGAAATAGCGCTGGTAGAGGCGCTCCAGATCCCGGGACTTGAAGGAGTTGCGCAGGGTGGGGAAAATGACCCCTCGGTAGCTGTAGCCCCCATTGAGGAAGAAATCCGAGTTGCTCGGGGCGCAGTCGAGGTGCAGGAAGCCCAGGTCGCCCCCGCCGCCGCTGCCGCTGGCGCTGCCGCTCCCGCTGCGTTCCGGGAAGACTTTGGGGCCGCCGGTGCCGTGCGCTCGCTCCCCAGGGCCCAGCGCGTAGAGGGGCAGCGCCGAGTCGGCGGACAGCTGCGACGCGTGGTGGTGGTTGGGGCCGCCGCCTCCGGGGTCCGAGGCTTTGCTGGAGCTTCCGTTCCCGCCGCCGCCGCCGCCGTGGTGCCCATGGATGAAGCGCTGCTCGGTGATGTGCCGCACCGCCGTCTGCCACAGCAGCCGCTGCGGCCGGGAGCCGCTCCCGCCGTCGCCGGCCGGGGGCGTCGGGTGGATGGTGTAGAGTTCCTCGCTGCCACTCAGGCAGCGCACATCGGAGAGCTCCATGGCGCCGGGCCGCGGGGAGGAGGCGCAGGACCGGCGGGAGGCCGCCGGGAGAGGAGGTCCCTAAAGACCCAGAGGCTGGCCTGGTCGGAGCTGGGCGGCGAGCCCTTTTCTCCCCAGCCGCCCCGGGCAGGAGGGCCCCCGCGGGTCAGGTCATAATGTGCTCCGGGGCAAAGGGCGTCTGGGAGGTGGCCGCAGACCCCTGCGTCCTTGCTCGGCGCCCTCCCGCCAGCCCCGCGAAGCTTGGGTGCGTGGCAGCCGGTGCTTGGTGTCCGCAGCAGCTGCGGCGCTCGGGGCCACGCAGCCCCCTTCCCGGGCTCGGGCTTCCCGGCTGGTTCTCGGCTCAGCGTCTCGGCGTAGCCTTTGCTCTCCAAGAGGCGCCCAGGCGCCTGGGGCTCCGGGCTTGAGCTGCGCGCCGGGCGGGTCCCGGCTGCGGCACTGGGCTCAGGACGCCCACGGCGCGGCGGCTGCAGGGGGGCTGGTCGGGGGGTGACCGGCGGCGCAGATGGGTACGAAGTTAGCAGCTGGGGCTGGAACAGAGCCCTTCGGAGAACTCCATTGCGCCGGGATGGGGAGCCGGGGCGGAGCTGGGGGCGGGGGGTTTTAAGGGGGAGGAGTGGGGGACTGTGAGGTGGCGGGTGGCCCGCGGGAGGCGTGGAGGGGCGCTAGCCTCAGCGCTTACGAGTCACCAAACAGTTAATTTGGAAGTGGAGGTGTGCTGAGCCTCCCCCCACCGGATTCGTTTCTGGCTGTCTCCACTTGCTGAGCGAAGACTGGCCTCGCTGAGCTGGCTCTGGCCCGACGCATCCCTTGGGGAGAGGGGAGGATCTCAGGGTCCCAGTCGCGGCTGTAAGACGAAGCCCCCCTTTCCAGCTGTGCTTCCTAGGGGTCGCCGCCCAAGCTTCTCACCCCCCTTCACTTTGCTCGTTGGAATCCATTTTGCCCGGAGCTGGCAGGAGCGGGAGGCGGGGGCAGGAAAAAGTGGGGAGGGCTCCCAAGCCAACAATTCGAACTGAGAGAAGCCGCCGGTGCAGACTCCTGAGGCTAAGATCCGAAGCGGGGTGGCTGCGGCGGGTGTAAGGTTGGAGCGAGAAGGGAGGCCCGAGGCCGCAGGGAAGTCGCCTGGAGTCGCCGCCGGATCCAGGGAAGCGCCGCGTGTCGCCCGGGAGCTCTGAAGCGCGCTGCGGGCACCGGGCGACGGGGAAGAATTTGGAGACCTGTCAGAGCGGCCGGACACCCGCGGCCACTTAAGCCCGCCCCCACGCCAGGCCACACCCCCCGGAGCGGGGCGGGGAGCTGGGGGCGGTGGCGGCGGGGACCTGGCACCCAGATCTGGCCAGGGCGCCTCGGGTCTTGGAAGCGGCAGAGCGCGCAGTTCCACGCTGGAGAGAACCGTGGGGCTGCGGCCGACACCCCCGGCCGGCCCCGGACGCCCGGCTGCAGCGCTCCAGCTGGCGGCGCGGGCCGGTTCCTCCGCGGTTCTTTTTTAGGTACTGCCTCGGGTCCCGGGCAGGTGCGCAGCCGGGACTCGTAGGCCGCTGTGCCCACGGTATCCGAGGAATAGAGGGTCTCCTTTACGCGCTCTCCAATGGGGTGTCTTTTGACAAAGCCAACTTTCGGGCTAAAAGCAAAATGTCCCCAAGAAGCCGCAGTTGTAGAGAAAGGCAGCTTTCCCAAAGTCTCTTAACCACGCCAGTCCAGGGGGGTGGAGAGCGCGAGGCATTAGAATACAAGGGCCCCCGGAGTGCCTCGCACGCCGAGTTTCTCCCGGCTTACAGGCGGGGTGGAGTACGAGGCCGCGGGGAAGGCATCTCCAGCCGCCCGGTTTCCCGCCCGCCGAGCTCCGGTTGCGAGCAGTAGCGGACACAGCGCTTGGTGGCGCTCGGGGCAGAGCCAGGCGCCACCCGGGGGCGCGTGGTGTCTGCGCCCGCGCCGGCCTGAGCACGGGCCCCGGGCGCCGCAGTCCTGAGCCCGGCTGCAGGTGGCGGAGCCACCGTGGCCTCCACCTCCGCCACTGGGACTGCGGCTGCCGCGGGTGGAACTCGGGCCCTGAGCACGGTCAGCTGATGGCCAATGACGTCAGGCCCTAGGCGCTTTCGCGGCTCTCCGTGGCGCCCCCCGAAAGCCCCAGGGACTGCCTCGCCACCCCCTTCAGGCCCTCCCCAGCGGACGGTGCCCCCCTGCTTTCCCTGGGAGAAACTCCCCTCCCTTCGCCTGCCCTGGGCAAGAATAGCTGTGCCTACCTCCCTTCTCAACCGCTTACACCATCTCCAGGGTTATTTGTGTCCACCGTGTCCCAGAAACACAAGATTTCATTATATCAAGCCTTTCTTTTCCACACACATGGGTTTCAGCTGAAGCCCAGAACTGGTCAACTGTCTTGCACATAGAATCGCCCCCACCCCCGCCCTAAAGCAGGAAAAAGACACAGCATTTTCCCCTAAGAGTAGATTTCTGAGATGTTACGCCCATCCTGGAAAAGACTCCTTTAATCCGAGTCCTTTCGAGTTGTCTTCTACCACTGCACCCCTCAAGAAAGAGAACTAAATTAAAGGTTCAATTTTAAATGGAAAGAAGGTCGGTTCTATTTTTAACCCAGTTGTAGATGTATTAATACCTCAGCTGTAAAGAGGTCCCAGAATAGCTGGTCTCTTCGGTGAGGCTGGAACTTAAGGGCAAGTCCCTTCCCCCTGCTCCCAACCCACTTTTGCAGTTATCTAGACCTTAATGAATCCTAGGGACGGGGGATCCTGACGGGCTGCCGTTTATGGGGTCGCAAAGAGTCGGACACGACTGAAGTGACTTAGCAGCAGCAGCGGACCTTAATGAAATCGTCCTGGGCATTACATTCCTGAGAGAGAAATGCTACTTGCTTTCTCCCTTCTTAAATTCCTTGGACTCTGCCTGGCCAGCTCTCCTGAAACTCTGGGTTGGGTAGTAAGTATCTTGACTTGAGGTGAGGGAGCCCCAATAGGGCAGAGGGCTGGGTGGGGGAGGGAGGGGGTTCCTGTGGACCCCATGCCAGGATGTGTGGGGAGCTGTGTCCTCAGGCTGCAGGCACAGCCCCAAGTCATCTGTGCTAATGACCATATTAGTAAACTTGGCAGTGGAAGACACCTCTTTATTTTCTCAATTCTTTCTCCTTGGGAGCCTGAGAACTCAGCCTGAATAAATGAGGGGTTGAATGCAGATGGAACTTTCCTATGAAAATCTTCCTCCTGGACATATCCCAGGATGATTTATTCAGCTGCAAAAGGAGGCGTGCCAAGGAGGGGGAGATGGGACCCAATCAGATAAAATGACTCAGCCTGATGAATGAGCATAGCATGCTAACAGAAAGCAGCTCAAACAATTTCATGAACTTAGAGGTCGAAACTAATATGTCAGGGAGAAAACATTGCATCTGGTCAACGGACTCCTCTGAAAGTTCCTTTGCTGTAGGAGGTGTTAGGACATGTTGTTTGAAAATAAGAGCATGGATGACAGAATAAGATAAAACGTTATTCTTCTTGTTGGAATGACACAGTGCCATTCAGCAGCCCCAAAATTCTGTTTTTGGATGACAGCACTGGCTCAAAAGGCTTTTGGGAACATGCAAACCACCATATGATTATCACTTAAAACAAGAAATGTCAACACATTGCTTTGAGGCTATACTGGACCTCTCATAGTGCTTTCATTTAATTCCCTGCTTATTTATTATGGCTGGGTCTCCACTGTAGAGGAAAAGGATTTTGCAGACTCAATGTCTTTTTGTACACAGCTTCTTCTTCTTGGAATTTCCCTCTATTCCTTTCATAACCTTCTGTCAAAGCCCTACTCATCTCATTCCTTCAAAGCCCAGGCAATGTCGTCTCTGCTTTCCTGGTATTTCCAATGAGAATTAGTGGATCCTTTTCTGTTGTTCTGGTTTTCTTTTCTGTCGTTCTGTTGTACTCAGCCACTCAGTTGTGTCCGACTCTTTGTGACCCCATGGACTGTAGCCCGCCAGTCTCCTCTCTCCCTGGAATTTTCCAGGCAAGAATACTGGAGTGGGTTGCCATTTCCTCCTCCGGGAGAGCTTCCCAACCCAGAGATCGAATCCTTTATCTCTTGTGTCTCCTGCATTAGCAGGCAGATTCTTTACCACTGAGCCACCTGGCAAATTGTTCTGTTTGGCCCTTCAATATGGTTCTTACTTACTCATTTATCCCTCCATGAACTGGTGAGCTCATTGAAGGGCAAAACTGATTTTCCTTGAGTCCATGTCCCCCTGTTTCTAACAACTCTAGTGTACATACAGATGATAAAATTAGCAATAGTAGATGGCACACTTCACCCTTTACAATGATTTTTATAACCATCAATTCTCTGAGTTAGATCCTTCTCTATTTTTTATTATTCCCATTTTACTGACTAAGATATTGAGGCTCCATTCAACTAAGAAACTTGCCCAAGATCTCATTTATAGCAAAATTCCAGCAGTTAAATTTAAATTGTATAAATCTAGCCTCCATGTGCTCAATAAAAATATTGTGACAAGCAGGTCACACATTTTTGACCTAATTTAAATAGGGTTGATAGGCCAGAAAATGTCAAATGTATTTTGACTTTCCAAATGCAAATTAAATAAGACACTTCTGAGATGTTTGGGCTTTGAGAAATCTAGTGGGATGACTCCAAATGGATGAGGTAGCAGAACGGATTCTTGTTTCTATAGAGAGTCTGTTAGGTTTTGCTCAGTGTGAGCTATGGACACTATTCCTAATTTGTGAAAAAGCAGATTTTTCACATATTGGATTTACCAAAATAATTAATTATCACACCGTACTCATTGGCTAAGAGTAGTAGTGGCAAAAGAGCCTCTTGCCCCATTGGAAAAAAAAAGTGTTTGCTTTATGATGTTGCTGCCTACTGCTGGCCACATGTATAGTAGATATGGGAAATTTGTTCCTCTCAAATGCTTCTTTGACTTTCTAGGCTAACTAATATATGATCTAAATTTGATAAGAGCTATGCTCTTTGCAAAATACCCTTAGGAACTCTAACACTCACTGAAGACATATAAAATATTCACATGTAAAAGAAAAGATGGACTCAGTTCAGGAAGGAGACCTGAAACCAGAGAGATCCTGTTTCCAATGGGAAAGGGTGTTGATGACAAGACAGCTTCCAAAGCTGGAAGTCCTTAAAGGAAAAGTGCAGGAAATTTTCTGAGGATAGATCTTAAATGGTCACATACACACACACACATGAAGGAAAAAAAAAAGACTGTACAAGGTAATGCATATGTTAATTACTTGATTGTGATGAACTCATATTGTATATCAAAATATCAAGTTGTAACCTTAAATATATACAGTTTTGGGGCTTCTTGGTGGTTCGGTGGTAAAGAATCCACCTACCAATGCAGAAGATGCTGGTTTGATCCCTGGTTGGGAAAGACCTCATATGTCAAGGAGCAACTGAGCTTATGTGCCACAACTACTGAGCCTGTGCTCAAGAGCCTGGGAGCTGCCACACCCTAGAGCCTGTCCTCAACCAGAGAAACCGCTGCAAGGGGAAGCCTGTGGACCGAAACTAGAGGGCAGCCCCCACTCGCCGAAACTAGAGAAAAGCCCTCACAGCAACAGAGAGCCAGCACAGCCAAAACTAAGTAAACAAACACTAAAAGAAGAAATGAAATAGATGTTAGTTTCCATTAGACCGCAGTAAAGCTGGGGGGCGGGGTGATGGAAAGGATATGACTGTCTTGACTGGAAGCACTGCTCTTAGGAAATATCAGAGCATGGACTACTTAGACAGAACTCCAGGAAAAGCCAATCTCTAAATTAAATAAGGCTCATCCATGGAAAGGGTCTATGAATGGCCAAATTTAAACTCACGTTTCATCTGAAATGCAGCACAAATATACAATAGAAAGATTGAAATGTCCATTTTACTCCTTTCGTGTGTTTTTTTTTTTTTTTTTTTTGCATTGTAAAATGTAAGAAAGGGAAAATTTTGTGAACATTTTGGATCTTCATGGGATCTAGGTTCAATTAGATTCCAGTGCCTGAGAGAAGAAATCTCATCAGTGGGAAAGTGATTGTGAAACAGTATTTATACACAGAGTTCATCAATTAGGCAAGTCAGAGAAAGATCTGTTCACCGGAGACAGACATAAGCACCATTTTCTTCTTAAAAGATGATTCCTTTGTCTCTGGTTTCACTAGGGTGTGACCTTGCTGTGGCAGCACTTACGAAGCCTTCACGTACTGAAATGATAATAAGAACACATACACATACTCATACAGCCCATTGGATAAGCTGTTAAGATGCTCCCTAAAAGAAGTAGTTATAAAAGAAAAAGTAAAAGAGTTTGCAGGTAGTTCACCCACATCATCAAACCTTCTATTGAAAGTGAAAGTGTTAGTTGCTCAGTACTGTCCGACTCTGTGACCCCATGGACTGTAGCCCACTAGACTCCTATCTATGTCCATGGAGTTCTCCAGGCAAGAATACGGGAGTGGGTTGCCATTTCCTTCTCTAGGGGATCTTCCTGCCCTAGGGATCGAACCTGGGTCTCCTGCATTTCAGGTAGATTCTTTATTGTCTGAGTCACCAGGGAAGCCCCAACCTTCCTTTGGCAATGGTTTAATATCTGCTTTTTAATCTGGCGCAGTGAAGAAGTCTTAGGGCAAAGTGACCAGACTCAATGGGAAACAAAGCAGATCATTTTCCCCTTCTATCTTTTAAAAATCTACCTGATTCTTAATTTAATACCACAGACATTTTCTTTTTCTTTTGGCTGCACTGTGAACCAAGTGGAATCTTATTCCCAGACCAGGGATTCAATCCAGCACCCCCTGTGTTGGAAGAGCAGAGCCTTAAGAGTGGGGAAGACCTCACTCTTCTTATTTCTTGAAATGTTTCACCTTATTACTGTTTCCCTCTTGGAGATCTTTGGGATCTATGTAGAATATTTAGGGTAAAGGCTCGTAGATGGTAGTATAACACTTTTAATGTAGTTAAATTTATTGATGTAGTTGTGTATATGGATCTCAGTCCACTGATTAAGTGTGAAAGAAACATTTCTCTTTATCTTTTAAAAATTGATGTATTTCTGTTTTCATCCAGTTTGTGAGACATTTAACTTGCATCCTTCTTGAGGCTTTCATCTATACCCTCCTAATCCCAAGAGGATGCCACAGTTCCAGGCTCTTATGTAGTGCCCAGGTGTGTGTGGGAGCGGGTGAGGAAGAGGGTGAACATGCATGCCCTCTGGTCTTTGGCTCTCTTATTTGTAAAAGTCACGACTGAGGCAGTCTTTGGTCTTAATCACATGGTTCCTGCGGGGCCAGCAGCATCTGCATTGCTTCTTCTGAACACAAACAGAAACACCTTCAAGGTCTGCTTAAGGGCCTTGTGACACGGGACATCGCCCCTCCTCTTTAGGGTGCTGGGCCCTCTCTAGGGCACCCCTGGGAAGTCATCGTGTAGGAGCAATAGCTCCTCCTCTCCCTGTTTCTGTCTCTGCCTGTCTCTCTGTCTCTTCTCTTCTCTTCTTCTGCTCCATTGTGGAAATATCTCCTTTAGTCTGGTCAGAATCCTCGCTTTGTTTCTTACAAGCCCATCTGATTTTTTCTTTTCTCTTTGGAAATTTTTTTTGTAAAAACAAAAGATGGAAAGACTACTTGTGCTTTCTATTCATTCTTTCTGGAAGCAATTTGTAGAAGGCTTGCATGAAGGAAAGGGGAAAAGGGACTACACAAAAGCAAATCTCATAAATTAATATCTCAAAATAATTCACATATACAAAATGGGCAAGACTCATTTCTCCTGATCAGGTTTTTTTTTTTTTTGCACTGTGGGTTCCAACCAAATCGTGGGGTGTGAAATCCACTTGGTGGGTCACAATTAGCACTTACAGAACAAATTAGTAAAACAGTAGAACACAATCATAAGGATAACTATATCTTGCTACTTTTTATAAAGGCTTTCTGTTTTATCCAAATTCTTCCTCTCTGATGTTAAAAACAGAAGAAAGATTGATAAAATCTCAGAAAAATACCTTATCAAACTCTGGGCATGACATTATCTGAAACTCACAAAACAAAATTTAGTACAGTATAGCATTTCTCACCATCCAGCATGATATTTAAACTCACATGATACAGTTAGGAATCAAGTAGCTTTGACTATGATAAGCTACATACACACATATTCACATACTCAATATGTACTGGGCACCATTTAATATAGATTTTGTAATGTGAATTAAAGTAAAAAAAAATTAGAAGAGATTGGTCTAGCCCTCAGATCGTTATTGGAATTATTAAATACTATGTTTCATAGCTCAGATGGTATAGAATCCGCCTGCAATTCAGGAGACCCTGGTTCAATTCCTATGTTGGGAAGATCCCCTGGAGAAGGGAAAGGCTACCCTCTCCAGTATTCTGGCCTGAAGAATTCCATGGACTCTATAGTCCATGGGTTTGCAAAGAGTTGGACATGACTGAGCGACTTTCACTTTCACGTTTACTGAAATAAGGTGCTGAGGCAGTTAGGAAGACTCATTCTTGAGTTGTGACTTTATAAGATGACAGGTCTGTGGTCTTGCTCAATTACTTAGTATTTTTGAACTTTCATAACATGGGGGGAGGGAAATGACAACTTCACCAGGTTTTGTGAGGATTGAAGGTAACTTGTATAAAGAGCCTGGTAGGTATAGTGTATCATACACTGCAAATGCTCAATACCGAAGACTACACCCTACCCCTCAGATGAGTCAGCTTCCTCAAGGAATCTAGCTCTCTCTTCTCTCTGAATCCATGGACTTACTATTCCCTTTGCCTAGAGCCCTCTTTCTCCGCATCCTTCTGCTCTTCCCATGGATGTCCTCTTCTTCAAGAAGAGGCTTTCCGGCTTTCTAGGTCTAGGTTAGATGCCTCTACAAATGAGAAATGCATTTGGCTACAAATAATGGCAAACCCAAAAAAAGACAACTTAAGCAAATAGGAGTGTTTTTCTTTCATGGCAAGAATCGGGAATGTAGAGATTTGCTGCTTTGGTTCAGGAAGGTAATTATATTAGGGACTTCGTGCTGACTCTCTAGAATTCCTTTGGCTTTTTCCTTACGGTCACAAGAAGATTGTGGCATCTGTAAACATTCAGTTTCCCATTCCACATAGAAAGGTAGAAGCAGAAGCAGGAGTGATGCTCAGTGTTTCTCCTCAGTACCTTCTTTTTTTTCTTTTTAAAAGAAAAAAGTTTATTTACTTGACTGCACCAGCTCTTGTTTGCAGCATGTGGGATCGAGTTTCCTAACCATGGGTGGAACGCATGCACTGGAGGTGGAGTCTTAGCCATTGGACCACCAGGGAAGTCCCTCCTCATCACCTTATTTTTATCAGAGATGAAAAAGTCTTTCTCCCCTCCAGACTCCACCATCATGATAAGAGAAAACCACTTAGGATTACAATTCAGGCAGATAATAGATTGCTCCCCAGGTAGCTATGGTAGGTTTTCAAAAATAAATGAATAAATAACCCAAACAAACAAACAACAACCATTTAGATTTGCTGCAGTTCAGTCAGGATCATATATGTCCCTGAGAACTATTCTCATGTGCTCGAATATTTGAAACTTTCCAAGTCTACAGTTAGTCATATCTGTTTCTCTGCAGTGACCTTGAATAAACACAAGGTACAAAACAGGAGGCATCAGCTAGGAGAAACTGCCCCTTTCTCTGCTTCTGACCTCCCCAATCTCTTGTTTCTTTGTGTATCCCTCATTAACCAAGACAGTAAGAGAAAGACAGACTTGTCGTAATAACACAACAGACACCTTTATCTGCTTTGCCACTTCGAGTGCTATTCCTGTGTTTCAGTCTTTTACAAATTTACTGGCCTTGCCAGACATCCAGAGAAGTCTCAGACCTCCTGTGCCTGTGATGACTTCAGGTGGGAGAAGGAGAGGATGAGCAAAAAGAGGAAGTCTGGGAAAGGAGATGAAAGGTGGGAGCAAGGGAACAACAGAAGGAAGAAAGAAAGGAGGAAGGAAGGAAGGGAAGGAGGGAGGAGCATGGGACGGAAGGTGGAAAAGGTTTTGAAAAGAGCAAGATGTAAAAGGCAAGAGGACAGAAGAAGAGAAGGAAGGAGAGTAAGCTGTACCTGTTCACTGTGAACCCAGCACTTTCACACACTTCACTGTACCAAATCCACACAAGGACCCAGTGAGGTAGACACCGTTCCCCCCATAGTACACATGAGCAAACTGAGGCCTCGTCAAGCCTACACAGGGATTCCTCTAGATGGTTCAGGAATGGGACTCAGTAGCAGTGGAAGCTCTCAAGTTCTTGTGCTTACTACTACCTCATAGGAGAAAAGACCTAGGGAGGTAGGAGAGAATATGAGTGGGGACCAGCAGCAGCCAGGAGGGGAGAGGAGAGAACAGGGACGGGCAAGACAACATGGCCCTGGTTACGATCGAAAGGTACATCTGGTGCCCTTTTGTCTTCATTAAAGCTGTGCTTACTCTTTAACGACGGTGCACACTATTAGATTAATTAATTAGACTTGAGTGTACTCCTTACAAACCCCAGGGAGTTCACCAATAAATAGTGTCTAGACATGGTGGCTATGGAACCCAGAAGGAGGTCACCACAAATAGAGTTTCACCCTTTGGCTTCAACTCTGGGGTGAGGCTGATGGTTGGAAGGTGAGGATTTGCTTATGAGTTCTCCATGTGCCCAGAGCCTAAGACCCCAAATTTATCTGAAAGTTCCCTCATGTTGGGATGACTTGGAGTTGGGAGATGGCCCTCAGTGGGGCTCCCAACACAACAGACTTCACTGTCACTCAAATTGACAAAGGACCACAAATCTACCCTTCGAAGTGATACTTCCATGAAGTAGTCTACAAAATCTTCTGTTGACAACATCTGATAAAATCCTGAGAGTGCCTGAATTAAAGCTGGAGAAATGAAGATGAGTAGCTTGGAAGAAAACCCAGGAGACAATAGAAGATCCTTTTAAGAATGAAATGATGCAGTACCAATGCTCTTGATGGCATAGAACACTGATGACTTTGAGATGAAAAACCATTCAGAACGGTACCACTTTGAAAGTTTTAGGAATATAGTTCCCAATTTATATCAGTTATATTTTCATATATATATATATATCTGTTAAAATCTATATTTATCTGTTTAAATGCTTTCAGTAAGGATGCACTTAAAATTCTAAGTGGTAAAAAGCATTGCTTTATAGTTTAATTAGCAGCATTTGTTTTTCTTTTTTAGTGCTGCATGAAATAATGAAGTACATAAGAGTTAATCCAAGTACTGCATTTCAGACTCTTTTGTTGACCATGATGGCTACTCCATTTCTTCTAAGGGATTCCTGCCTGCAGTAGTATATATAATGGTCATCTGAGTTAAATTCACCCATTCCAGTCCATTTTAGTTCGCTGATTCCTAGAATGTCGACAGTCACTCTTGCCATCTCCTATTTGACCACTTCCAATTTGCCTTGATTCATGGACC
>SJYQ01004674.1:510335-524950 GCA_006410935.1 Redunca redunca
TGGACTGTGAAGAAGGCTGAGCGCCGAAGAATTGATGCGTTTGAACTTTGGTGTTGGAGAAGACTCTTGAGAGTCCCTTGGACTGCAAGGAGATCCAACCAGTCCATTCTGAAGGAGATCAGCCCTGGGATTTCTTTGGAAGGAACGATACTAAGGCTGAAACTCCTGTACTTTGGCCACCTCATGCAAAGAGTTGACTCATTGGAAAAGACTCTGATGCTGGGAGGGGTTGGGGGCAGGAGGAGAAGGGGACGACAGAAGATGAGATGGCTGGATGTCATTATGGACTCGATAGACGTGAGTCTGACTGAACTCCGGGTTATGGTGATAGACAGGGAGGCCTGGAGTGGTGTGATTCATGGGGTCGCAAAGAGTCAGACATGACTGAGCAACTGAACTGAACTGAACTGAATTGATAAGAGTTAATGGAGTCTTATATTCCAAGAAATACAGTATGTTGTGGTGATAATAAAGCCAGTGACTTACTGGAAGTGATAGAAGAGACTCACATCTTTTTATTTCATAGGTGAGGTCAGTTGCAAAGAGATTAAAGGACTGGGACCACCCTCTACTCATTACTGGACCAGTAATTCATCTGAGGGACTTACCAGGTGTCTTAGCAGTAAAGAATCTGCCTGCCAATGCAGGAGACGTGGGTTCGATCCCTGGGTTGGGGAGATCCCCTAGAGGAGGAAATGACAACCCACTCCAGTATTCTTACTTGGGAAATTCCATGCACAGAGGAGCCTGGAAGGGGTACATTTCATGGGGTTGCAAAAGAGTCAAACACAGCTGAGAAGCTATACAACAACAACAACAGTTCTTCTGAGGGAAACACACACAGTCTGGAAGTCAAATCTGGCTTCAAATCCTGACTTCCCCTAGGCAGCCCTGTGCCCTTGATCAAGTAATTTAGCTTCTCTCCTCTTTACTGTTTTTTATCTGTATATTAGGGAGATAATATCATAACAGGTATGAAAAAACATATCTTAAAATTACAAAGGGGATGTTGTAGAATTCTGGGTACAGGTGAGCCTCCAGTCTGAGACATGTCAGAGTGCTATTATGAGGTTACCAGAAGTTTCTTTCCAGACTTCATCTTTTGGAGAAAGACTCATCTCTTCCCCATTCCTGCTCAGTCTTCCCTCCTTCTCTTTTTTCTCTTCTTTCTTTTCTCCCTCCTTTCTCCTCGCTCTCTTTTTTCTTTTTCTTCCCTCCCCACTTCTTCTTTTGTTTTTGAAACCTATTTATTTTTCCTCCCATCTCCTACTTTCCTCCCTCTCTCCTTTTCCTTCTTTCTCTCTTTCTTTTCTTTCCTTCCCTTACTTCATCTGCCTCTCTCTCTGTCTCCTCCTCTCTGTCTTATCAACCAAAAGGACTTTAAAAGCACTAATCCCATTCGTGAAGACCCTATCTTTATAGCCTAATTGGCTCTCAAAGGTACTATCTACAAATACCAGTGTATCAGAGGTTAGGGACTCAGCATATAAATCTTGGAGGAATGGTCCATAACACCTTTCCATACAAATCTTATTGAATTTCATTAGTTGCAGCTCTTTTTGCTGCAAACTATAGAAAAAGTCTGCAGCTAGTTTAAGCAAATCAAAGTAGAAAGGATGGGATTTCATGGTGGGAAACTGAAATGTTCACAGTGTAAAAGGAAGAGATGAACAGTGGAACTTGGGAAGGATAAAACCTGGGCCATCTTTGAGGACTTCAGCAACATGGTTTATTGCTCTGTTTTCTCTGTTTCAGTCATTGATGTAACTCAGTTCCAATTGTCCCTCAGTCCCTGGAATCTTCCTTTCAGCTTTCTCATTCCCAGAAAAGAGAAATGATTGACTGACAGCCTACTCAAGTGTTTCTACCTCAACAGTACTGTCTTTGATCAGGTAGACATAGTCCCATAGTATCCCATGTAGCTAGTGGGTTATGGCAAGTGGGTCACCTGAATTGATGTTTACTGAATACATCAAACATTTATTAAATGTCTACTGTATGCCAAGAAACACTCAGATGAATGCAACACATTTCCTGTCTTCAGGGGTTTATAATAATCTGGGAGAATTCCTTGTTACATCTTACTTCTAACTTTCTGTAAGCATATTCCCATCTAATGCACTCAAGCATTTGATTTTTGGTACCCTTGTCCTCTTCCATTGGTGTATAGCATTGGGATTAAGAGCCCTAGCTGTGGAGTTCAACTTGAGTTTGATTTGGCTTAATTGCAGCTCTAGGTACATTACTTAATTTCTCTTCTCTGCGCTTTGGTTGCCTTTTCTGCAAAATAGGATAATAGCTCTAGCTAATAGATGTGTGTGTGTATGTGTATGTGTGTGTGTGTGTGTAAGAGTGGGAATCGAGTAAGACAGTACATGCGAATAGATGCCCGATGGATGTCAGCTATTGCTGCTATTATCATGATCTTAATGCTTTTGATTACTAGAGTTTCAAAATTGAGTTTCAGAAAAGTTAAGTGACTTGCCCAATATCACATTTACTGGTGGAATTTGATTTTATTTTAGGTGGAAGTGCAGAAACTCCTACATGGATATATGGCCCTGACTCCCAGTTCTAAGGCAATGTAATAGTCAGGATAGCTGAACACCAGGCGAATCACTTCTATACTGAAACCTGGTGGGTGACACTGATGACTACAGGACTTTAGTCTTGTACACCAATGGAAGAGGACAAGGGTACCAAAAATCAAATGCTTGAGTACATTTCAGAAACAGTTGTTGATTGCTTTGTGTCCTCCCATATGCACATGTGTGTTGCCTGTGTGCACGTGTGTGAGCACATGTGCAGGATTTTTTCCACATCCCACTTAGCTCTTGAAATATATTCAAAGGAGCTGCTTTCATGGAAATTCTAGTCAAACTGGAAGCCAAGCACTTTAGGAAAAATCAGAAAATGGGCCTTTAAGGATCCTCTAACCAAATACTTTCAGACAAGCAAGAGTTCACTTCTCTTTGCAGTGATGACCAAGGAAATCAGTGTTTAGAAGCAGCCTCGGTCCTCTTGAATTCCAGGAGCTTTAATGAGCAGATTTCCCTGCTGACCCAGGTTGAACATATTACATGAGTAAGAGATAATTCTTATTTGTGTTCGGCCATTGAGATTTAGGAATGTTTGTTATTATGGAATAACCCAGCCTAACGTGACTAATAGCAGGAATTTGAACTTCACAGCTGGGTGGGTTCAGACATTTTAGCATTAAGTCGACCCCAGCTGACATGGAGATTACCCCATAAAACTCACTGAACACCTGTTTGTTGCAGGTTATGTGGGAATGTGATGTGCAAATACGTTTGTCTTCTTAGGTGTCTAGAGCAGAGAGGGAGAGACAAAACAGTGACTACAGGTCAGCAGTGCTCAGTGTATTGATGGAGGGCCAAGAAGAATTGCTTAAGCCAGGTTTGGATAAGCAAGTAAAAAGTAAGCTAAAACAAGGAGGTAGAGGGCATTTTAGATAGAGGGAGCCATGAACAAAAGGAAAATCAATTTCAGGGAACTGCAAGGACACATTGCATTTGGGTCAAGAGTGAATGAGGAGAAATAGGCTGAAATGAAGCTACTGAGGCAGCCAGACCCAAGGTCAAAACCACCTGGAGTGCTGTGTTAGGGAGTTTGACTTTCATTTGGCAAACCATAGGATGGCACCTGGGCTTTCCAGGTGGCGCTAGTGGTAAAGAATCTCCCTGCCAATGCAGGAGACATAAGAGATACAGCTTCCATTCCTGGGTCGGGAAGATACCCTGGGGGAGGGCATGGCAATCCACTCCATTATTCTTGCTTGGAGAATTCCAAGAACAGAGGAGCCTGGAGGGCTGCAGTCCACAGGGTCACATAGTTGGACACGACTGAAATGACTTAGCACACACTCAGGATGGTACACATTAGACTGTCTCACAGCAAGTGCATGAGGCAAATATCATCACCACTAATGCCCAGTGATAAACTCAGGTTTGAAGAAGTCAAATAAGATTTTTCTTTTCATCTTTCACTTTCAAAATCTTTTATTTATTTATTTGTGATACACTTGACATTGAACATTGTGTAGACTTAAGGTATACAATGTATTGATTGGGTTTACTTGTATATTGCACTGTGATGACTACCCTAGCATTAGCTAACACCCCTATCAAATCCCATAATTATCATTTCTTTCTTTGTGGTGAAGACATTTAAGATCTAGTCTCTTAGCAACTTTGAAGTATATAATACAGTATTGTTGACTATAATCACCATGCCAAGCACTACAAAGTTGCAGTTAGAAGATAAATAAGTTCTTGAGAGTAAATGAGATGTTTTGATCCCATACAACTAGTAAGTGACTAGTTGAGACTTGAATAGTTGTTCTCTGAACTTTTCAACTCTTCATTTCACTTTCCTGCTTGCACAGGTGACTATGGCCACAAATCTCCAAGTTATCTTTATGTGTTAGGGTTTTGTGCTTGCCTCCCCTCTGGCTGGTCTCTGGGTCCCCAGATCTTCCACTGACTGCCTTTTACCATATGACCTCTCCTAAAATGTCTCTTGAATGGCGTGCTGTCTGAAATACCCACTGACTCCAACTTCTTGCATCCCTCTTACTCTACTTATATTTTTTCTTCATAACACTTACTACTACTGAAAATTTTGTTTGTTACCTAATTAAATGTTTTCTCTTTGTTTTCGTCCTTTATAAACTCTATGAAAACTTTAGACTATAAACTCTATGAAGCAACTTATTCACTTTGTGTATTGTGTATAAGTCGCTCAGTGATGTCCAACTCTCTGTGACCCTATGGACTGTAGCCTGTCAGGTTTCTCTGTCCATGGAATTCTCCAGACAAGAATACTGGAGTGGGTTGCCATTCCCTTCTCTAGGGGGTCTTCCTGACTCATGGATCAAACCCTGGTCTCCTCCACTGTAGGCAGATTCTTTGCCATCTGAGCCACCAGGGAATATTTCTTGCCTCGAACATAAGTACCTGACTCCTGGTAAATGCCTAGCCCATGTTTCTGAAAGGGGTGAGTGGCCCATTGAATCACAGCTTCAAGGTCACAACCTGGGAAGATAGCCCTGTGCACTATGCTGAGGGTTAGTGTGAAACTGCCATGAACCAAGAAAAAAAAAAATCTCTGGGTGATTCCTATATGTCACCCTGCTTTAGTACCGAGGAGTTCAAGCAAAGAAGAAAGAAAGAAAATTCTTGCCAGAACAATCAAGAAAAATTATGCATTTAGCAGGGATCCTTTGACTTCATCAAATATCTACTGAGTACTGAATATGTGTTAAACCATCCCTGGGATTCAAAGATAAATGATACAACATCCTTGATTTTATTACCTAAAGCTTTCATCTTTTTACATCATTATTTTAGTTTCTTGACTTTCACTGATAAACTGGATAACATTTTATATTTGGGAAAACACACAGTTCCTGAGTAAAACAGTCCTAATTGATGAAGCGATGTGAGGAAACAAAGGTAAAATTCCAGAATTTTAGCAGTATGTGGCCTCACATAAAGTTTCAGCTCATGTCTTCAGTTAAGAGATGGAAAACTGAGTCATCACAGATTTTGAGTGACATTTCTAAGGCTGCATGTGAGATAATTGAGAAGTTATTGGGAATTAAAATTCTTCTGAGTTCTCTTTTAAAGTGTTTTTCCTGTGCAGAAAATTAAAAATAAAAAAGGAAATAGATGAGGTTTCTTTCCTTTAGAGAAATAATTTAGCCACTTTGAAGGGCCATTACTGATGGGATTCACAATGAACCATGATTTCCACTCAGTGATTCCTTAACCAAACCAAAGCCCCCAGCTTTATGTTGATTTCTTTACTACCTGACAAGAGCAACAGAATATGAAGGAGTTTTATTTTCACTAATTTGCTTCTGAGGTGTTGTTTGGATGGAATTGCACCTTTAGTCATTATTTTCAACCTCCATGTATAATGCTCTGCTGACTCATATTTACTTTAGATTTAAAAGCTTGGTTTTTGTCCTCAGTAATTAAAATGCCCACATCTCTTAGATGGGCTCAGAAGATGGAGCTGTATTCTGCTGCATAATAGATAAGACCATAAGACACACCATAAGACAAGGGTGTGTTTATTTGAATCCATTACCACCCTTAGGGATGCCAACACACCTGATGTGCTAAGGATAGGTTTGAAAATGGCAACCCACTCCAGTATTCTTGCTGGAGGACCTCATGGACAGAGGAGCCTGATGGGCTATAGTCTGTGGGGTCACAAACAGTCGGACAGGACTTAGTAGCAACAACAATAAGCACACACTCTTGTCCTCCTCATCCGGAGGGTGAAAGAGGTTCCTTTAACTAGAATTCTATAGAACCTGGTTTCAGTGGAGTGGGTTCCTGGGGTACCTTTGTCATATTCATCTCCGTGGCTGCCAGGATCCAGGGTCCAATTGGCTTCACAGACTCATGGGAGCTTTTGGACAAAGAATGACTGAGATCAAGGGCACCGTTGCAGATACCAACCGGAATAAGCAACATCTGATTCTTCTTGTTCTTTTAATATGAAACATGGCCAGGGGAGCACTTTTCTGCCTTTTTTGGACCAGACTTTGGCAGAGCTGAAGGGGAAGTTCACGTTTCAGGTGCCCCAGAAACACAGCCTGCCACCCACATACAAGGAAAAGCTAAGAAATCATTTCTGCAAAGCCTGGAAAGCACAGCCTCAGGGACCAGCCCAGAGACTCTTGTTTTCACAAATACTGGATATGTACACTCATGGTGAATTCATGTCAATGTTTGGCAAAACCAATACAGTAATGTAAAGTAAACTGAAGTTAAAATAAAAATTAAAAAAAAACCCCAAACACTGGATATTGCTGTTTAATTTGCTGTTGATGTGTTCTTTTAGTGATAGCTTTATTTAATGCTCTTTCAGTCCAAACCAGCTGTAGAAGATAATTGCCTTCACCATTCATGTATGTTCTCCAAAGAGAACTCGTGTGTTGTTTTGAGATACTTTATATGAAAACGTTTGATTGCATTTGCCATCCATTCACATCATTGAGGGAAATTTCCCCCATACTTTGTCAGTAAGAGAAGAGAAAGATCTTTTGGATTCTGTACATGTCATTTCAGCTGTTGCAAATTTTGAATTGTGAAATGGTTTTACATTTTATTAACACCTACTTGTACAAAGTTGGTTTTTAGTTGTGATAACTATTAAAACTTTGAAAAGAGCCTCATTAAAAAGTATCCATCAGAATTTGTGTGTGGCCAGCTGAAGCATAACATCCACTATGAAATAAAAATTATCACCAGAGAAGCAAGTTCAAGTTGCCTATTAGAATTTTGATGGGATTTTATGCAGTTGTTTCATGTGAGTTTAATATTTAATACCATCCACAATACTTCTTTCATTTTATCTTTTCTTATCATAATAGTATTTATAAGAAAGTTAAATGAATTTTCTTCTGCTACCAGCATTACTGCACTAAAAAATAGTATCATATTTCCCGTTGCAGTGGAAAAAAAATGTCCTACACTCCACAGCATGAGCAGACCTTTTACAATTCCTTATTGTGGTCTGGATAATGATCCTAGTTAGAAGTGATTTACTCTCAGAAAAGGAACTTCTCGCTGGCTTATACAACAACCTGGTGAATAAAGCAGATTCTCTTTGTAAAGATGAGCACAAGGAAGCCTTGAGATTAAGAGCCTTGCCTTCATTCATTCAAGCTGTAAATGTCCATCTCTTTTGAGTCCTGTCCTGTGCTTTGCAGAGTTGGGCAAAGTTTCTCAAGAAAATAGATGATGGTCTCTATCCAAACTAGAAAAACTGGGATGATGCTGTTAACTTTAATGTGTTTCTCATTTTATTTTTATTAAAAAAAAAAAAAATCCCAGAAGGCTCCCCAGGTGGCTCGGTAGTAAAGAATCTGCCTGCAATGCAAGAGCCGCAGGAGATGCAGGTTCAATCCCTGGGTCAAGAAGATCCCCTGGAGTAGGAATTGGCAATCCACTCCAGTGTTCTTGCTGGGATAATCCCATGGACAGAGGAGCCTGGCAGGCTACAGCCTGTAGCATCGCAAAGAGTTGCATACGACAGAGCAATCGAGCAAACATGAATTCATGGGCCCAGAAGTCCACACAAGCATTCATCTTAATAGATTACTGAAGACTACAGGAAAGGGAAGGAAAGAATAAGTCTTCCATTTACAGATGGTGCTTTACTCGTGGACAGTGGGATATCTGGCTGAGAGAAAAAAAGTGCTCCATTAGGTTTCAGAAGAGTGTACAGAAAGGTCCATGATCAGGAAAGTGTAAAGTGATATATTTAGAAGAAAAATAATCCAGGCCATGTATAACCCACAGTTTTCAGGCCCACAACTCTAGGTGTAAATCTAGGGTTATTAGGACGTTTGACTACAGTCCTTCTTCAATTTTGTCTCATTGGCTATTGCAAGAGGTCTGTCATATTCAACCATCTCTCAAATCTTTCTACTTTTTCTTCTAATTCTATCGCCATTTCCTCTGTCCAAGCTACGATAATGTTTTCTTTTTCTAGCCATTCCATGTGGCACGCAGGGTCCTAGTTCCCTAACCAGGGATGGAACTCATGCCCTGCATTGAAAGTGAGAAGTCTTAACCACTGGACTACCAGGGAAGTCCCCCAAACTATAATAATCTCCCTTCGTCCTTTTTTCTCTTTTGTTCATTCTCTTCTTCACTGTCAGCATAAACATTGGCACATCTACTAAACCCCTCTGGCATCTGTCTTCCTATGCTTGTATGGTTAGGACAGAAACCCCCAGAATGGACTTCAGGACCTCCCTTGACCCAGCTTCTGTCTGTCTCTCCTCCTTCAGCTGGCCCCAAGCATCATCTTTGATCACATTCTCTAAATACACCTGGTCCTCACTGCTTTTGCCCACATCACCCCTCTGTGTTTTCCTGATCCCTCTCATCACCTCAGTCACATATTTTCATCCTTAGTATCTCACTTCCTTGTTATATCCTTAGAAAATCTCTCCCCATTGCCCTGATTTGGTCAACAACTCTTACTACAGGCTCTGAAAAGACAGCATAACTTATTCTTGGTTGTGCTTTTCATATTTGCCATTTTTCATTTCCTTGGCAGTTATTTGATTAATGTCTTTTTCCTGCCAGACAGTTTACACCCTCTGAAGACTGTATGTTTTACTTTTGTTTTGGCTCACCATGTGACTTCAGACTACAATATGGAATTGAATCAAGTCCAGTGTGAATGTTCAGTACAATACATTTCAGCTGCTGTTTATTATTAATTGTTTTTTAGTGGATTCAGTGTATCTACCTCTGGTAAACTTCTTGATACTTTCTGTCATTTTCCCTTTTCCTGACTGTCTCCTCCAAGTCCTGTACTAGCCAAGCCTGTCCGCTGCCTCCATCACCGAGTCTTATCACTGCTTCCTCTGGGTACAAGAGCCAGGCTTCAGCCGAGCCTCCGAGGACCCTCATTGGTGAGGACTGAGGGAACAACAGCTTAGATTTGACCCCATCAGATCCAAGAGGCTCTGGCTTCCCAAGGCTCGGGGTGGGGGAAAAGCCAGGTACAATAGCCAAGCACCGTGATGGAATTGACACCCCAGGGGGGGAGCTTGGACCAGTGAGAGACAGGAGACAGGAAGGATGGGCAGATACATTGCTAGTGCTTCTCTCTGAAGAAGTGAAGTACACAGCCCCACTTGGCTTTTCCAGGGACATCCTTGTGACTTACCCACCCTCTCCCTTTAGAGTCCCCTGAAACTTGGGTCAGCTTAGTAAAGCCCATTTCATAGTTCCCTTGAAACTTTGATCATTTTAGCAGCATGCATCTCGTATTTGTTTTCCTTGCTTCCTTCTCTCTTCCCTTTTGCTCCCCTCTCCTGTGTACCGGCTGTACACCCCCATGAAAAATAGCAGCTAAGATTCACCTCAGACTGTTTTCTAGGAAACTGAGGCTTGGATAATTTTCCTGCTTGTTTTCAGTGTCACTATAATCTTCCTTTGGGCACCAATCTAAGCAACTGGACAATGCTGGACCCCAGTCATACATTTGTGAGCTAAATATTTATCGAGTTCATACCAAGGGATGGGCTTTATTTGGGGTCTCGTAGGTATGAGGATGTAGAGAAAGCTATTCTTGACCTTTAGAGGCCATTTCTGAAGTGGGAGAAGGGGAAGCAGGCATGGAAATTAGCAATCAGGAGATTATAGTAAGTGTTCACTGACCTAACAATCATTAGTTTTGCCCAGAGTTGTCAGGAGAGTTTTTTCAGGGGGCAGTAACATGATGAGGAAATGTTACCCTAAAGGATAAGGAGTGATCTTGCCATCAGACAAAGTGGCCAGAGAGGAAGAGAGACGAGAGAAGGCTCTCCAGGTGGAGGGAGGAACAGGCATGCAAAACAGATTGTGGCACATCCTGAGGGAAACTGCCAGAGTTTATCAGAATGAAAGGAAGCTGGGGAGGACTCAGGCTCAGAGCTACAAAGGAACGTTGACTCTACACTGTGGTCGGGCAGCCACATTTCTGATGCACCCAGTGAAGATGCATCAGAATAAAACGAAGGTGATGGAAGGACCTGGTATCAACTAATTTTATTTAATTTTTCCCATTTCATTTTGTAGCAGAATTTCAGGCACACTGAGCCGCCCAAGCTTAGAAATATGAAGAATGAGAGTTACTATAATCATAAAACCTGCATTTTTACATGAGGTTGCTTGCCCTTTGAAATCCAGAGACTGAAGCGACAAATGTAGCCTGGTTGATTCCCGAAGCAGATCTGTTTTTGATGTCTCCTTTTACAGGGCAGAATTATTTTCAGTAATAATCAATGAAAGGGATATGTTTCATGTATGAGTCAAAATTTGTATTTCACATCTTAAAATTTTATACCTTGAATTTCACTTTCTATGTCACCTTTAAATTGAAATAAACACTTTAAAGGCACATGGAATGACAGAACTGAAGTGACTCTAGTTCTTTCTTCATCTTTACCATCACTGTATCATCACTGTTTATTTCTCACCTGTAGGTTAAATATAGAAATATGTACTATATCACATATTTGCACCCATAGTAAGCACAAACAGTTCTAAATCCTAGGAAAATTTACTCTTGAAAGCAATGTGTGTTACTGGGTTTATTCATGTCAGGGAAGCTCTTTCCATCAACTTCCATTGTATTAATGAACAACAAATACGTACCAATTTGAAGCCTATAGACACATTAGTAAAACTCATCAGTAGTAACAGTGATTGTTGGGAACTTGGAACAACAAATAATTTGGGGGAATGTGCATTTTCTTACTGACATTGTTCAGAATTGCTAGTGAATGGTGATAATAAAAGCAGATGTTGTTGAGCCTCCCAGGTGGCTCAGCAGTAAAGAATCTACCCGCCAGTGCAGGAGAAGCAAAAGACAAGGGTTCAGTCCCTGGGCAGGGAAGATCCCATGGAGAAGGAAACAGCAACCCACTCCAGAAGTCTTGCCTGGAAAATATCATGGACATAAGAGTCTGGTGGGCCACAGTCCATGGGGTTGCAAAGAGTTGGACATGACTGAATGACTAAAACGAACAAACAAAAACACATATAGTAAGTTTTAGATGAACTAGCTCATCTAGTTCAGGAAGGGAAAGTGAGACCCTAGGGGGAAAACTGAGGTAGTAGCTGAGACAGGATTGAAACCCAAATCTTCATATTTCAACTCAGTTCTCTGATCCCTTAGCAACATTGATTAATATGATTATGGTGACAAAATGAATGGTTGATCAACAAGCCTCGAAGACTCAGCACCTTATGAGAAGTGTTGTTTTAGGGAAATTGGTTTATGCAGTTGTCACATACTTGTGTTAAAAAAAAAAAATGCTTTCTTTTTCTGTCAAGCTCTGAGAAATGGTGAAGGACAGGGAAACCTGGTCAGATGTGACTGAACAACTGCACAACAACAGTTTTTCAATATTGGGCCAGGGATAACTTCTCCATCTCATGGTGACATGAGCTGCCATTATAAGCTGAGTGAGATGATGTATCTACAGCAGCCACACACTGTCTGCACCTGCCTGCTGCTCAAAAACCCTATGATTTTTGTTACTATTGCTATTATATATGAGTGCTGCCCAATAGAAATATAATATGAGCCACAAATGCATGCCACATATGTTATTTTGAATTTCCAATAATCACTTTTGAAAAAGTAAAAAACTGTCGAAATAAATTTTAATAGTTTAATGATACATTTTATTATTTAATTCAATATAATTGAATATTATCACTTCAACATCTGATCAATATAAAACTTAGTAGTGAAATATTTTGCATTTCTTTTTAGAGGCATGACTCATTTTATTGCCTCTCTCTCTATTGTACTTTGCAGATACTACATGTTTTAGCAAATGAAAGGTCTGTGGCAACCCTGCAAGTCTATTGGCACCATTCTTTTCCCCAACACCATTTGCTCCCTTCATATCTCTGTCTCACAGTTTGGTAATCCTCACAATATTTCAAGTGGTTTCATTATTCTTGTATTTGTTATGATGATTTTGTGATCAGTGATCTTTGATATTACTACTAGGACTTGCTGAAGGCTCAGATAATGCTTAACATTTTTAGCAATAAAGTTATTTTTATTTTTTTAATTAAAATTTTTTAAGATTATTTTATGTGAACCACTGTTAAAGGCTTTATTGGATTTGTTAACATATTGCTTCTGTTTGTTTTTTTTTTTTTNTAAAGGCTTTATTGGATTTGTTAACATATTGCTTCTGTTTGTTTTTTTTTTTTTGGCTGTGAGGCATGTGGGATCTTAGCTTCCTGATGAGGGATCTTCCCTCTGCCTTGGAAGGCAAAGTCTTAAAGACTGAACTGCCAGGAAAGCCCCAAAATTTCTTTCTAATTAAGGTATGGTCATTGGTTTTTTAGGTGTAATGCTATTACACACTTACTAGACTGTGTATATAACTTTTAGATGCACTGGGAAGCCAATAAACTCATAAAACTCTCTTGCAGTATCCACTTTATTGTGTTGGTCTAGAACAGAGCCTGTAATCTCTCTGAGGTTTGTCTGTACTTTCTTAGTCTTTGAAGAACAGTGTGTGTTGTGTGGGCTTCCTAGGTGGCTCAGTGGTAAAGAATCTCTGCCTGCCAGTGTGGGAGATGCAAGAGATGAGGGTTCAATCCCTGGTTCAGGAAGATCCCCTGGAAAAGGAAATGGCAACCCAACCAGTATCCTTGCCTGGAAAATCCCATGGCTAGAAGAACCTGGTGGGCTCCAGTCTGTAGGATCATAAAGAACCAGACAGGACTGACAGACTTAGCACAGGTCTGTTGTATACTAGAACACATCTCAGTTTGCATAGTCACATTGCAAATGTTTAATAGGCTCATGTGAGTAGTGGCTGCTATATTAGACAATATAGGTATAGATAGTTACTCCAAAAGGTGACATATATTAAGAACATAAAGAGCTATTAAAGTTTTGATGGTGCCATTTACCACATTTACATTAATATTTTGGGTAATCAAGCAATCAGGGATATTTGAAGGAAATCCTAAAACTTAAAAGTATTCGATATAATATCAAGATTTGTATGTGTGTGTTTCCAATGATGCAACAAGAAAATTAGAGATACCAAGAGAACATTTCATGTGAAGATGGGCTCAATAAAGGACAGAAATGGTAGGGACCTAACAGAAGCAGAAGATATTTAGAAGAGGTGGCAAGAACACACGGAAGAACTGTACAAAAAAGATCTTCATGACCAAGATAATCACGATGGTGTGATCACTCTTCTAGAGCCAGACATCCTGGAATGTGAAGTCAAGTAGGCCTTAGGAAGCATCATTATGAACAAAGCTAGTGGAGGTGATGATGGAATTCCAGTTGAGCTGTTTCAAATCCTAAAAGATGATGCTGTGAAAGTGCTGCACTCAATATGCCAGTAAATTTGGAAAACTCAGCAATAGCCACAGGACTAGAAAAGGTCAGTTTTCATTCCAATCCCAAAGAAAGGCACTGCCAAAGAATGCTCAAACTATTGCACAATTGCACTCATCTCATGGAGAAGGCAGTGGCAACCCACTCCAGTACTCTTGCCTGGAAAATCCCATGGATGGAGGAGCCTGGTAGGCTGCAGTTCATGGGGTTGCTAAGAGTTCACATGACTGAGAGACTTCACTTTCAATTTTCACTTTCCACTTTCGTGCATTGGAGAAAGAAATGGCAACCCACTCCAGTATTCTTGCCTGGGGAATCCCAGGGATGGGGGAGCCTGGGGGGCTGCCGTCTATGGGGTCGCACAGAGTCGGACACGACTGAAGCGACTTAGCAGTAGCAGCAGCAGCACACGCTAGTAAAGTAATGTTCAAAATTCTCCAAGCCAGGCTTCAGCAATACTTGAACCGTGAACTTCCAGATGTTCAAGCTGGTTTTAGAAAAGGCAGAGGAACCAGAGATCGAATGGCTAACATCTGCTGGATCATGAAAAAAGCATGAGAGTTCCAGAAAAACATCTATTCCTACTTTATTGACTATGCTAAAGCCTTTGAATGTGTGGATCACAATAAAATGTGGAAAATTTTGAAAGAGATGGGAATACCAGACCACCTGACCTGCCTCTTGAGAAA
>SJYQ01004674.1:525257-596070 GCA_006410935.1 Redunca redunca
TCACTTTATGGGAAGTAGATGGGGAAACAGTGGAAACAGTTTCAGACTTTACTTTTTAGGGCTCCAAAATCACTGCAGATGGTGATTGCAGCCATGAAATTAAAAGACGCTTACTCCTTGGAAGGAAAGTTATGAGCAACCCAGACAGCATATTAAAAAGCAGAGACATTACTTTGTCCACAAAGGTCAAGGCTATGGTTTTTCCAGTGGTCATGTACAGATGTGAGAGTTGGACTATAAAGAAACCTGAGTGCCAAAGAATCGATGCTTTTGAACTGTGGTGTTGGAGAAGACTCTTGAGAGTACCTTGGACTGCAAGGAGATCCAACCAGTCCATCCTAAAGGAAATCAGTCCTGAATATTCANCAATACTTTGGCGACCTGATGCGAAGAGCTGACTCATTGGAAAAGACCCTGATGCTGGGAAAGATTGAGGGCAGGAGGAGAAGGGGACGACAGAGGATGAGATGGTTGGATGGCATCACCAACTCAATGGACATGGGTTTGGGTGAATTGCAGGAGTTGGTAATGGACAGGGAGGCCTGGAGTGCTGTGGTTCATGGGGTTCCAAAGAGTCAGACACGACTGAGCGACTGACCTGAACTGAACAAATAAAGATCTTTGTAAATGTCCAGTGCAAAGGAGCAAAGCTAGAATCACATTTTTTTTCTAATGAATAGTTATGACTCCTCTGGTCATATTTTGAGACATAGATCTATTGAAGTTGATTGCATTGTTCTTTCTGCCTTACTTTGCCAGAAAGGTCTTAGCTAAATTGAGCATTCTACTGTAGTCGTTATCTTTAGGCTAAGTATCTTTTTTCTACCTTCTCTATCCTCAGCTCTTGTTTTTTATTCTAATTTTGCCTAATTTCCAACATTTTTATTTATTATTACTGAAAACTATTTGAGGAGAATAAATAATATATAAAGGAATAAATGTATAAAGCATCCTAAAAGCATCTTTTGGTACCTACTTCAGACAGACTATTGGGTTGAATGAATTACAATCCTATGTGAGATATGACCTAGAGTTTAGTACTCTTAGGAGAATAATTAAAACTCAAATTATAGATTTAGATATTGTCAGAGTCTGGAAGGGCTGGGAAATTATTTAGTTGGACTCTTGAGTTCCAGATAAGTTAAGCAACCTTCTTAAAGGTTTCTAGAAGTTTAATGGTAGATCTGGCCTTTAGACTGGTCTTCACAGCATATGAACTACCTCTATATCCATTTTAATAAGATTCTGATGAGCTAGTTTTCAAAGAATCAGCTCTCCTTGGTGGGTGGGCAGAGACGTTTTGCCTGGGGCAGTTCAAATCTTGACATTTGTTGGTACAATGTACATGGTCTAATACAGATTTCTCTCTTATTTGCTGAGGGCAAACTAGGCTAGACATAATCGATCTATCCTGTGAAGGAGTCTAGGCTCTCCATCCCTGATAATAGAACCATTATTCATGTGAGATGACTTTCCACTGGGAGTTTGGACTATGGATATTGGTTTTTATCAATCAAGCTTGATAAAACCACACAACATGCTAACTGCTGAAATTATTTAACAAAATTTGGCATTGATCTGGGAGAAAAAACAGACATTCTCATATAGTCACATACTTACTTCAAGGTTTTTGGCAAATAATTTGCTAATGTATATCAAAAATCTTAATCATATACGTGTCCTTTGGACCAAAAATATAGCTTCTAGGTATTTATCCCAAGTCAATTTACAGCCTTGGCTTACACAAATTACATTCATATCACATTTCTGATCCCTTATCAGGACCTGGGAATTGAGTAGATCTAATTATGCCCATTTTACAGATTAAGAAGCCAAGAGTTGAGGAAGTTCAGGTAACTAGCTTGTAGTAACACAGCTAATTGGTAAAAACCTGTCTGCAATTTACTTCATTTGAATTATGCAGACAGCCTTTGAGACAACCATTTTAGTACAAACTGACAAAGGCTGTCTAGGAAATCAGAGGAGACAGGAAAAAGAGCAGAGAGAGAACAAGGCTTCCATAAGTGATTTGTTTCATTTGATCCTTAAATATGTTTGACATAAAAATAGCAGATTAAATGATACTAGTCTTCGGACTCAAAGTTAGTAAACATTCAGGTCACAGTGAAATCATGCATTGCTGCATTGCACATGAAATGAAGAAGTGTGTGAGATATATATTGAACTCAAAATTCAAGTTCAATGTGATACAGTATTTGCTTTTCATGACTGTTCATTTAAAACTAGGAAAGATTAGAGCCGGCTACTGACTCTTATTATTTGGACTAAAACAATTTTTTTTTTTTTTGCAAGAAAAAAGCCAAAGGATCAACCTACTATTTTAGCTTATTTACTTTTTTTTTTTTTTTAACAAGCTTGGCTCAGCTGGTAAAGAACCCACCTGCCAATGCAGGAGATGAAAGAGATGAAGGTTCAATCCCTGAGAAGGGAAGATCCCCTGGAGAAGGAAATGGCAACCCAGTCCAGTATTCTTACCTGGAAAACCCCATGGACTGAGGAGTCTGGTGGGACAGTTCATGGGGTTGCAAAGATTCAGACACAACTGAACACGCACAGACACAGAAAACCAGTACAGCTGTTGCAAGGAGAAATCAACTCTGACTCCATGATGTAACTGTTTCTTTGGCTTGCTTTCTGTTGCTTTTGTTATTATAATCATGCATAATGGCCGACCTCAGAGAATCCTGCCCCTCTGCCTGACTGTCAGAGTGCCTTTGTTCAGAACCCTGTAGATGGCAGGAAGGAAGAAATGAACACATACCCCTGTCTGAGGCTTGCCATTCTGGGAGACATTTGCAAGATTAAATGGCATTTTACTTTGTTTCCTCACGGCCCCCTATCTCTGATTTACAAAAGAACCTGGCATCCAGACCCAGGTAAGATGGTTGTTTTGAGATATTAGTCTGCCATCTTCTTGGTCAGAAGGCTTTCTGAATAAAGTCCTATTCCTTGCTTCGACTCCTTGTCTCAGATTCATTGTCTTATTGTGTGGCAAGCAGAGCAAGCTTGGACTTGGTAACACAGCCACTATGTACCCTGCTTGACTGCTGACCTGGGGCCAGCCCTCCAACCTGGATGGAGCTTCTATTTGGGGAACAGACAGTATGGGATTCTCTGTGGAGCCTTTCCTGTGTCCTACTGGCAAGGTTGTTTTTAACTTCCGCTTGTGAAACTTATAATGAGGGCTTTTCTCACTTTTCAGTAGGAGTCAGACTTTACACCCTAACACACAGGATTTTAAAATGGGAGAATTGTAGAAAGATGCTTGTGGGATGCCTGCAGGGTAAAAGAAGCCTTTGCCTTTGGTGGTCATGGATATCAGGCAAAGTCCGTCATCACCATTATCATTACCTTCATCATCATCACCAAAATAATTCCAAACATTGGGTCAAGCATTATGCTAAGTACCCTCAGCGCATTGTCACGTTTAATCTTCATCATACACTCTGGGTAGCTACTATTACCCCTGCCTTACAGATCAGAAGACTACAGCTCAGGGCATAAGTTGTCTGCCTCACATGAGGGTCATAATTATCTCATGACCTTCAATGTCAGCCCTGATGGATAGGAGCTTTGAGGACATCTTCAGTGAAAGAAAAACGGGAGGAAACAGTTAAAGCCTTACATGCATTTAATACTCTCCGTTGCATCAGATGAGAATGAAAATCACTCCATTCACCCTGAGTTCTGCACACCTTGAAAGGCTGGAACTAAATAAAATTAAATTGTTATTTTTCTCTTGAGAAGCTACAAAAGAAATGTAAAAAAAAAAAAAAAGAAGAAAAGAATCAGAAATTAGTCTGGAATCAGGGGCTGCTAAGTACTATCTGTCTATACCACTAAAAATATAATTCACTGAATTCATGTAATTCATTGAAAGCACAGTTTCTGTGGCTCAATGGAGGCAATATTTTTTTTCACAGAGAATTAACAAAACAAAAAATTTTAAAACTAGAGGGAAAGTTAAAATGTAATGAATACCTTCTAAGTGCCCAACCCTACTTTATGTGTATTTTCACATTAAGTTTTACTGCTTTATAGATTAAGTTTTCTTATTTCATAGATGAAAAAACTGGATCTTGGAGATGTTACGTTATCTGAGGTCACAAACTGCCCATCTCTCTGACTCTGAATGATACTTTCTGTAATTAATGCTTTAGAATGTTCCAGAAACTATTTTAAGGACTTAGCATAGTTTGACTCATTTAATCCTCACAGCTACCCTGGGATGTAGGTTCTGTTATTGTCCCCATTTTAAAATGGAGGAGTTCAGATGGGTTAAATCAATGCCCCAGGTCACCATGTGTCCCAGGTTACCTGGCAGAACCAGGATTTGAATCCAGGTGGTCTGGTTCCTACGATGTGACGTCTTCTACTCTCAAGCAGCGTGCCACGGAAGGAGTCATGGCAAGAATTACAAGAGTAATAGTGATAAGAAATAGTGCGTAACTAAATAAAGAAACTTTTATTAGGATTTCTCTTAGATTTCTCACAGGACTTGAGAGTATGAGCTGGGGGAGGGAGTAGGTCAGATTCTACCAGAGGCAGAAGAGTTCAGTTCAGTTCAGTTCATAGTTCAGTTCAGTTCAGCTGCTCAGTTGTGTCCAACCCTTTGCGACCCCATGGACTGCAACACGCTGGGCTTCCCTGTCCATCACCAACTCCTGGAGCTTGTTCAAACACGTGTCCATTGAATCGGTGATGCCATCCAACCATTTCATCCTCTGTCATCACCTTCTCCTCCTGCCTTCAATCTTTCCCAGCATCAGGGCCTTTTCCAAAGAGTCAGTTCTTTGCATCAGGTGGCCAAAGTATTGGAGGTTCAGCTTCAGCATCAGTCCTTCCAATGAATATTCAGGACTGATTTCTTTTAGGTTTGACTGGTTGGATCTCTGTGCATTCCAAGGGACTCACAAGAGTCTTCTCCAACATCACAGTTTAAAAGCGTCAATTCTTTGGCACTCAGCTTTCTTTATAGTCCAACTCTCACATCCATACATGACCACTGGAAAAAACCATAGCCTTGACTAGACGGACCTTGTGGACAAAGTAACGTCTGTACTTTTGAATATGCTATCTGGGTTGGTCATAGCCTTTCTTCCAAGAAGCAAGCGTCCCTGGACTCAGTGGTCTCTTTTAATGGAGCAACAGTTACTCTATGGGAGGGGTCTTGACTACCAGTTATTCTTTCAGTTCCAGTGATGTGCATTGCCCACTAAACATCATATCTAAAGTAATATTCGTAGTTTATCACTCTGCGAACCTCACAGTTCTCTAGAGGATGTATCAAAACAATTAACATATAAGTGTTAGGCCACCATGGGCAATTTGGAGTCCCACACTCAAGCAGCACCATGTAAGATGAGTCTGAAAATGGACTGACCCTAGGATGTGTGCTTTGTGTCTAAGAACCCCAACCTTTCCATCTGACTGAAGAAGTAGACATTCTTAAAGATGTGGTTATTTCCCTCAGGTTACACAGCTAGTTAGTGGCATAGCTGGGTCAGGAAATCTTGACTTGGGGTTCTCATTATATAAAACTTGGTGTTGAAAGAGAGGTAGATACAAAATTAAGTATTTTAATACTAAATTGTAGGGATGTAGCTTCCTTGATTAATAAAAGTTCAAGAGAATTCCCTGATAGTCCAGTGGTTAAGACTCCATACTTTCACTGCTGAGGGTATGAGTTCCTGATCCAGAAACTAAGATCCCACATGCGGTAGGGAGCAGCCCCCCAAAATAAACAAAAAAATGAAAGCTCAGAATGTATATTATACATATACACATAAGGCATATATAATTATCTAATTTTATTTAAAATAATATATGCCGTTGAAAGGCACTATAGAAATATGGAAGAAATTTGCACAAAGTATGCATATTTAAGTATGAAGAGGAAACAGCAAAAATGAGAAAAAATGATAAGAAGAAAAGGAGAATTTAATGTGCTAATTTACATACTGACAGTAAGTTTCTTTGAATGGAACATACAAATGTATGTAAATTGGACAGCCTATTTAAGAAAAAGATATGCAAATGCATGTCCACAGAAATCTGCTGCTACCCTTCCTGTTGGAGTAGAATAACAAGATGCTTAATTTTTTTTCTTTCCAGAATGTCCCCTAGGAAACTGTAGGGCCAAATTTTACCTGTCTAGATTTTAATCATTCATTCATCCTTGTCTTTGTTTTACATGTACTTAAGGCATTATACAAAATAATGAAGTAGCAAAGGTGAATGAGACACAGAAGGTACTGACTTATTGCATTGATTGTAAATTGTGTGCCTCTCCCTCTGTAATTGAAGCTCTTTTGAGGGCAGGGCTCTTTATCTGTTTTGCACAATAAAATGTCTAAATCTGCGTCTAGAAACATATGAGGAGCTCTGAAAATATTTGTCAAGTGAGCATACCTGGCTTAAAGCAAGTGCTCAGTCATACTTAGCTTTCTCTTTCCTACCTTAATTTCAAGTGAAAAGCTACATCAGTTATAAGACAAACAAGTACTAATGGTATAATATACAGCATGATGGCTTCAGTTAGCACTGCTGTATGTTATTTAAGAAAGCTGTTGAAAGAGTAGATCCCAAGAGTTCTCATCACAAGGAGAATATTTTAAAAGACTGTTGTTAGGTCATGTCCGTCTCTTTGTGAGCCCATGGACTGTTGCCTGACAGGCTCTTCTGTCCATGGAATTTCTCAGGCAAGTGTATTATTGGAGTGGGTTGCCATTTCTCCTCCAGGAAATCTTTCCAACTCAGGGATAAAACCCGCATCTCCTGCATTGGCAGGTGGATTCTTGACTGCTGAGCCACCAAGGAAGCCCCTTTTTAATTTTTTGATTCAAATATTTACTGAGCAGCTAGGGAAATACATGGTCAGAGGTGAGGCAATTGCACGAATAGAAAGCAAAATATAAGGTTCACTGAATCACAGCAGTCAAAGTGTTTTAGGAGATCAGTTGATTGCTTCCAGCCTGGAAGGAGGCATGGGTGGGTGGCCAGTCAGGAAAGGAGACTGAGATTAAACTAGAAGACTTCAGTCTGGATTGTTGATGATACTCAGTTTGGACTGTGTGTGTCTCTCCTTTTCCTCTCCCCATCTTTGGGCTTAGTTTACCAGTAGTGCCCAGGATTTGTTCAATGTGTTTTTCTATACTTGCTTGCCTTTTTGCTTTAATGTTTTAAGGACAGAGCTAGGTCCTTTAGGTGTTGTAGGTGTTTTTTTCCTGTTTTTTTGAAGGATCCTTGACCTTTTGATCTTGGTGTTGACAGTTTTGAGTCTTTTCCATTCTGATTCGATTTTTGTGCATTTTTGGCTGGAGTATCTCTTACAGATTTCTCTCCTGGAGCTTTTTCTTCAACTTCCTCATCAAAATTGTCATCATCTTCATCATCATCATCTTCATCAGCAGCAGTAAAAGCTTTACTTTTTTCTGGGGAACCTTGCTACCACTTCCAGGGGCAGAACGCTTTCCAGATATACTTAGGAGTTTCACCTCCTCTTCCTCTTTGTCTTCTGACCCTGCATCTTCTTCCACAGCTACTAAGTGCTGTCCACTGATATGCACAGGCCCTGAACCACACTTCAACCGTAAAACCACAGGTGGTGTAATTTCAAAGCCCCCAGGAGAAACCGTTGGCTGTACAGACATTTTCAAAGTTGCCAGTATTACTTTAGTGGGACCGCCTTCATAATCCATTGCCTCTGCTTCAACAATATGTAATCCCTCCTTTGCTCCAGCCCCTAAACTGACCGTTCTTAAAGATAACTGGTGCTCATTTTCATCATTATCCACCTTGAAGGGATAAGCTCTGCCAGCCTTTAGTTCACAACCAGAAAGATAGTTCTGGGGCCTTGATGGGCTCGTATCCATGTCCATTGACTCCTCCATGGGTTGGTAGCACGCATTTATGTGGGAGAGAAGCTGGATGGAATTAAATGAGTACTGTTCAAAGGACCAACCGCACAGGACAAAATCACACCAGGGAAAGTGGAAGCCTTTTTAAAGGACTAGAATTACACTATTTGACAGAACCGTACGAACAGATGAGAATTTAGTTAATATTTTTCACATGTTATCATTGTAGCTTTAAACAGGTAAATCTTAACAGATGTTAATACTGTTTACATCATAATTGAGTTGCCTAATTCTAATTACAAGAAATAGTCATGCTTTATTTTTTTTTCTTTCATTGCATCTCTACGAGATGATGGATATTAACTAAACTTATCTCAGTAAACATTTTACAATCTATGTGAATCAAACCATTGTACTGTGCACCTGAAACTTTCCCAGTAATGTTGTGTCAATTACTTCTCAATAGAACTGGGAAAAAATGAAGAGCTACAGAATGTCTGTTAGGGTTGAAAAAGGCAATGACCACCAAGCAGCTTTCCTCTCTATCCTCACCGTGACAGGACTCTGCTCAGCCTGGGAGGTAATTAACACTCCTAAGGTGACATTTTTCCACCTGGAGAGGTAGTTGTTGTCCTTGGCATGGGTTCATCTCTCTTTGGGACAAATGCCATGTTTCCTTCTCCTCCTTTCACCAGATGCCATGTACTACTGCATTGCATGAACAGAGGTATTATGCGTCTCACCAGGATAGGTGCTGGCCCTTCTTTTCTTTCCCTTTCTCAGCGTCAGACACTGTGTCATCCAGCCTGTTTCATGGCTTTACTTTGTTGAAGGGATTTTTCTTTGCTGATGTGCGAGCAGAGTTTCTTCCCTCTTGGTCACATCCACAGTGGCTTCTCCCTCTTCTGGGCTGCTGCTTCTACGATTGACTCCTCCTGATACGAGTCCTTGGCAAGGACCGATAGGTGATTGATTATTAGTAACTGCACATTGTCCAAGTGGTGCACGTCATCTCACAGTTTATAAAGCACCTCCCTATTTGTGGGCTTCTTTATTCTCACAAAGCAATTTGTCCTGCTTGTGATGGTTGAGAATAAACGGTATTTAGAATGAGAGGACTTTGTTCATATCAGAGCTTGTCCATTCATCAGCTGTGTGATCTTGAACATCCCTTGTGGCTTCTCTGAGCCTTATTTGAATCTGTGCTAATGACTGAGGGATCGTACAATGTGTCATTGCCAAACCTGGATAGTTTTGAGCTTCCAAGTGAATACTTTTAATAATCATATGAGAATACAAGCCTATATAGCTCTTTTCTGGGCCTGTCAGATATATGATCACTCGTGGTATACTACCAGTTCTATCGCTTACGATATAGATGCTAAGACTAATACAATAACAACTACCATTGATGTTATAATATTAGTGATAAATACCTATTTCACCAGGTTATTGTGAAGATTAAGAATGCATGTTAAAAATACTTACATCCTGTTAGATATTATGTAAATATTCTTTGTTTACTTAAAACTTGGGACAAGAGATCAGGTAGATCATTCCTGAATATGTGGCAGCTAAGGAATAGAAATGCTAGTGGGCTTTTTTGGAGACACCCAGTTGGTCAAGGTAGAGCAAAATTTCTAACTGTCAGTTAGAAATGGATGCCTCTGCTTTCTTTTTTGCAACATTCAGAAGAGTGTTCTATTATCCACCTAAAGGTTGGCCATGGCGGTTTGCTCAGTGATGATTTCCTTGAAGGCAGGGTCTATATCTTGCTCATCTGTGTCCTCTCAGTACCTTTTAGAGCACCTGGCATTATGCACACACTCAAAGGATGTCATGATGGATGAACATACAGCTGGAGAGCAAAGTTCCAAAGGACGGTATCATTTTTTTAAAGATTTTTTATTTATGTGGACCATTTTAAAAATATTCATTGAATTTATTACAATATTGTTTTATGTTTTGCTTTTATTTTGGCAGCGAGGCATGTGAGATCTTAACTCCCTGACCAGGGATCGAACCTGTATCCCCTGCACTGCTAGGCAGAGTCTCAGTCACTGGACCACCAAGGAAGTCCCCAAAGGATGGTATCATTACAGGTACTCTCTTTTCCCTGGAAGTCAGGCAGAATGAGGGACTTGAGATGCGAGCTAGAATCAAGGTGAAAGAGTCTATATGAATGAAAGTGATAAAAGCCCAGAATGGTGACCTTAATTTCTATCTAGTCTATTTATATTTGCATTGCCAGTTTTTAGCACAGTGCTTGGTCTTAGCAGGTTTGAGATCCAATCAGTCCATTCTGAAGGAGATCAGCCCTGGGATTTCTTTGGAAGGAATGATGCTAAAGCTGAAACTCCAGTACTTTGGCCATCATGCAAAGAGTTGACTCATTGGAAAAGACTGATGCTGGGAGGGATTGGGGGCAGGAGGAGAAGGGGACAACAGAGGATGAGATGGCTGGATGGCATCACTGACTTGATGGATGTGAATTTGAGTGAACTCCGGGAGTTGGTGATGGACAGGGAGGCCTGGCGTGCTGCGATTCATGGGGTCGCAAAGAGTCGGACACGACTGAGCGACTGAACTGAACTGAACAAATTGTTGTTGAATTGATATCCACAGCTGTAGTCTATTTGATACGAAGAGGAACATGGCTTTTTTTTTTCCAGAAAAAAGTCAAGTGGCTATAAACTTTTGACCAAGAGAACCAGATGCCTGCAAAGAGCATGGGCAGAGTGCCGTGGATGCCAGCTGGGGATGCACTGCAGAGCTCAAGTCCGATGGATGGTCTCCAAACTGTGGTGCTGGAGAAGACTCTTGAGAGTCCCCTGGATTGCAAGGAGATCCAACCAGTCCATCCTAAAGGAGATCAACCTTGAATATTCATTGGAAGGACTGATGCTGAAGCTGAAGCTCCAATACTTTGGTCACCTGATGTGAAGAGCTGACTCACTGGAAAAGACCCTGATGCTTGGAAAGATTGAGGTCATGAGGAGAAGGGGGCAACAGAGGATGAGATGGTTGGATGGCATCATTGATTCAGTGGACTTGAGTTTAGCAAACTCTGGGAGACGGTGAAGGACAGCCTGGTGTGCTGAAGTTCATGGGGTCACAGTTGGATGCAACTTGGCGACTAAGAACAACCCCAGCGCTGCTGTCCCTCCCCAGCAGGAGACGCTGGCTGCTCACCTCTTGACTGGGTCGACCTGAGCCTTCTCACAGGTATAACACAGCTCTCCTCAGACCACACATCTCACAGCTGGGTATGCCAGGATGTTAATCCCAGTCCATTCCACTAAACTTCCTTGTGTTCAGCTATTCACCTCTTCTAATTTAGGTTTCCATAAAATTTCAATGTAAGGAACATCTGGAAAATTTTGTATAACACACACATAAAACTATTCCCTGACCAAAGTGACTTACTTATGAAAAGTAAGACTAGACTACCATTTTCCAAATTAGTATCCCATACAACACTGATGCAACAAAATGTCCCAAGACAAAGGTCCCATGGATAATAAGATGAGAATATGTAATATCTTATATTTTTTCCCAATTAAAGTTTCCCAGTATACCTTAGAGACTATAAGTTCTTACACAAAGAAACCTGTTGAACTTCATGAAACATAACATTCTCTGAATTTATTTTATTCCCAAGCCTCCCTTTCCCACCTGATAATGTCCTGCATTTCTTGTGTTTAGTATAACATACACTGGGAGGTGTTGCGCTGAGATAGTTTCCAAAATTCTTACCAATTCTGAAATTCTGTTCATCTATTTAAAGAGAGCAGCCAGTAGCTTTTTTAGAAAACCCTGCCTGAGTAAATGCTGCTAGTTCCTAATCCATATTTGGGGGATTTTTATTATTATTTTTAACAGCTGAGTTAGGGTGCTGGCATGGATTATTTCCCTGGTGGCTCAGATGGCAAAGAATCTGCCTGCAATGCAGGAGACCCCAGTTTGATCCTGGGTTGGGAAGGTCCCCTGGAGAAGGGAATAGCCACTTATTCTAGTATTCTTGTCTGGGGAATTCCATGGACAGAGAAGCCTGGTGGGCTACAGTCCATGGGGTCGCAGAGTCAGATGCGACTGAGGGCCTAACACTTTCGCTTTGATGGTTTATTTAGAAAATGTGAACCATTCTCATCAGAAGCAGTGGTCTCTAAGAAGCTGCCTGAGTGATGGATCATTCATGAACCATGTGTCTGTTCATCTTTAGAGAACTGTTTATAAAGAGGAATTCGATCTCGGATGAGGCCCTGAGATGCATGAGGTTCCCAGCTCCAGATGACTCAGCAGAGGATGAGCTTGGAGACTATTTATTACATTTCAGTGGCTGGTTTGGGGATGGAAGGGGGTGGGGGGGAAGGATGCAAGCCTCTGAGATCATCAGACAGTAAGAGTTGGCACCTTTTAGGAAAGAGACTTTAAATAACTCAGAGCAGGCAGTCCATGTTCAGGGGTTTGTGTCTTCTCCATTTTTTGCTTTGTTAGTTCATTCTGATCAGCCTTATTATTATTTTTAAAAAGTTCTCCCTCCAGCTTTTCCAGCCCATCATCATGGTGGTGTTAGCAGGGACACAGGCCAAGCTGTAATAAGGGAAAGGACAGCTCCAGACCTTCCACCAGGCAGTACTGTCCCTACAGTTGCAGTTCATAAACAGCATCCAGAGACAGACCCCAGACAGGCTTGCACAACAGTCTCTTTGCCAGAAGCAGACCCCTTGGTAGAGATGATTCTTTGAGATTGGATTCAAAACTCTTTTGTGGAAAGAAGATGATAGAGAGCCTTGACCACAGAGAAAGCACAGGACACAGAAGGCCTGATTCCAACATGGGCCCTGTCCCCTACCAACTTGGGCTTTGAACAGAAGTCTAAGTCTTTGAAGATTCAGATATCATCTTGCTTTCATGCAACTTGTATTCTCATGGAGTGGTTGGTGGGTAGCAGAAAATGCACAAGCAAAAAATCAGATAAATAAGAGAATTTCAAATGGGTATAAATAGCTGTGCAGGAACAAAATGTAAAGAAGTAAGAGAGTGAGGTGAGATTGGGATGGCTAGTGGGGGGTCTGAGAAGGCCTCTCTGAAGAGATGGCATTTGAACTAAGAGCTGAATGACAAGGAGGAGCTCCCATGGAAAGCTCTAGAGGCATCCTTTTGGATTGTTAATGAATGGCTCTATTTTTGAAGCACTTCATTTATTGAGTTCAAAATAACATGGGCAAAATTACCTTTGGAGGATCCCCTGGAGAAGGAATGGCTACCCACTCCTGTATTTTTGCCTGGAAAATTTCATGGACAGAGGAGCTTAGTGGGCTGCAGTCCATGGGGTTGCCAAGAGTTAGACATGACTAAGAGACTAACATTCACTCACTCTTTTACTGAGTTCAGAATAACATGAACAAAATTACCTTTAGCTCTGTTTTCTCTCTGATTTATCTGCAATTGATTGAGTCCTAGGCTCCCCTTAGTGACAGGTTGCATTCTCCCACCATCTTCTTTGTTATCCATCTGTGATAACCATGTACTTTTATTCCTCTGCCTTTCCCCATCTCCTTCTCTCTTTATTTACTTGTAGAGAAAGATGGAGAAAAAAGGAATAGATTTTTCTAACCAGTGGAACATTGGTTGTTGTTTGTTTCTTCCAAGAACATTTTAGCAGCAGGGACAATCAACAGCTAGAAGACGTTCATGCAAGGATATTGGATGGGTCCCAAATATGTGTAGTTATCTGAATATTTCTATTAAAATAATAAAACTCCACTTTCTTGCAAGGTTCCATCACATGTGTTATCTCTACATATGTTCTTACAGCTTGCATTAAGGAGCAACAATACCTTAGTTTTGCCTAAATGTAATGGGCTTCAGTGACACCTGAGAAGGATTGGTTTGGCAATCGTATATACATGTCATAACTCAGAAGAAAGATTTTGGTCAGATGCAGCTTTGTCAGTATTTAGTGTGTTTACAGTTGCAATCACCCAGTATATTTATAGTTGCAATCATCAAGCATATTTATAGTTCACATATGTGGGAAACATATATAGGACTGAGCTTTAAGAGATTAGCAGAGTCATGAAGGAGGCTGAGGTGGGTTAGCCAGAAATCTTAGAGAACTCACTGGGAGGGTGAGGTACCATAGAAACCAGTGGAAAAAGTTACTTCAAGAAGGAAGCATATGTCCCTGTAGATTAAGATAAGGAGTGAAAATGCCCATTGGATTTATTTTTTAAGAGGTCACTGGTGACCTTATTTGGGCAGCATAAGCGGAGGGTGGGCTAGATGCTAGATTTCTGTGGATTGAGGAATTTCAGTGAAGTAAGAAAATGATAACAGTAAATAAGTAAGTTGGTTATATAGGCTGGTAGTTTGAGGATGATATGGAGTAAAATGAAATTATTTGTGAATAAAAAGAAAATGCTCACAGCATCCTACACTGGCCTCTGTCATTAAACTTATCACACAGTGACTGTGTCTCTGTCCAGAGCATTTGACTTTGAATTTTGACCATGACATTTTTGTCCATCTTAGAATCCCCAGTTCCCAAGAATAGACAAGATTTTGTTGTTAAAGATTGCTTAATAATAGAGTGAATAAAAAGGACATATTTAGGAATATCCTTATGCAAAGATATTCCATTTTGTTGTTGGCACTGGATTTAAAAGGAATAGCTACCAAAAATCAAAGGAGCTTGCCCAAAGATTTTCTTTGCTGGAATCTGATGTCTTAAAAAATATATATATATATTTGTTTATTTGGCTGTGCCAGGTCTAGTTGCAGCATGTAAGATCTAGTTCTCTGACCAGGAATCGAAGCAGAGCTCCCTGGATTGGGAGCTTGCAGTCTTAGCCACTGGACCACCAGGGAAGTCCCTAGAACCTGATGTCTTTATAGCAGGAGCCACATGCTTTTACTTCTTTTCGTTCAGCACTGAGCATAATGCCCCACACGTAATGTGTGTGTTCTTAGTCACGTCCAAATCTTTGGGACCCCATGAACAGTAGTCCTTCAGGTTCCTCTGTCCCAGGGACTTCCCAGGCAAGAATTCTGGGGTGTGGAGCCATTTCCTTCTCAGGGGATCTTCCTTAATTGGCGGGCGGATTCTTTACCACCAGGCCACCTGGGATATCCCTCGCCCTGCCCCACCACACACACACACATAATCCTCTCTAGAGGCTTCTCACTTTAAACAGCAGTGAAGTGACTGAATGCATGAGGATGGAGAATATATACTTATTCTGATTTAGATTTGGGGAAGAGAAGTTTCCCAGGTTTGCAGTCACCTTCTTCCAATATCAGGGACCTGTCAGGTACCGTAAAGATTAGTTGTCTTTTCTATTATCCCAAGAAAAAGGAATTGAAAAAAGGGAGGAAGTCAGCAAAATATGTCAGCAACTGAACTTAATGATGATTGCTCATGTCTGGTTATTCTGTTGATGGACGCTAACATTGTGTTGCATAATTCATAAATGAGTGTATGTTTATTCCATGAAACTTATTTTTCTTGACTTCATTTCAGCAAAAATAATTTCTTATACTTTTAAAATAGAAAATGTTCGTGTTGTTTGTGTTCTATTGACTAAAATACTCAGCAAGATTAAAATATAAAATAGAGTTCTATTCAAAGTATGGAAAATTAGAATATATTTCCATAAAATATAAGCTAAATGCAAGCAAAAGTGTCAATTTCATTTCTGTAAAATATAAACATTTGAAAGATTAACATCATTTTGCATATGTCTCCAAAATGTTGTCTTATAAACTTTCAGTATTGCTTATTAAAATTAAAATATACAATATTATTAAAATTGCTTAATATCAACATTTTNATGGTTAGATAGCATCTCCAACTCAATGGACATGAATTTGAGCAAACTCTGGGAGAAAGTGAAGGACAGAGAAGCCTGACATGTTGCAGTCCATGGGGTCGCAGAGTCAGACGGGACTTGGCAACTGAGCAACAACAAATTGCTGAGTGTCAGATCCCAAGAAACAGTGGTATACATATGTACTTCAGAAATTTGCTTTTGGTGTACTTTTGTGATGTGTAGAATCCTCAAAAGAAAAGGGTTCAGGGAAAGGATGCCTTTGTTTTAGCATCTGAAGGAGGTACCAGGTAGATCTGGCAGGTCTGCATTCAACTTTCTATACAACTTCCTTCCATACTCTTATTTTTGTAAAACTGGTGGTCTAAAAGTTACATTTCTCAAACCCCCTTATAACTAGGGTTCTGGTTAAACTGAGTTTCTGTTAGAGCAGTGGCATTCACATTGAGACTTGGAAGGCGAGATTTAACCAGAAGCTGCCTTTGTGTGGCTATAGTAGCTGCAGCTGGCAAACCCAGTCATGGAGATTTGGGGTTTCAGGCAGCAGCATTCCAGGTGTGGGCTGGACTGGTGTTTGCCAATGCAGAACTGGCCTGCAGGGAGAGACCAGGTGAGGTGTCTGCCTCAGTCCCTGGAGCACAGACAAGGTGGTATCTTCCTGGGGCCAACAGGTGTTGCGGCAGCCCCCCCACCCCTCCTTACCTGTGGCAGAGGTAGCAGCTCTCTGTTGGCTGATGCTGTCTTATGTCCTAAAAGGACAGCAGGGAGCAGAGGCTTGAGTGGGGAGACAAAGTCCAGGGGCCGCCAAAGAGGAGAGAAAAACAAGCCGCCTTCACTGGGTGCTCACTTTCTGTCTTGTCCACTCCACACTTGCATTTCAGACCTTATCTCATTTAACGACACCAACTCGGTTTTTTATTTTATTTTTTGCCTCACCCAGTGATTTGTGGGATCCTAGTTCCCTAACCAGGGATCGAAACTGCCCCCTCAGCAGTGACAAGACAGAGTCCTAACCACTTGACAGCCAGGGAATTTCTACCAATTCAATTTTCAAATGGGCAGATGTAGTAAAACACCTCACCTTGACTGAGATCCCTTTGCAAGCAAGCTTTGTTCAATTGCTTTATCTTTCACCTGCGTCCTCAGCGCATAGGTTTGGACTACTGATCTTCACTTTGCAAACAAGGAAATTAAAGCTAAGTTAGATTAAGGGTTTGTGTTCAAGAAGAGGTGATATGGGGTGCTTTTTTCTTATCAGCAACTTCAAAACCCTGTCTCTTTCTCTATCACATGAAGGGTAGAGATGTAGTTCAAGAACGTGGGTGACTCTGTTAACTCACAGCAGACTACTGGGACGACACATATATGTTTTCGGCATATCTACAGTATCCTCTTTACCTTTAAAAAGTAGTACTAACTCATCCTATGTAAAAATTGTGTATTGATTTTTTTCTTATTGTGAAGTGATACTTACTGTGAAATTTACCTGAAATAATTTGGATAGTACATCAAAGCAGGAAAGAGGACATAAAAATTCCAAGTCCCACTGCTCTCGAATTAACCACTGTGTTCATTTTGATGTACACACATCCTTCTAGGTTTCTATTCTTTCTGTGTAAATGAATGCACATAATTATGGTTATACAGCTCATTTTCTAATAATCTGCTCATTTCACAATTGCTCACAGTGATTGCCAGTTGAATATCCACCTGGTATTCCATCTCATTGATTCTGCAACTTCTTTCTCTGGTCATGCATTTCTGAACATTTCTTTTCCCATTTTTTTTTTTTTTTTTTCCCTGACACATACAATGCTGTATTGATCATATGTGTTTATATTTCTTTACATGCTTAATGATTCCTTTAGAGATGAGATTTTGAGATCAAGATATATTTGGGGGCTATATATCCAAAAAGATGTAGCTTCTCATCAGTATTTTGCAAAAGTAGCCGCCTAGAGCCCTTCATTGCTGTGATTATTAGCTTTAAAAATAAGCCAAAAATACCACCATCTTTTTATCATGAAAAATATTGGTTGAATGTTCTAAAATGTTGCAGAGCTATTTAAAGAGGTATGTGTAGTTAATTGGAACACTTAAGAAACTGATGTCACACGGATTATTACAGAAAGATAATAAATAGAGCCAAGATCAAATTAAAGGAAAATAAGTGGACTAGAAGGCAGGCAATGTTTAGCTTTGTGTAAACTTTTAGGATTGCTCTATAATCTGCTAAACTATTATCAGTTCTTTTCTGTGATACATTACCATGTATGTGGCACTTGGGGCATCGTATGTAAAGTAAGGAATGCTTTACCGGTTCTTCTTGGGTTTATCTTTGTTTAAACTAGTTTTGAAGCATTATACAATAATTGAAATGAGAAGCTTATGTATTTCAAAAAGCCAAATTGAAATAAAGATAGAACTTAAAAATGTTAAAAAAAAAAAAGCCAAAAATACCACCTTTAAGAAAAGTTATCCCTAATTAAATTAAAGCCATGTTAATATTGAGTAGTGTGAGGCTTAGGGGGAATATATTGGTTTTTCCCATCACTCCACTCAATTTCTATGGAAGTTCGCGAAGAATGACACCTCTTTTATTCTTATTGTAGAGTCAAAATTTCCTGCCAAGACTTGTCCCCTCCTCACACCTGTGAGGTTTAATCTTACCATCAGGATGTGATAGCAAGCTGTCTGGCCAAAACCTTTTTTTTTTTGTCTCATTATGGGCTTCTTACCCAGCCCCATTCAGGCAGTGCAATCAATGTTTGTTCAGTTTAAAAGAAAAGGTAGAATAATCCCTAAATATATGAACTATACCAGCAACTACATTCGGAACTGGCTTTAGCGTACCTATTTTTAAAAGTCAGTTTTTGTACCTAGGACTTTGATGTTATGTTCCAAATTCCTTTTGCTGCCATCAAAATCAATGTTGAGCAAGGTAATTGACTGAGCTCTAGGGTGCTTCCAGGAGGTCTTTGTCTGGTAACATATATATATAGAGAGAGAAGGGGGGAAGAAAAGTGTCCTTAAGGTCTGAGGGTGGGAAGGGAACCTGAATGTCACCTTTCCATCCTCTCTTCAATCTTATATCTGAGAATAAAAGTTTATGCCTTCTATTCCCTTTTGAAAACAGTTCAGCCATAATAGATGTATTTTGCCAAGCAGCTCCAAGCATCTTATATACAGTAACTTATGTGTTCTCATCTAATAGTCTGGAAGAGTTGGCCTATTATTATTCCCATTTTACAGATGAGGAAAAGGAGACACAAGATGAATTATCTTGCATGGTTTGCCAGTTGACTCCTGCCTGCAGTCAGGAGATGTGGGTTTGATCCCTGGGTTAGAATGATCCCCTGGAGGGGGAAATGGCAACCCACCCCCATATTCCTGCCTGGAAAATTTCATGGACAGAGGAGCGTGGAGAGCTACAGTCTACGGATCCTCAAAGAGTCGGACACAACTGAGTGACTAACACACCTATGTACACACATACACACATCCATTCAGCTGCTCAGTGCAAAAAATGAAGCAAGGCAAGGGAGTTTGATTCTAGGGCCCACAAACCCCATCACTCTGCTTTTTGCCTGATGGTGGAAAGTGAGCTGCCAGCCAGGCAGACTCACGTTTGATCCAAGCTCATGACCTCCCTCCTTGATCTGCCCTTTAAGCTGCACTATGTTCTAGAACATACTGACTGGTAGTGGGGGTGCAGAGAAAACAGGACGGGCTTTCACTTCATTCCAGCCATGACTCCTCCACTTCCTCACTGCGCTATTTTGGTCAAATTTCTCAACCTCTCTGAAGCCTTGTTTTTTTCATCTGCATCATGGAGAATCACAATAATCACAGCATTACTTGGTTGTGAATTTGCAACAAAGGCTTAGAAAAGTGTCTAAGGGAATAGATGGCTGGCAAGTTTTATTCTTCCTTTTTTTTTTTTTTTGTCATAAGGGATTGTATCACAGATTTCCCAGGGCTCAACTTGGCTTCATTTTCCTCTTTGATAAATATTCTTAGCTCCACTGTCTTTTTTTTTTTTNTCATAAGGGATTGTATCACAGATTTCCCAGGGCTCAACTTGGCTTCATTTTCCTCTTTGATAAATATTCTTAGCTCCACTGTCTTTTTTTTTTTTTTTTAATATTTGTTTATTTGTCTGCACCTAGTCTTCGTTGCAGCATGTGGGGTCTTCCACCTTAGTTTCGGCCTGTGGATCTAGTTCCCTGAACGGGAACGGAACCTGGGCCCCCAGCATTGGGAGTACAGAGCCTTAGCCAATAAACCACCAGGGAAGTCACAACTCCATTATCTTTTAATAGTAATAATTATGTGAATAACATTGACATCAGCTTTACAGAAATCATCCTGGTCCATTCTCACATATAATTCTCACTTCTATTCTGCAAGAGTGGCTGTGATATTATTGTCATCTCTGATTATGGAGAAGGAAATGGAAGAGGTTCAGGAAGGTCAGAGGATTTGTCCAAAGTTATAGCAGCTCCACATATTTGAATCCATGTCTTGAAAACAGTCATCTGACCCCAGCAGAAGAACTCTTTCCATCCCAGCTTCCCTCTTTCTGTGTCTCGCATGATGTATTTTCCAAACTTTCCCTTATTCCTCTGGCTTCTTTCTCGAGGGTCATGGTTGTTGCCAGTCAATAACTTCTTGGAAGTGTCTAGAAGTGGGTGCAGCATTTCAGACGAGACTTGCCCAGGACCGCACATTTTATTGTTTGTTCATCCCACGATGTCTGGAAGAACGGGTTTTGGTCTGAGCTCTGTCTCAGATGTGTTATGTGAGAATGGTCAGATTGTTTCTCTCTCTAGTCCTGGGTTTCCTCATTTGAAAAAGAGAGAATTGCTAGAATTCCTTCTGTACTGTTGGTTTTCAATACATTTTGTTTGAAAGAATGAATGAATAAAATAGTTTAACTCCTTATACTTCTAAACTTTAAAAGCAGGCATTCAATAACTAGTACACTACCCATGTAATTTAATTTTTAAAATTTTTATTTGGAGGATAATTGCTTTACAAAGTTGTATTGGTTTCTGCTGTACAACAATGTGAATCAGCTATGTGTATACATATTTCCCCTCCCTCTTGAGCCTGCCTCTCACTTTTCATCCCACCCCTCAGCAGTTTCTTAATTTCTTTAAAGATACTCTAAATTGACCCAAGATTCTGTTTTGGGGAGTGAATTTCCTTCCTCCTTGGCTTCACGTTTTCATACAGAAAGTGCTCCTTTACAGTAGCATCTGGCCTGCGGCACTGGCCTCTTTGTCTCCTCCCATAGGGAAGAAAGAAGTTTCATTGATGAGTGAATTGCTCAATCCATTTTGGCTCTTCTTTGTGGGCATATTCTTACCTTTAAAGAGGAAGTTTCTGGTCTATTTTTATTTTGTACCAATTTGAGGGGGGCAAGGCTTCATGTGCCAAAGAGGGTAGGGCAGTGATTTGGGAGGAAGTTCAGTTCAGAGTGTTAACAAGCTCATTGGCTATGCTTGGAAGCCATAACGGTTGATATAACTTTTATCAGTAGTGAAACTGACACTTTGATCTCCATCTTTCTAATCCAGGGTCCATATGTCATTTGCTCCATAATTAGAAAAAGGTGAGGCATAATTTACTGACACAAAAATGCTTTCATTTGATGAGAGCAGATCATGATAAATCACAGAGAAGAAATATTTGGGGTCAAAATGTAAGTCATTGTTATAGAGGATTTGTTGGCTTGGAACACAGCTTTGGGCCCAAAGTTATGGTTTATGGTGCCCATGAGGGATTTTGACTAATTTGGATTGGCTTGTACCCCATGAGGGTGGTTTTTGGTTTTATTCTGGTGCCAATGACCCTTCTGGAGGCTTTTCCATCAATGAATGGTTGTTATTATACAAACAAAGGTGAATTTTAATAAGCGTGGACTTCAGAATATGCTGGTCATTTAGATCTTCATTTTGGTCTCCTGTAACTTGACCTTGAACCACACAGGTATGTCTTGGACTAGTATTTTAGGAGAAGCCAAGTCAGATGTTAGAAGTTTTGGTCTTGATAAATGGCACAGTATTTCTACTTTCCCTGAGGTCATTGGTCAAGAGTAGGTCTACAGGTGACCACTTTAAGCTGCAAAGGCAGTTACACTATTCATGGACTGCAGAATCTTACTGCAGAAAATTCTCACTTTAGAATGTTATTGCCAGGCCTAGGTAGGCAGCATTAAACCTGCTGCCCCCAACTGTCCTGGCAACATGAGGGGACAAAGGATGAACCCAGAGGTTCCAATATCTTATAAACGTGGGCTTGTCTAGTGGTTCTTGAGAGTTTATTCTCTACTCTGTGATCTCAAGTTGGCACAGGGTTTGTTTATTTTGAGGTTGTGCCCATGGCTTTAGCTTCCCAAGACTGAAACTGTGCTTTCACCCACAGAATGGTGGTGTATTTTATTAGTCAATAGGTAAAATAAAAGGAGATCCTTACTGTAAAGAAGAATAAGTTATTTTCTTGGCAGGAATTATTAAGAATTTGGAAGTTAAAAATCTAGAAAAATGGTACAGATTCCTATTATCAGGGCAAGAATAAAGATGCAGATATAGAGAATGGGCATGTGAACACAGGTGGTGGGAAGGGGAGTGGATGAATTGGGAGACTGGGATTAACATTTATACACCACTGTGTGTAAAACAGAGAGGTAGTGGGAAGCTGCTGTATAACACAGGGAGCTCAGCTCAGAGCTCTGTGATGACCTAGAGGGGTGGGATATGATGTGGTTGGGAGTGAGGCTCAAGAGGAAATGAAGATATGTATGCATCTAGCAATTCACTTCATAAAACAGCAGAAACTAATACAACATTGTAAAGCAATTATCCTTCAACTTACAAAAAAAAAAAAAGAAGGCAATTAAAAAGCCTGCCTGTGCCTAGAATACTTCACTTCTAGGAGCCATTTTATTTAGAAACTCAAGGAGGAAATAGAAATCTTGACTAGTATACTTTAGTCACTCCCAGTGAGAGTAATGGAAGCTTTGGAATCAAGCATAGGATGACAGTGTTAAAGCAGAAATATACCTCCTTAGATGAATGTTGACCTCTTGGTGGAAAAATCAGGCAGATATGAAAGGGAAATGAGATATCAAGGACTATGATAAGCAGATAAAAAATAAAAGTAGCTGTACCTAGATGTAATTGCTATATAAAAGGGCATTAGAAAAGAAGGCATTTTAGTTGTTATTAGATCAGACAATTTGACAGTTATGCAAAGAAATATAACAGAAGGAAAGAGGCGAGATTTCAGAAAGCGGACTGGAAGGAATGTCTCAGGATGCTGACAATCACTGAGAGGGGACCGCATGAAGAAACCATGAAGCCTGGGAGTGACATATAAATGACTCCAAATATTTGGACAGACAAGAGACATCAGTAGAATGCACTCAAAAGAACTTGATGATTTTGGAGACTTGACTGTTCTAGGTGGGCTTTCAGCTCTTGTCTCTGCCATTAGAAAATGGCTTGGTCTATTTTTGGATTTAGGATTTTATGGCCACCGTTTAGAGAGAATTATCTGAATGTTTAAGTGATTAGATTAATCACACGACCATACAAATAATCTTCCTTTTGATGAACTCAATGTCAATTGATGAGTAACATTAATTATGTTTTCAGAATCCCTTTGCCATGTACTGCAGTGTGATCACCGGTGTGATATCATAGTCGAAGTCCCAGGAATCAGGGTGGGATATCTTGGGGCCTATTGTTAGATTCTTCTTACCACAACACATATTAAAAGAGGACCTAGGCAGAATAATGATAGATTAAGTCCAGATATAGTTTGATGGAAGAGTCTCTCCTGGGTAGCACGACTCACCTCAGAAAATGATAATGCACAAGACTTGTCGGAATGTTAGAGGCTTCTGGCAGACTTCAAAATTCTTAATTTCATAGCCCTAATTGGGGGAAACCATATGAGATAACATTTATAGGATAGTGTCGGATAAATAAACATCTTGGCCAGAAAGCAGAGGGAAAAAGCCCAAAGGAAAGAAGCAAGGAATTTAATTCCAGCAAAGCAGCAGAGGTCCTCCATTTGCTTGAGAAGGAAGGGGGCCAAGCTACAATAGAGATTAAATAGTTAGAAATTCAGCTGAACATTCCTGTAAGCCTTAACAGCACAACAGAGAGGAAGGAAAAACTGGAGGCATAGTTTGCATGTGTGCACGCTAAGTCGCTTCAGTTGTGTCTGACTCTTTGAGACCCTATGGACTGTGTAGCCCGCCAGGCTCCTCTGTCCATGGGATTCTCCAGGCAAGAATACTGGAGTGGGCTGCCATGCCCTCCTCCAGGGGATCTTCCCGACCCAGGGATCAAACCTGTGTCCCCTGCACTGGCCTGAAAGGGTAGGACAAGATAGTCACTAAGGTTTCTTCTAGCTCTGATGTGAGGGTGTTGACGGGGAATACTGAGAGGAGGAAGTTCATGTTTGCGGCCGAGTTGTATCTCCATTCATTGTCTTTGAATGTCCTGGTCGTTATCCGTGTATTATTGGCAGATTTGGGGAACTGATGGAGTAGGACATGGCAACCCACTCCAGTGTTCTTGCCTGAAAAATTCCATAAACAGAGGAGCCTGGTGGGCTGCAGTCCATGGGGTGGCAAAGAGTCGGACACGACTGAACACTCCCTCTTTGGGGAACTGGATTCCCAAGCAGGGGTGCTGTAAATGGAGTCAACAAATCATCGCTATTAGGGTCAGCGTGACTGTCTCTGGCAACATTAAAAATAGAATAGAGCCTTTTTTGGTCTCCCTGCCTTTTCATGCCTAGATACATCTGATAATTAAGAGTCCGATAATGTGGATATTTTCTTCAGAGCAAAAATGAAAATATCGCCAAAAGCACCAAGTGAGTTTTGTTTGAATTTGGCTGGATTTAAGAAGTGTGTCTACAAGTTTAAATGATCTCTTAAGGATAATTTTAGAGCTTATACCCTTGTCTCCCTCCTCACGATGTTGTGTTTTTCTCTCTGGTTCTTCCTTTCAGCCGTAGTCCTTAATGTCACTGCTAGTCTTTCACCTGAATCCCGTTTCTGTTTCCAGTCACCACTGCGCCTGTGTTCCTTGACAAGCAGCTTTTTATCTTAGCATGAAGCAGAGTGAGAGAAGCAGGTGAAAGCTCAGGGCCGAAAAGAAAAATTCTTGAGCCTAAGTATGTAGTTTTAAAATATTTTGGAAAGTCAGAAGCTGGCACGGGGGGGAGCCAAAACTTTGAGGATTTCTTTTGCGCGTCATTTTCTGTGGAACGTGGCCCTTCATACCCACAACGACATAGTTCTTTGCGTATGCGCTTCCCTTTATTTGGAAACTCCTCCTCTGTTTTCCTTTTCTTTCCCTCCCCTCTCTCCAAGTAACAATCTCTCTCTCTTCTTTGCTGTCTAAAAACCCATCCTTCATTAAGTTTCAGCCCAAGCATCACTTTTTTCAGGTGACTTCACTGGACCCCTGTCTGGACTCCTTCCACAACTCTTTACTGGTGCAACACTTGTGATCACACATTTCATGTTTGTTTCTCACTCTAGACCATAAGGCCCCTGGAGGCTGGAAATGTACCTGTCTTGTCCAAATTTATCTTTTTTTTAAAATTGCAGTATAGTTGCACTACAATGAATGCTGTGTTAGTTTCTGCTGTACAATGAACGGAATCAGCTATATACATATACTCTGTAAACATATATACATATGTATGAAAGTGAAAGTGAAAGTGAAGTCATGTCCGACTCTTTGCGACCCTGTGGACTGTAGCCCATCAGGCTCCTCAGTCCATGGGATTCTCCAGGCAAGAATACTGGAGTGGGTTGCCATTTCCTTCTCCAGGGGATCTTCCCCACCCAGGGATCGAACCCAAGTCTCCAGCATTGCAAGCAGACGCTTTAACGTCTGAGCCACCAGGGAAGCCTCATACATATATACATATATCCCCTCCCTGGTGGGCCTCTTTCCTCATACCCCCTCCTCCCCAAACCACCCCTCTAGATGACCACAGAGCTCAGCTCCCTGCTCTGAGAACCAACTTTATCTTAATAAGCCAAATACTTTTTTTAGGAATCCCAAGTCCTATGTGTGTGTCCTCAGTCATGTTTGATTCTTTGCAGCCCCATAGAATACAGCCCACCAGGCTCCTCGTCCCTGGGATTTCCCAGACAAGAATACTGGAGTAGGTTGCCATTTTTTTCTCCAGGGGATCTTCCCGACCCAGGAATCCAACCTGCATTTCTTGAGTCTCCTAAATTGGCAGGTGAATTCTTTACCCTCTGAGCCATCTGGGAATCCCTTAATTTCTATGCATCCCAACTTCTAATGCTATGAAAGTGTTAGACACTTCTACAAAGTAGAAGACAAAGTAGATGATGACTAGGTATTGACTTTATAATTTAGTGAACACACTAATGAAAGACTGTGTTGAAGATGTGTTCCCTGCTCCTGGTGTTTCCTTCCTTATGAGGGATTTTTCACTTAACTGACACTCAAGCCATCTGCTGACCCTACTCTTAAGCCTCCTCATGGGAGGCCGAGTGGTTGATTGAATAAAGGATAATGAAGGACAGGACAGGTATACATAGCTCATCTCCCCTCTGGGAGCCCCCTGCCCAAAATATACATGAGTTACTGCTCTGCTCCTCGCCTGCTCTGCATTTTGAAAAGGTGTACCCACAAACTTGGAGAGAGCCCTATGGCTGATGTTCAGAATTAGACAGCCTTTTTTGTCATGTATCTGAACCACTTCCTCAGGTCAGCTTTTATCAATCACAAAAGTTGCTTAAAATCTCTACCTGTCTTACTCCTTGCCTAATGTTTTAACATTAGGTTCAGAGTGAGAGAAGGATTTTTTTTTTCTTTAAAGGGAGAGGTCTTCTGAAAAAATATTTTTATTTATTATTTGGCTGTGCCAGGTCTTGGCTGTGGCATGCAGGATCTTTGGTTACAGCAGGTGAACTCTGAGTTGCTGCATGTGAGATCTAGTTCCCTGACTAGGGGTTGAACCTCGGCCCCTAGCTTTGGGAGCCTGGAGGCTTAGTCACTGGACCACCAGTGAAATCCTGAGAAGGTATTCTTTATAAGACACCCTCCAATCCCAAAGGAAGGCATGAAGTTTTTATTTCTTAAAAGGAGTATGGATTAAAAAAAATTTAGAAGCTGAGCTGCAGTTCGTGTGGAACCTTTGACAAATACTGTGCAAGCAACTAACATGATTGGTTTCAGCAATCTGGCGAACATCTGCTGAGGACAAAGTACCTGACGCTATAGGGGATTCAAGACAAACAAGCGCCGTTCCAGGCCTGTGGAGAGCTCACAGTGTATCAGTGAAGACGGACACATGCATAAATAATTCTAATTCAAAAGAAGACTGTGATAAGTGCTATCACTGGGGAATAAACAACACCTTGTGAATTTGGGGGAGGGAAAAACTAACTTAAAGTAAGAGCATCTCCTACAAGCTGCTTATAAGAGAAAGAAGAATTTAACCTGGGCCTTGAAGAAAAGTATGGGAATATGTTTAACCCTGGGTCTAGACTGGGCAGCTGGGATATCAGAGGGACAATTGGACCCCGACCCCTTGTACAGAGAGAGCAAGGAAGGGTTTTGGAATGTGCTCAGGAAGGGGTCATATCCAATTAAATTGTCAAGTGAGAAATGTTCCCTGAAGAGGCTCTATATGTTTGAAGGTAAACAGGTTGCATGGTTGGGCAATAGCAACCTGGGTTGAAGAGATGTTATGCTTTTTTTACTATTAATTTTTATTGGAGTCTAGTTGCTTTACAATATTGTGTTATTTTCTACTGTGCAAAAAGTGAATCAGGTGTATGTTTACATATATCCCCTCTTTCTGGGTTCCCTTCCCATTTAGGTCGCCATAGAGCATGGAGTACAGTTCTCTGTGCTATGCAGTAGGTTCTCATTAGTTATCCATTTTATACATAATATCAATAGTGTATATACGTCAATCCCATTTTCCCAGTTTCACCCACTCCCCTTTCCCTCTTTGGAGTCCATACGTTCTCTATGCCTGTGCCTCTATTTCTGCTTTGCAAATGAGATCATCTATATCATTTTTCTAAATTCCAGTTATATACATTAATATGCTATATTTGTTTTTCTTTTTCTGATTTTTCATTTTTTTAAAGTTCTCTGAATCTCATCCTTTGTAACTGTGTCTCACTCTCCTATCCTTCCACCAAGAATAGAATATTTTATTGGCAGCCCCAGGCATTTGCCCAATACATAGAATTTCTCTGCATAATTGATCTAAGGAGGATGTCATTCCACTTCCAGGTAGATTGTGTATGTGTGTGTGAGTGTGTATGAGTGTGAGTGTGTGTGAGTGTGAGAGAGTGTGTGTGAGTGTATATGTGAGTGGATGTGTGTGAGTGTGTGTGTGTTCCATATTACTGAGATGGGGAAGGTATAATTTTCTGGTTCATTAGCAGCCATGACTCTACAGGTACCAAGGTATAGGAAAAAGACCAAGTGTGGGACCTGTGAGTGGTCAGATCACTCACAGCTCACAAGATTCAAGCCTCTAGCATGCAGGGTACTTAGGGCTAAGTAGACAATGTCTCAAACCACCTAGCTTATCATGGAGGGCACTGGTTGTTTCTTTTTTACCCACCCAGCATCTAGTCTCTTTTCCTTCTACCAGTGCCCTGATTTTTCTAGTGATGTATTTCTTCACCCCGGCCACAGTGATTTCCTCAGGAATGAGGGATAGAACCTAAGCCAGTTCACTGAGAAACAATCCAGAAACTTGGTGCAGATATGAAAGAGGTGCTCTTCACTGGGGTTGCTAAGCTGATAGGATGGAATCTCAGCACTTGCTCATACAAGGGGAAAACCTTCCCAAAGAAGCACAATGGAAACAGAACCAAGCTAGAGAGAGAAAGATGTCCAAGGACATTATCTGTACCTTGATATCCAAGCAAACATGTAGCCATGGATTTTTTGCTCGTTTGTTTGGTTTTGGCTATACTGGCACTTCCTTGCTGTATGGGCTTTTCTCTAGTTGTGATCAGGGACTGCTCTTCATTGTGGCCCTCAGGTTTCTAACTGCGGTGGGTTCTCTTGTTGCAGAGCATGGGCACGTGGGCTTCAGTAGTTGCAGCATGAGGCTCAGTAGTCGTGGTTCCCAGACTCTAGAGCACACACTCAATAGTTGTGGCCCTCGGGCTTAGTTGCTCCACGGCATGTGGGATCTTCCCGGATCAGGAATTGAATCTGTATCTCCTGCATTGACAGGTGGATTCTTTACCATTGAGCCACCAGGGAAGCCCTGTCCATAGATATCTTTTAAGTGACATAAGTGAGTTCTTTCTTTTTACAGCTCAAGATGGCTTGAGTTAGGATTGCATTACTTGTAATTGAAAGAGTACCAGTTAATTCACCCAGATATCGTAACAGATCTGAAGCATCTCTTTTATGTCCCTTCATGTTAGCATGTGTGATTCTCTCTTCATGTTATGATCCTACTCTCATCTTTAGATTTGTTGCCAGGATGCCCTAACTTGGCTACTTTGTGAACTTGTGTTTTCAGATAAACTGCAACCCTGGTCGTAGTATCTTGCTCTGGGTTGTGGGAAGCCAGGGTGAGGATTGGAAGTATGCTTAGGGTGGTCTGTGAACTGCTGAGGGTGGTAGAGTTAAGATAATGCTGAAAACCAGCATCTGGACTCTTAAGTAGGGTCGTATCAAACCAATAAAAGTGGGAAATTATCAGACCTAAGGCAACGAGTAGCCCAGACACTGGGACGTAAGAGAGAGAGATAAAGACAATTGATCCAGGATGATCAGTCTGAGGATGGATCCTGAGGGCTGGGGTCTGCTTAGTGAACAGAAAATAGTGACTCAGTAACATTCTCGGGGGATTTCTCAGGAGATAAGAGATAGAGTAGAGTGAAAACTAAGCGTCAGTTTGGGTAGGGCTTTGAACACCAGACTGAAGGGTTTAGAATTTGTAGTAAAATAAATGGGAATTCACGACTACAATTTTGGAGGCAATGTGCATGAAACTGGACATAGACAAGTAAATCCATTAGGAGGATCCCACTCTGACTTTGAGCCTGGGTGACGGGAAGAGCACTGGTGTCGTGCCTGGGAGTAAGGGACTCCACGTGGGAAGCTGGCTTTGCAGACAAAGGAAGGAAATGTTGAGCTGGATTTTAGAATTTCACGTGCCAATGGGTGAAAATAATGTGGAACACTCTGACATGAGATCCAGATAAAGAGCTGAGCTGGAGTCATTCCCTTGAAATGCTGGGGGTCATTGGAGGTCATTGAAAAGACAAAGTGAAGCTGCAAGTGTGACCGGCTTTTCTTAGGGGAAAGCACCAAGAAAATCGACCTGTCGGATTCTTTTACTTGTTTTATGGAGGAGATTGGTAATCCATCTAACAGACAGCACATAAACTTAAAAATATATATACGGTGATTTAGGAGGAAACAGAGAAGCCTAGAGGAGGCTCTAATCAGTTCATGGAATGATTCCCTTTGGGGGAGGTATTCAGAGCTATGTTCCAGCTCCTTGCGACAGGGAAGAGGCTCTTCTCCAAAAGACCACACACAAACTTGGGCTTTAGAAACAATTATGGAAAACAATATACGAGGCAACTACCATACAGCAAACATCAGTCACAGTTTTATCTTTTATTTGCAACTTTGTGGCAGAGAGCCTTCCTGCAGGAAATCACGGCTGACAGAATATATTAATGTTCAGTTTGCAAGGAATGTGTGGATCGCTTACTGGTGTCAAGAAAAGAAATGGAACGGGGCAAAAGAAAGGAATGTCAGGGATTATTTATCATTAACCTTTCCCTCTTCTTTGTCCCTGTACTCCATCGGTTATTAATCTCTGACAATGTCGTCTCTCTAGCGTCTCGTCAACACATTCTTATTAGGAAACTACTACGGGCCAAAGTATACCAGGCCATCAGAAGAGAGAGGATAAGAAATTGTTTCTACCTTCTGGCTTCTCAGAGACAAGCAACAGATAAAACACAGTGAGCTTGCTGGCGCCCACAAGCAACCAATGCCGTGGTAAAGGTAGTGATGGAGATTTACTTTCAGTCTTGGCTGACAAAGGGTTTCCCTGGTGGCTCGGAGGGTAAAGAATCTGCCTGCAATGCAGGATACCAGGGCTGGGAAGACCCTCTGGAGAAAGGAATGGCAACCTACTCCAGTGTTCTTGAGTGGAGAGTTGCGTGGGCAGTGATAGCCTGGAGGGCAACAGTCCATGGGGTCCCAAAGAACTGGGTGAAAGAGTCGGACACTACTGAGCGACTAACACTTTCACTTCTGGTCTTGGTTGACAGAAGTCTTTTCTGACTTCCCCCAGGAAGTGATATTTCCTATGATTTGTCATACATAAAATGTGAGTAGGGATTTTCCAGTCGAAGACACGTGGGAGAAGGGTATTCCAGGTAGAAAAGTAATATTACATGGTCTTACTTTATTAACCCATTCAGCTTACCAAAACTTATGAAAATTCTAGACATGATGCCAGGAACTAATGATACAGAAATAAATGAAATGTACACAAAGCAGCCAGTTAGTTTTATAATCCATTCTCTATGCTCCCAAGATACTGACCTTACACATTTCTCTTCATCTCTCTTAGATTCCAGTTTCTACTGACACTTGAAAAAAATATGGGTTATTCTAGGTTCTGGAATGGCAAAATGGAGCCCCTTTATAACACAAGCAGAGCGTATCACAATGGAATCATCGTTTGGTGGGCTGTTTCTTTCATGTTTTGGAAACCACAGTGTTTTCTGTCTAGGGAATTAATGAACTCTCTTTCCCATACAGCTGGGGCAAGCTGGGATACTTGTGTTACCTTTGGATACCCAGAGCAGTTAGAAGTCCTCCCGCTCAGCTGCCTCCAGAGATGTTCTGATTTCAGTGCTGTCATATATAATCCTGGCTTGGTCATGATGAAGCGGGGTTTGAAATGACAACATAAGCCCTCTGCCCCATGTGGCAGATGTAAAAATAGACCCACGGCTGCAGGGAGTGCAATGAACTTCACCTTTGTGCCCCTTAGTTTGTCACTTTTCTTTGTCTAAATCCTTCCCCGCACCCTCTGAGCCTTTGGTGTACACAGAGTTAAGGTCTGGGAAGCAGCCTCGCTCTGAGCTGCCTAGTGTCATCGGCCGTCTTCATCCTGGCTCGGTTCATTGTCTTCCAGTAGGCAGACTGAGTGAGCTTGGGCGAGAAGACACCATGAGTGAGTGCAGATCTCATCCTGGCTGTCTCTTGCTCCTACAGGGGCTGTAACCAACAGCTGGGGTGACTTTTAGAGCAGATTGACTAGGTGTTGTGACACTGTGTAGACACAAGTTCCATGTGGCTCTGTGACAATCCACAGGGGATGGAAGCATGCCTAGCTCTTCACTGGGGTTGTCAACCTCACGGTGTTTTCCTGGTGTGGTGAGAAGGTACAGCTGTGTCTGTCTCTTTTTTTAATTTTTAGCTGTGCTCCAAAGTATGTGGGACCTTATTTTCCCTATCAGAGATCGAACCTGCACCCCTCTCTCTGCATTAGAAGGCAGAGTCTGGACCACCAGGGAAGGCCCGAGGTGTGTCTTCTGACCTTGATCTTTCTCTTGTTGGTTCCCTTTTTCTCCTATTCTGGGAGGTTTCATTCTCTAAACCCAGCCTCTGATCTGTTTTCAGCTCTATTGATTCTTTCTTTGTCATTTCTTTCCCAGCCAACCCTGCTTTCTCATTCCCCCTGTTCCTCTGTCAGACTCAATTTTATGTTGCTTGAAATCAAGGTCTTGTTGCCTTTGTGCCTCTAGGGGCTCTCATCCAATCCATATTTCCCATGGCCTCCACAGCTTTTGGTCAACAGGGCTTATACTTTTCCTGTTAAAATTGACTTGGCTACCCATAGATGCCTGCATTCAGTAGGGGGTTTAGAACGTTTCACTTTCCTTCTTCCTATTGCTCTGCTTCTGTACCAACCTAGAGCTTCTGATTCCTCATGCTGTGGTCGCCTCTTCTCTACCAGGAGAGCCCACCTTCTCTGTCCAAAGCCATTTGTCCAGTTGATTTTTCCCATCTTCACTGTGCCCTTGAAACCAGCCCCGAGGGGCTGCCATACTGGGTGCCCTTCAGCACGAACAGGCTTCCCCGTCATCTATCTTCCAGAGCCTGCCTGACTTCAAGTGTCACTTATCATTGGCTTAAGCCTTCTAACACGACACCGATGCCACCGGCATGCCCCTGCATCCAGATTCAGTTTCCTAATACCTAGAGGAGCAAATCGGCTTGAAACTGGGAAAGGCAATAGGACTCTCAGTGACAACTATTTCAAGAGGAAGACAAAGTTAACTCCATTTTATTTGGAACCAGATCTCTATGCCAGGAGTAAATCGAACCTACAACCCACTTTACACCTTCCAGGACGTGCGGTTCTGGTTTCCCCAAATGGCTATTCAAAGGGAATCCTGCTGTAATAAAAAGTGAGAGAAATCTTTAAGTGGAAGATAAATGGGGAGTGATGTTATAAAATTATACTATGGTTGGATAGCTTCACTGACTCAATGGACATGAGTTTGAGCAAACTCTGGGAGATGGTGAAGGACAGGGAACTCTGGCGTACTACAGTTCATGGAGTCACAAAAAGTTAGACATGACTTAGCGACTAAACGATAGCAATAACAAGGAATCTAAAATATCACTGCCTAACTATTAATTGAGCAACGACTATTTGCAAGATGCCTAGTACATATGATCGAATTAAATCTTCATGATGACACCAGAGAGTATATAATTTTGTGTCCTTATTGTAGACAATGAAACTAAGGCATCAAACTCAAATACATCCATTAATGTCATGAATAAAGAAACTAAGATGAAGCCGCTGCTGCTGCTAAGTTGTTTCAGTCATGTCTGACTCTGCGCAGCCTCATGGGCATCAGTCCACCAGGCTCCTCTGTCCATGGGATTCTCCAGGCAAGAATACTGGAGTGGGTTGCCATTTCCTTCTCCACAAGAGTAAAGCTAGATTTATGTAATTCCCATATTAGTATTACTTCAGTGCCACTGCTCAGATCATCAGTAACAGTCCTATTCCTTCCTTCAGTCAACAAATATAACCGATATTTACTGAGTACCTTTAACGTCACCAAGGTGTGTGTCAGGGATTGGCCATTTGATGGTGAATCAGACATGTTTTAAGGAATCATATACATTAAGATTCTTGCAGTGTAATAGTAGGTGCAAAAGGGTAGATAGGCAAATAGAATATAGACTGACAATTATTATGACAAGGGAAACACAGAACATGTTCCCCAGAAGCAGTGCTTGTTAGAAAAAAAATGGTATCAAAGTTGACCTTGAAGGATGAGTTAAAAGTGAGTGAAAAAAGACAGGTGGAAAACATCCCAAGAAAAATGACATGTGCAAAAGCACAAATCCAAGAAAGTATGTGAAGCTGAAGGAAATTTACTGCAGTTGGTGTGCACAGTAGTAAGGAAGCAGTGGAGAGAGCAGGAGTCAGTGACGGAGGTGGAGGTCATACTTTGTACACCACGTTGAGAAGTTTTGTCCCCCATCGTGACGTTAGCGGCACGTTCATATGCCCAATGCACAGAAACTGAAACGTCGGAGTTTGGAGCTGAGAAGTTTGATTGCAGGGCCACGCAAGGAGACAGGGGGCTCATGCCCTAAAAGTCCCAAACTATGTGAAGAGTTTCGGGAAGGCACTTTTAAAAGCCAAGTGAGGGAGGGAAGTCACAGGATATGTGATACTTCTGCATGATTCTCTGATTGGCTGATGGTGAAGTAGTGGGTGGCATCACAGGGGTTAACCTTATCAGTCCTCAGGCTCCAGGAGGCCTGGGGCTGTGTTCTCATGGTCATCAACTAGCAATAGTTAACATCTGCTATTTGGTGGGGAGTTTTCACCCTGGTGGCTCAGATCGTAAAGCGTCTGTCTACAATGCGGGAGACCCGGGTCCGATCCCCGGGTCAGGAAGATCCCCTGGAGAAGGGAATGGCAATCCATTCCAGTATTATTGCCTGGAGAATCCCATGGACAGAGGAGCCTGGTAGGCTACAGTCCATGGGGTCGCAAAGAGTCAGACATGACTGAGCGACTTCACTTTCTTCCTTTCTTTCTTTCTTTCACATCTGCAAAACCACTCAGGATATGTGCATCAAATACTATTATCTGAGTGGTAGTTTAGTCACTCAGTCATGTCTGATTCTTTGCAACCCCATGGACTGTAGCCTGCCAGGTTCCTCTGTCCATGGGGTTTCCCAGGCAAGAGTACTGGAGTGGGTTGCCATTCCCTTCTCCAGGGGATCTTTCTGACCCAGGGATTAAACCTGGGTCTCCTGCATTGCAGGCAGATTTTTTTTTTTACCAACTGAGCCACCAGGGCAGAGCTAAATCAGAGGCTATGCAGGAAGGCCCCATAGGGGTCTACTCAGTTCACTGAGGGCCATGGAGAGATTTTGAAAGCTTTGAAAACAGGTGATATCGTGATTAGAAAGATGTGGGATTAAAAGGAGGCCAGGTTGAAAGTGGAGCCCAGCAAGACTAGTTAATCAGACAATTGCTGATATAATCTGGAGTTTTCCCGAAAGAAATGGAAAGATTTAAAAGTTTTAGGGAGTGAATTTGATGATCATGACCGACCAAATGAACAGTCCCCAAGCGTCACTGAAAGAGTGCCAGGCAGGATGTGGCCTTTCTCCTCTTGTGGAGTTTCTAGATCTTAAGGGGAAAAGTGGGGAATTATCTTCCCTGAGACCCTCAGAACTGATTCCAGCCCACCTCATTTTCCAGTCAACCACAGTCCTTGCAGAAGTCCAAGCTTTTCTTCTCATTTAGTATTCCCTTTGTCAACCTGCATTTCTCATTTTCCTCCATTCCTTCCCAACTCCACCCCCTAAACCATCCATTGTGTCCTTTGAGGCAGCCAATCCATGCTCGGGGCATTCTTCTTATTTTCATTTTTTTTTTAAGATCTTTTTTTTTTCTTTTGATGTGGATCATTTTTAATGTCTCTGTTGAATTTGGTTCAATATGGCTTCTGTTTTATGTTTTGGTGTTTTGGGCATGAGGCATGTGGGATCTCAGCTCCCCAGCCAGGGACTGAACCTGCAGCCTCTGCCTTGGAAGGTGAAGTCTTAACCACTAGACCGCCAGGGAGGTCCCTGTGCTCAGCACATTCTTTGTCTTTACCCTCCTCTTGACCCAGCCACAAAATAACCACTTTCTACTTCCTCGCTTTTCCTGAAACCTAGTTGCTCATGTGTTTTTCTCTCTAGCTTCAGTCTCAGCAACTTTTCAATTTCCATCTGCCTTAGGCGTTTAGCTCTAAGTGCTTCTTCTCTCGAGGGACATTTTGATGTTTTTATCTTGGTGACCGACTTTCAAGGGTTCCTTGCTTGATTTTGTCATTATTGGATCTTATGCTTTCAAAATTGGGCTTCCCCATTGGCTCAGTGGTAAAGAATCCATCTGCAGTGCAGGAGACAGAGGAGATGCAGGTTTGATCCCTGGGTCAGGAAGGTCCCCTGGAGAAGGAATTGGCAACCCACTCCAATATTCTTGTCTGGAAAATCCCATGGACAGAGGAGCCTGGCAGGCCAAAGTTCTTGGAGTCACAAAGAATCAGACACGAAGAAGCAACTGAAGACTATGGCACAACGGCACAGATGCTTTCAAAATTACCTTTTCCAATGTTCCAATTCCCAATCAACCAGCACTTTGTTCTCTAAAATCTCTCCATCAGAGACTACCCAGGTGGGCTGGTGGCTCTGAGCTCCCAGTGCAGGGGGCCCTGGTTCGATCCCTGCTCAGGGAGCCAGATAGATCCTACTTGAAGCAATTAAGAGTTTGCATGCTGAGACTAAATATCCTGCATGCTGCAACTAAGATGTCATGCAACCAAATCAATATGTAGATAAATAAGTAATCTCTCCATCAAACACCCCCCCACCCCCCGCACCACAACACATGCCAGACCTCATCTTTAACCTCCAACAATGATCCTTCTCTGTGAATTGCTCTCCTTTTCTACCTTAGACTTTTATGCTCTGTTATTTTAGTCTTCCCTCCCCCCACCCTACCTTGGAATACCCTCACATTGCTTACCACCCCTGCCTCCCACTGCCTCCTTCCTCATTATATCTGTCTCGAAAATATTGCTGGATGATTCTAGCTATCTATCTTCTCTGTGTCTGTGCTCATAACAAGTTGGCTGGCGTAAATCATATGGCCTCTACATTTTTGTGTGACTACAAATTTATGACCAGTGACAAATGATGTGCCAGATGACACTTGCCAACATTCTTACTGAGGTTCTTTAGTAAATGCATATTCCCTTTGTTGAGGACTAGCTTCTACTTTACATGCTTTCCTCAGCTCTCCCCTCCACACTTGCCTCCTTTCCAGAGGGTGTCACCTGCTATTTCTTTGAGCAGATAGAGACTGTAAGGAGCAGACACACATTCCCACCTACCTCCACGACTGCGTATGTCTGAGCTTTTTTTCTGTTGATTCCCTGCTTAAGTGGAAGACATGCTCTTCCTCTTGCCAAATGCCAGTTCCCTTCTATGTTTAGCCTCCCTCTGTGTGTGTGAGTGTGTGTGTGTGGTGGTGGTGTTGAGTTGCTAAGTCCTGTCCAACCCTTTGCCACCCCATGGGCTGCAGCATGCCAGGCTTCCCTGTCCCTCACAATCTCCCGAAGCATGCCCAAGTTATTGTCCATTGCATCGGAGATGCCATCCAACCATCTCATCCTCTGTTGCCTCCTTCTCCTGCCTTCAATCTTTCCCAGCATCAGGGTCTTTTCCAATAAATCAGCTCTTTGCATCAGGTGGCCAAAGTATTGCAGCTTCAACTTCAGCACCAGTTCTTCCAATGAATATTCAGGGTTGATTACCTTTAGAATTGACTGGTTCCGTCTCCTTGCTGTACAAGGAACTCTCATTACGCGTGTATATATATATATATATATGCATACATTCTTTTCTCTTACAGTTTGTCACAGAATTCTGAATATAGTTCCCTGTGCAGTACAGTAGGACTTTATTGTTTACCCATCCTACATGTAATAGTTTGCCTCTGGTAACTACACAAGCTTTTAAGGACTGTTTGAAATGTATAAAATGGTTCCTGGTCAGAATTTCAGTAAAAAACATGATGATAATCCCTCACCAAGATTTGGGATGAATGGTTATATAAGAGAACAGCTGCTTTGGATAGCTAGTCTTCAGTGAGCTCCTACTGTATGCCAGGCTCTTATACTACTTTATTTCATTTAGTATTTGCAGATGAAGAGTTTTTACATCTGCTTACTGACAGCGGAACGCCTTTCTTCAGTCTAGGAAGATCATACAATTCCTTTTTAAATTTTAAATACAGCAACATAGAACCAAGTATCTAATACTCGGTATGTTCTCTAGAAATACTGGCTCACTGCACTGTAGTTCTTTCAGCAAGCCAGATCTTTTAATGGGAATACACTTTTCTGTAGCCATTTCTTATTTATTTGTTTGTTTATTTGGCTGCACTGAGTCTTAGTTGCAGCATATGGGATCTGTGCTTGCAGCATGTGGGGGCTCGTTCCCTGACCAGGGACTAAACCCAGGACCCCCACGCCCCCCACCCCTGCCGCCGCCCTGCCCTGGGAGCATGGAACCTTGGTCACTGGCCTACCAGAGAAGTCCCAGCAAGCAGCGGTTTTAACTGACGGTCACCCAGAGGCCTTGTCAGAGAAGGCAGTGGCACCCCACTCCAGTACTCTTGCCTGGAAAATCCCATGCATGGAGGGGCCTGGTAGGCTGCAGTCCATGGGGTCACTAAGAGTGGGACACGACTGAGCGACTTCACTTTCACTTTTCACTTTCATGCATCGGAGAAGGAAATGGCAACCCACTCCAGTGTTCTTGCCTGGAGAATCCCAGGGACGGGGGAGCCTGGTGGGCTGCGGTCTATGGGGTCGCACAGAGTCAGTCATGACTGAAGCTACTTAGCAGCAGCATAGGCCTTTGTAGTTCAGTGACTTCTGTGCAGATAAACTTGAGTGTCTTATGGGAAAGTGTGAGAAGAACAGAAAGGTGTCAGTGTGCACAGGTTTATGTTCCTAGGCAGGCACATGGACTGCACTTCACCTCATCTGTGAGATATATAAGCCCACTGTAAGAGAGAAATACATGCGGATAGAATCTGACTGACATGAAAATGATCACATCCATTTAATAATGGTTGGATAGTGTCACTGACTCAATGGACACGAGTTTGAGTAAACTCCGGGAGTTGGTAATGGACAGGGGGCCTGGCGTGCTGTGGTTCATGGGGTCATGAAGAGTCGGACATGACTGATTGACAACTAAACGGAACCAAACTGAATGGGCAATAATTAATGTGTGTGCTAGGAGAAATAGTCTTTTTAGGAGCTGAGCTAGATGCTAACGGAATGAGCACAAATACTTGGGGTAGAGACAAGGCAAAATTTCACATATACACACGAATGAGCACCCCCACGTATAGATACACAGTCATCAGTCAACCTCCCAACTCTCCTCCAATCTCAGACCAGCTGGTAGAGCCTGTCAGAGTTACTTGTTCTGCTGCATTTTGCTAGGACAAAGAGCTTTGATTTACAGGTTGTTGCTGCATTTTTCAATTTCACTAGTATTTGCCTTAAGCCTCTCCTTTTAAATATTTGCATTCAGAAATTAAAAATAAAATTCAATGGGAACACACATTGTTTTTAATTTTCTGAGATCCCTTAGGCACTGGTTGAAAACACTTGGTGGGGGTGGTGTAGGATGAGAAATAGCTTTTAATTTGTTTTCAAAGCTCAAATTCTACTTATCTACTTCTGAGAAACTGCAAAACATTTGAGGAAACTTCCCTTAGTTTTTTATTTCCCCCTGGTCTTTTTACTCTGTCTGATCAGAATGGCAGAAGTATAGAATTCTGCAAGTTCAGAACTTGAGGGGAACTTTGAGATATTCTTGTGTAACTAATTTTAAAAGTCTTTTTATATTGGAACACGGTTGATTAACAATGTTGTATAACTTTTAGGTGTACAGCTAAGTGATTCAGTTGTATATTTACATGTATCTATTCTTTTCCAATTTTTTTTTCATTTAGGTTATCACAGAGCAGAGTTCCCTGTGTTATACAGTAGATCCTTGTTGATTATCTGCTTTAAATATGGTAGTGTGTACATGTCCGTCCCAAGCTCCCAATCTATCCCTCTATCCCAACCCATCCCCCTAGTAACCATAAATTCATTCTCTGAGTCTGTGAGTCTTTTTCTGTTTGGAAAATAAGTTAATTTGTACCTTTTTTTTTTTTCAGATTTAGATAAGTGACATCATATGATATTCCTCTTTCACCATCTGAGTTATTTCCATTAGTATAATAATCTCCAGGTCCATCCATGTTGCTGCAAAGGACATTATTCATTCTTTTTAATGGCTGAGTAATATTGCATTGTATATAATTACTTATTTTTAAAAGGAGATAGCTGAGGCCCAGAGAGGGAAGTGACCTTTCCAAGGTCATGTAAGTAAAAAGTGGCAGAGCCTGAGATGATCCAGGTCTCTAAATTCCCCTTCAGGATTGTTTCTATTGTCTATACACTGATACCTCTCTTTATGCCGCTCCCTTACTTGGTATAAAACCCATGATCTTTATATCTTGACCCTTACCCATCCCCACTCCCAGGGATCACAGGAATCCTAACACCAGACTCAGCTATGGGAGGATTCCTGAGGTCCCAGAATTCACTGATCATACCTGCCCAGGTCACCTGCCCTCTTTCTACCTTCACTTTGCTGAAAGAGACAGTGATGTTTCCTTCTCTTTCTTTCTTCACAGAGACAGTATGGGGTCAGAGCTGTGTGGGAGGCACCCTCTTACAGTTCTAGGGTCTGGTTCACTGCTAGGTAATCCTGCCATGCTTGTTCATGAATGCACATAACTGATGATAAGGCTACATGTAATCTGAAGCCATGATAACTCCATCTTACCCCACTGTTTAAGACGCATAGCTTTATTCTTGTTCCTTAAACACATTGAACCTCCACTTTGCACTTGCTCTTACCTCTTCCTGGAACCTCCTCTCCCCAGAATCTGCTAGGGTTTGCTCCATCAGCTCCATCAGCTGATCAGTGAGTCCTTCTCCAGTTGATATATTTAAAATAGCCACCCACATCCCCAGAACTCCCTATTTATAAATCCCTGCCAATTATTACATTGGAATTTATTATAACATATTATATTTGATTTTGATATACTATCTATCTTGCCCTAAACAGATGTAGATTCCATGAGAACAGGGATTTTTGTCTGTCATGTTCTCTGTTACATTAGCAGTACCTACAAAAAGTGCTTGACACGTAGGACAATAAATATTTATTCAATGAGTGAATGAATGAATGAACGAATGCTATGTTCCTTCTATTAAAATGTGGTCCATTGTCTTCGGGGTCCTAGTCTCAGGGGTCCTTCTCTATTAAAAAGACTCCTGGGACTTCCCTGGTGGTCCAGTGGTTAAGTCTCCACCCTTTCAGTGCAGGGGGCATAGGTCCAATCTTTGGTCAGGGAAATTCTACCCCACATGTCCAGTGACACCACCAAACAAACAAAGAAGACTCCTGCTTGCTCAGTTTTCTTACCTGTTGCCAGGATAACTATTCATATCTATCATCCAAGATTTTATGAAATTTCATTATCAGACTGCACAGACGGTGAAAATAAGACCTTTTTTTCTTTCTCTTTTACTTCTCACTTGGTGATTCAAAAAGAACATTGAGCTGGTATCAGGACACCTGAGTTCCAGCACCTTATTTTTCTAGATTCCACCAATATGCATTAATGCATGATATTTGTTTTTTTTTTTTCCAATAGTCAAATTCATAGAGTCAGAAGGTACACCGGTAGATTTGCCAGGGGCTGGAGAGTGGGATGGGGGTGGGGTGGGGAGGGGAAATGGGGACTTAGTGTTGAATGGGGGCAGTTTCAGTTGAGGAAGGTGAAAAACTCGGGCAATGAATGATGGTGAGAACTGCACCACAGTGTGAATGTACTTGGTACCATGTGACTTTTGCCACACACACACACACACACACCACAACATTAAAAACCTCCCCCCAAACAATAACTTGTTCCTGATAAACATAGATAATAAATGCTGGAGCCTGAATGTGTACTAATGCCAAAAGTTACATTATCAGATGTGGTTTCTGCTCTCCTTCTTACTGGTGGGAAAACCTACTGGTGGGAACAGTTAAATGAATCCCAAATTACGACATTTTCCAGATGGTGATCCCTATTAGATAGGTTCAAGCTACAGTGGGGAAAACAGAAAGACTGTAGACTCAGATTGACCATCAGTTCAGTTCAGTTCAGTTGCTCAGTCATGTCCGACTCTTTGTGACCCCGTGAATCACAGCACGTCAGGCCTCCCTGTCCATCACCATATCCCGGAGTTCACTCAGACTCACCTCCATCGAGTCAGTGATGCCATCCAGCCATCTCATCCTCTGTCGTCCCTTTCTCCTCCTGCCCCCAAACCCTCTCAGCATCAAATTCTTTTCCAATGAGTCAACTCTTTGCATCAGGTGGCCAAAGTACTGGAGTTTCAGCTTTAGCATCATTCCTTCCAAAGAAATCCCAGGGCTGATCTCCTTCAGAATGGACTGGTTGGATCTCCTTGCAGTCCAAGGGACTCTCAAGAGTCTTCTCCAACACCACAGTTCAAAAGCATCAATTCTTCGGCGCTCAGCCTTCTTCACAGTCCAACTCTCACATCCATACACGACTACTGGAAAAACCATAGCCTTGACTAGACGGACCTTAGTCGGCAGAGTAATGTCTCTGCTTTTGAATATGCTATCTAGGTTGGTCATAACTTTTCTTCCAGGGAGTAAGTGTCTTTTAATTTCATGGCTGCAATCACCATCTGCAGTGATTTTGGAGCCCAGATTGAGGATGGCAGGTTATAAAAGACTTTTCAGCAGGGTGACCATTGAGTTGAATTTTGCAATTTATAATCAGGATCACCTTACCTTGTTTTTGCTCAGTCGCTAAGTTGTGTCCAACTCTTTGGGACCCCATGGACTGCAGCAGGCCAGGCTTCCCTGTCCTCCCATATCTTCTGGAGTTTGCTCAAGTTCATGTCCCCTTACTATCTGTTTGATATTAAGCAAGTAATGTAAACTTACTGAGTCTCAGTTCCCTCATTTGTGAAAAAGAGATAACAATTGCCTTGTACAGGTTTGTAAGGTGGATTAAATGATGTAACATTTGGAAAGTTACCAACAGGCTCCTTGGCCAAGGGTAAGTGTTGTTTAGTATTGGCATTCTCCTTACTCATTCTCTGAGTCTCAGCACTGGAGTAAAGAAGTTTGTGTGATTAAAAAATTAACTTTTCCTAGAGGGAAGTGATTCTGTTGGACATGTTTCTGGGCATGAGTTGCTTTGAAAATAATTTTTACAGGTGACTTCCCCAAATTCCAAAAGTTATATTCCAAAAATATAATTTCATAATGGGATCAGGGTCACCACCCTAAGGCCTGAAATCGAAATGTCCTCATCTCTGCTTTATCTGATGCTCAGAAACCTTTTGAAGAGTAGAAAGAATCCAGATGTCCAGGGAACTTTTATTGCTTATGTTGCAGTTTATACAACTCTGATGAGACTATTACAATCCATGTCCCTATGCTTACCCCAGGAAAGCAGAAGGTAATTATCATTTCTGTGAGCACTCCAAGCACTCTGAAACATTTTTCATCACCAAAATATAAAAGGAGGTAATTTTCATTTTATTTGTCTAGCTCTTGATTGTTTCCTCCTCTATTTTTATGGGATTAAAAAAAGTTGCATACTACATTTGGCTTGGGATTAAAATAAAACCATCCTCAAATCATCTTGTAAAGACCACAATTATGTTGTTCCCTGGACTGGGGGATACAGTGACCAGGTCTTACAAAATAAAGTGTGTTGCTGAAGCTCCAGTATTTTGGCCATCTGATGTGAAGAGCTGATTTATTGGAAAAGGCCCTGATGCTGGGAAAGATTGAGGGCAGGAGGAGAAGGGGGCAACAGAGGATGAGATGCTTGGATGGCATCATCAATTCAATGGACATGCGTTTGAGCAAACTCCGAGAGACAGTGAAGGACAGTGAAGCCTGGCTGTCTGCAGGAAGTGCTGCAGTCCATGGGTTCGCAAAGAGTTGGCCATGACTTAGTGACTGAACAACAACAAAAGTAAAAATTGACTGTAGAGATCTACCTCCCCTCCCCCGCCCCCGCATCCTCTTGCTTCTAAGAAGAAAGGAAGGCAGAGAATAAAGCAAAAACAATCTGGAAATGTCCAATGTGCCTTTCAAATGTCTCACTCTCTCCACACCCCCAAGCTGATGTTTATGGAGAGAATGAATCTAAGCATCATTAGAAGTACTTAAGAGGGCCAGCAATTATGTTTTCAGCTTCATCATGAACAGATCTTCAGTCTTGCCCACAGCGGAGAGGATAAACTGCCTACACCTGGTTATATGTGAACATGAAGAAATGCGGTCCAGCTGCATGTAGACTCCACATTAGCAGCACTATGTATCCAGCCTGAGTGTCTTTTTAAAATATAAGTTCCTCGAGGTATTCTTACTTACACCACAGTTTGAAAAACACTGGCATGAAATCTGTGCTGGAGCATAGAAGACATAACGGTTGGTTTCCCCAATAGTTGGACTAGCAATTAATTTGGCTTTGTTTGGAAAAGATAAATCCCTCCCTCGATGACAAATTAACAAAAGTAAAAGATAAATAGATGTTTTGTAAAAAGTCTGCTTGTCTTAAACTTCTCTCCTTTGGCTCCTGCTTTCATCTACATGGTGTTCTCTTTCTGCTGGAATTACAAAGTATTCTAAGTGGTTGTGGTAACTTTGGGGATAGTCTGTTTGATCATATTTCTGCCAGGTTCCAAGGATAAGAGGTCAGAAGTAAGTTCCAGAAGGGATCCTTACTATGCAAGGACACACCTCTCTGTACCTCTGGACTTGGCTTTCTTTCTATTAAGCAATTCCTTCTCAGCTTGTTTTAGTGTTTTTTATCCACAAAACCTTTCCCAGTGCTTCCAGCTGGCATTAATTTCTCCCCTAAATTGTCAAGCTGTTGATCAAATGTGTTTCACACAGTCCTGTCTGACGTGCAATAAGTTAAAACCAAATGAAATATCATTTGTATAATGCCCCCCAAAGCGTTTTCACATACACTGCCTTGTTATTCTTCACGATATACTCTGCTTGGGTATTGGAGCTCTCCTAGGTTTAAGAAAAGGTGCTAAGTGACTCTCCAAGATTTAGAAATTAGTTAGTGCCAGAGGCAAGTCATCTTTCCATTATACTGTTTTTCATATAAGTTGTATAGTTCTGTGCCTTTTTCATCAAACTACAAATATTAAAAATTAAGCAGTTATATATGCCATTGGCCTTCATACCCAACTTTATGGAGCCACTTTCTTCCCTGTGATTTTGCTGATAAGTTCTGGCTCAGCATCTATCCATCTCCCACACCAACTACCCCACGCCCACCTTGGTTTCCTGTCTAGGAAACTGGTGCTGCCGCTTCCCTGCTCGGCTGTTTACTTCCTGAGACTGGCTCTGCGTCTATTGAGTGTCTAGAAAGTAAGGTGTAACACCCCCCACTCTCTCAGTGCCATGGATTTCTGGCCAGTATGACTTTTCCCCTTGAAGTTGTAGGTGCCTGCTCACCCTGGCACAGGATCACCTGGAGACGGGGATGGCAGAGAAGGAAAAATAAAACCTCACCCCAAATGGGATTTCTACCATTCTCTCTGATCCATACGAAACCTGTTTACTATTCCTTGGACCAGAAAGAAAGGGTTTTTTGTTTGTTTGTTTGTTTTTACATCTTGTTACGGGTTAAGTTGGGCTCCCCCTCAATTCATGTTGAAATTCTAACTCCTAGCACCCCAGAATGTGACCATATTTGGAAATAGGGTCATTGCAGAGGTAATTAGTTCAGCTCAGATGAGGCCACACTAAAGCAGTACAAGCATGCTCAGTCGCTTCAGTCGTGTCCGACTATTTGTGACCCTGTGGACTGTAGCCTGCCCGGCTCCTCTGTCCATGGGATTCTCCAGGCAAGAATATTGGAGTGGGTTGCCATGCCCTCCTCCAGGGGATCTTCCTGACCCTGGGATAAAACCCATGTCTCTTGCATTGCGGGCAGATTTTTTTACCCACTGAGCCACCTGGGAAGCCCCATACTGAAGTAGGGTGATCCCCGAATCCAGTAGGAATAGTGTCCTTATTAAAAGGAAATTAGGGCACTGGTACAAAATAAAGGAAGGTGATGTTATTAAACACAAGTTGAAGACAGCTATCTACAAGCTGAAGAGAGAGATTGGAAAGAGATCCTTCCCACATAACCTCAGAAGGAGTCAACTGCTGACACCTTGGCTCTGAACTTCTAGCTTCCAGAACTATGATAACAAATATCTATTTTTTTTAAGGCATCCAGTGTACCATAGAGAAGGCTGAGCATTGAAAAACTGATGCTTTCAAATTGTGCTGCTGGAGAAGGCTCTTGAGAGACCCTTGGACGGCAAGGAGATCAAACCAGTCAGTCCTAAAGGAAATCAACTGTGGATATTCATTGGGAGGACCGTTGCTAAAGCTGAAGCTCCAATACTTTGGCCACCTGATGTGAAGAACTGACTCACTGAAAGAGACCCTGATGCTGGGAAAGATTGAAGGCAGGAGAAAACTAATTCAGAACTCTCCTTGTGTCCACATGTGCTGGACATTTTTGAGTTTTAGGAAGTCTTTCAGTCTGGATTAAGAAATTTAGGAGGAGAAAAAAGAGGAAAATCATCATCAGTTCGGTGTTATTTCGGTTTCTGGTTTCCTTCCCCAATCTGCTTGTTACCACTTAAAAAAAATATTCCTCGGATAGCTACACTATACATTCTGTCCTGGGTGTTTCATTACATCGAGTGGAAGAGACAGCGGGCCATGCTCTTACTCTATCTTGAGCAGAACCGAAATTGACCAACTGGTTTTGAGTTTGTGGCTTCCTTTTCTTTGCTTAGATGTTAAAGAGTTGATTTGAGAAAAAGGATCTTATGTTATTTCATCATCTTGTCAAGAAATGGGAACAAGGAGCTCTCCATTTCCTTTCCTTCTGAGGCTAATTTCCTCCAGGCTTAGTTTAGAAATGCTAACATCTTTTTGGTTGCAATTTAAATTTCTGAGTTCATTCCGCTCATTAACTTTCAGGACTGAGGGCCTTTTGGACTTTGGGGCAATAAAAGTAAATTATGTCTCTTCACCTTTAATGATAAAGAAATGGACACCCAGTGGCAAGACATTCTTAGGACACCTGTTTCTGATTCACCTGGGTTTTTATTCAATACTGTTTTATACACATTTATTGATGATCTTTTTTCTTTCATTTTTAAAAAACTTTACAGATGACACTAAAAGGATGAATCACACATGCTTGTTCCCTGAAGAAATTCAGGCAAACTACTTCTCAGAGAGCCTTGATACCTTCAATTTATAGAACAGGAATAATTGTATTCAGCATTCAGATGGCGTGTGGATTATTTGAGAAAATGAAATAAAAAAGCATTTTGTAAACATAAAGTATCACATCTGTGGAAGTGGAAGGTAATAATATTTTATTTGTCTTAGGTGGCACTAGTGGTGAAAAAAAAATCCATCCACCAGTGCAGGAGATGCAAGAGATGTGGGTTCAATCCCTGGGTCAGGAAGATCCCCTGGAGAAGGAAATTGCAACCCATTTCCTGGAAAATCCCATGGACAGTGGAACTTGGTGGGCTACAGTCCATGGGGCTGCGAGAAGTCAGAGACGACTTGATGATTGAGCATATATTTGTGCTTTCTTTTAAGCTTCAAGAGGAGCTTGAAAGAGGGATTTGGGACTTTGCTGAATAAAACTCTGTTTATTCTCTCCAAATCCCTCCAGATTCTATGCCTCTCAACCTAATATTTCAGGACAAAACAATCCTGATATTTCTAGTCCGAAACTGTACAGCATCCTCTGCTGGCCCTTGCCCTCTGGGGGAGCATCCCAAGCATCATTAAGTCTTTCTGAAAGAACAAGTACCAGAACTGCACACAACATTCCACCAAGAGGCACCCTGGGTCTTGTAAAATGGGAAAATATGACATATTCAGATTCCAGAGAAAAATGGTAGGTCTGAAAGTACATAACCCCTTACGCTGACATATCACTTGCCTTGGCTCTTGAAGCTATTGTGCCCTTAGTCTCTAATATCTTTACTCCCCCTACTTCTTAACCTGTCAATACAGGACTCATTTATTCAGCAAGTAATTTTTGAGCTCATACTCTGCAGTTATGGCGGTGAACAAGGTAGGAAAAGTTTATGTTTTCAAGGAGTTTACTTTCTGAAGGTGGAGGGTAGAAGGAAGAAGGAAAGAAGGAAGGAAGGAGAGGGGGAAATGGGAGGGGGCGGGGAAGAAGAGAGAGAGAGAGAGAGTGCTTTGCTAAGCCATTTCAGTCGTGTCCGACGCTGCGGCCCTGTGGACTGTAGCCCGTCATGTTCCTCTGTCCGTGGGATTCTCTAGGCAATAATGCTGGAGTGGACTGCCATTTCCTCCTCCAGGGGATCTTCCCGACCCAGGGAGCTAAACTATGTCTCTTATGTTTCCTGCATTGGCAGGTGGATTCTTTACCACGGAGCCACCTGGGAAGCCCAAAGAGAGATAAGATAAAGATAAACGTTGGGAAGAGAATTAGAGTAAGGTGAGTTAATAGAGTATAATGGGGGGTCAGAAAAAGCCTCTCTGAGACACATGAAGAGCAAGAGCAAGAACATTCCAAGCAAAGGGAATAGCTGTTACAAAGACCCTACAGTAATCCTGGTACAGCAGGGGAATGTATGGAATGGAGGCGACAAGGGGGAAAGTGGTACAAGATGAGATCATAGAGATGGTCACAAGCCAGATAACACCAGGCTTTGCAAATCAGCACAAGGAGAAGTTTGATTTTTATTCTAAGTGTGATGGAAGCTGGTTTTTTTTATTTTTGGTGGGGGGAAGTTGTGTTTTGGTTTAATTTTATTTATTTTATTTGGCTGCATCAGGTCTTAGTTGTAGTGTCAGAGTCTTTTTGATGTGATATGGGAACTCTTAGTTGTCATGTGCAGGATCTAATTCCTTAATCAGGGACTGAACCCAGTCTCCCTGCCTCGGGATTGTGGAGTTTCAGCTACTGGCCCACCAGAGAAGTTCTACCATCAGTGGTTTTTAAGCAGGAAAGTAACACATTTTGACTTTTTTTTTTTTTGAGATGCTCATTCTGTCAGTGATGTGAAAGCTACATTGTATCAATACTTCTGCTTCAGAATGTTTTTCAGATGCTTCTTCTGTCAGACATTCTTCCTGCTAATCTGCGGCAAAGTCATCCTTCTTCCATCCAGGAAGAGTGAAGATCTCCCATTATATACAGTCATCTGAATTTTGGTGACTAATCTGATTTAAGAAACCTGAATGTTTCTCTTCTGTAAATATACAGATGGTATATGGATAAATAAGTGCAGAAAAAAGGCTGTGGCACTTAGTAAGCTTTTATGGAGTTCTGATGTAGTAAATGTCCTTGGTACTTTGAACCTAAAATTGATCATTTACTATATCTTAAATCTTAGCTGGTCATTTGTATGTTTGATTTGTCCTCATGACTGATTTCCATTAAGACAGAGATTTATTACACTGGTGCCCTCCCCGCTTTACCTAGTAGACATAGGAATAACCTAAAATGGTATAGATTGCTGTGTGTTCACCCAAGTTCATTCCTTTCTCATCTGATGTAAACAGATGGGTGAAATTCCCAAGTCTCGACTTAGGCAGGACCATGTGACTAGCCATCTGAGTTCTAGCCAACCAGATGAGATTAAAGTGATAGTCATGAGCTCCAATCTCACTCCTTAAAAGCCTCCTATAAATGATTCTTCCAGCTCCTTCTGGCTGCTTATTTGCTGGCAGAAGATGAAGAATGAAGCAACTATGACAAACCTAGACAGTGTATTAAAAAGCAAAGACATCGCTTTGCTGACAAAGTCCATCTAGTCAAAGCTACAGTCTTTCCAGTAGTCATGTATGGATGTGAGAGAGACCATAACGAAGGCAGAGTACCAAAGAACTGATACCTTCAAACTGTTGTGCTGGAGAAGACTCTTGAGAGTCCCTTGGATAGCAAGGCAACTCATTGGGAAAGATCCTGATGTTGGGAAAGACTGCAAGCAGAAGAAGAGGGAGACAGAGGATGAGATGGCTGGATGGTGTCACCGATTCAGTGGACATGAACTTGGGCAAGCTCTGGCAGATGGGGAGGGACAGAGAGGCCTGGGGTGCTGTAGTTCATAGGGTCACAGATTTGAACACAACTTTATGGGTTTGGGTGGACTCTGGGAGTTGGCGATGGACAGGGAGGCCTGGCATGCTGCGGTTCATGGGGTTCCAAAGAGTCGGACACAACTGAGCGACTGAACTGAACTGAACTGGAGACTGAACATCAACAATAACAGTGAAGAATTAGGAGGCCGTGGGGAAGGCTGAGCAGGAGGAAGCCTGGACCTGTATCACTGTAGAGACTACCCCTTGGATTACTGCAAGAGGGAAAAATAAATCTTATTTTGATAAGCTGTGAAGATGTCAGAGTTGTTTTCTTGCACTGTTTGTGTTCTGCTAACTAGTATAACATACTATCACACGTGTGTCATTTAGAGTTTACATGCCCAAATTTCATCTCTTTTACTATTTCTAATATGCAAGATGCAAGGCAAGGAAATCAATTTTTTACCATTTTATTGAGGGAGCCTCTGGGGAAGGTTGTGATTTTCCCTGGTTGTTAAGGTAGGAACTAAGCTGTGAGCTCTTCATTATGCTTTAGGAAAAACAAACAAACAAATCTATCAGGAGAGTGGAGAGTGGATTAGAAGGGAGTGAAGCAAGATTATGAGAGACTAGTAAATAGATAATCATACTAATAAGGATGGTAAAAGATGGGATTCTGAATAAGTAAAAGTGAGGAAGGCGGTGAAAAGCAGATGGAAGTCCCAGAGCTCTTCACTATATACCATACTCTCTGCTGCACTGTGACCTACTCATTAACCACCCCGCCTTTTGTCATATTGGGAAACTGACTTGTTGTGAAATGAGTAAAGTATATTAGAACTGAAGGTGAATGAGACTTTTTTGAGCAAGGTTTGTGGTTAAGGAAAAATGTATAAGACAAGAGATCCTTGGTAGGTACAGGAACAGTACTGTCATAGTTTTTATTATTGTAATCATTATCATTTTAAATTGCAATTTGTGCCTGAGTTATCTTCTGGAATATTTCAAGATTGTGTGAGGAAAATAACTGCTTTGTGGTCTTCTCTTTCTGATTTTCAGGTTTCAGACACAACTGGCTACTACGTAACTCTCAAATTCTTATTTCTAGCTCAGGCATCCTCTTAAAGCTTACACCCATATATCTATTTGCTAAAACCTAAAGAATCTTGCTAAATATCTCCCTCCGTTTCTCAGTTTAATCTGTCACCAATCCCTATAAAATTTACCTCATAAACATATCTTAAATATGACTTCTCACTTCAATAAAAAAAAATGGATTCTGTCTAACAGCCCTTGATGCAGTTTCTTTCCAACTTATCACCAAAAAATCTATGAAAATACATTTTTTTTTTAAAAAAAAGATAAAACTGGGTAACAGCCTCAAATTTTAAATCTGTTAAAATTTACTGGGATCAAAATCATTTTTACTGAAGTATCAGAAATCAAAACAACAGAAAAAAATAACTTTTAATGAGTCCCTACATAACCAGTGGAAACACATCAAATTTATTATTATGAAAAAACAGTAGAAAATTCTCTAGTTTATGGTCTGTAGTTATGAAATATAAAGTTTAAACTGATAGGAAATGGGCCAATAACTCTCTGTAGTGTGGGATGTTCTGTTAAAAGCAATTACCATGAAAGTCCCATTTCCATCCTTTCCATTTTATTCTTCTTTGTCTGCAATTAGGTCTCCCAGGTATATGTGGAGCATACCATATTTGTACTTGTTTAATATCTAAATTGTTTTGCTGGTATGTGTGTATGCTCAGTCATGTCTGAGTCTTTGCTACCCCATGGACTGTAGCCCATCAGGCTCCTCGTCCATGGGATTCCCGAGGCAAGAATACTGGAGTGGGTTGCCATTTCCATTTCCTTCTCCAGGGGATCTTCCAGACCCATGGATCAAACCTGGGTCTCCTGCGTTGCAGGCAGATTCTTTACCATCTGATTTTTTTAAGTAAATTAAATTATGATCTCCAGGAGGACAAACATTATGTCTACTGTGTTCATCACGGTGTCTTTATGCCCAGCAGAGAGCCTAGGAGATAGTGATGCACTCAAGATTGCTTTGTTCTTGGACTATAACCATTCCCTCACCCATTAAAAAAACACATGGTTCAAAGAAAGAAAAAGACAGTTGGCAGTGATGTATGGTATTTGGCAATTAAGCACTTCATGTAATGATTCATGGGTGGGGACAGAAAAACAGACTTGTTAGCAGATTATTTTTTGATTCTTTTCTTTTCCCCACTGTAGTCCATTGGTTCAGAAAAAAATGAACCAGATAATGGGTGTAGGGAAAAGCTGTAAGCTCTGTCAAGAAGACCTACAGAAGAATTTTGAGCTGCAAAATTTTCATTTACTCTTTGAGAATGGTATTTAAACATCTCCCCAGCGAACAGTGCCTGCAAACTAGGGCTGGCAAGTGCTTAGTGTATAGACATACTGCATAAGAACACAGTACAGATAAACCTCGTCACATTTGAAAGTGAATAAAGTGGAAAACAAGCATGAAACCTACTGCAGAACAAGTGGGAAAAAATATCTTGAACACTCAGGAGAACTTCACACATATGCATATTTTTTAACAGGAATTGGAGGAACATGTTAGAAAACTAAATGTTTCAATAGAATGCAAGAAATAATGATCTCTAAAATAGGAGTAGATAGGCTTAAGCAGAGAAATAGTTGGGATTCAAATACAGCAGTCTGAGAAAATAAGAGATCCAAAAAAAAAAGAAGGGTTGCAGAGGAACCACCAATTCGGTAGCAGCAGTAGAATTAGAATCTCCACTGCAGGCCATGAAGTGGTGGGTTGGCAGCAGGACACAGCATCTGTGAGATGTGGGACAAATGAGCAGCTTTACTAAAATGCAAAAAGAATGATGCTTGTAAGAGAAAAAGCAACAGCTATAGAAGGGAAGATACAACAACAATACATGGATATCTAAGGTTATGTTTAATAGTATTTAGAGATGACTCACACTACTACAAAAGTTGATTTTTATTAATAGTATCTCTATGAAAATTATCCCGGATGATTTCTCAAGACAATTAAGATGGTGTAGAGTTGACTCATTGGAAAAGTCCCTGATGCTGGGAAGGATTGGGGGCAGGAGGAGAAGGGGACGACAGAGGATGAGATGGCTGGATGGCATCACCGACTCGATGGACGTGAGTCTGAGTGAACTCCGGGAGTTGGTGATGGACAGGGAGGCCTGGTGTGCTGCAATTCATGAGGTTGCAAAGAGTCGGATACGACTGAGTGACTGAACTGAATTGAACTGAACATGATACTTAGGAATTATTTCGAAAAATAAAGGAAAATCAAGCATCAATGTCCGACATTATAGAAACACTGGCAGGTAGCTCAAGAAATTGCCAATTTACTGGAGAGTCTGAGAATGGCTATTAAAATAACTATATAATCTTGAGATAAGTGGCTTGACTAGGTATTTATGATGAATTTACCTAAATAGATACATCAAGCAGAAATTTTACCATTATTCTAAAAATAAAGAGTTGACCAGGAGTTCTTTTGTTTCATTATTTATTACACAAATATTTGTTGAGAACCTAATATTTGCCAGACGTCATGATGTATTCTAGATACAGTGAAAGTGAAAGTCGCTCAGTCGTGTCTGACTCTGTGGCCCCATGGACTATGCAGTCCATGGAATTTTCTAGGCCAGAATACTGGAGTGGGTAGCTTTTCCTTTCTCTAGGAGATCTTCCCAACCCAGGGATCAAACCCAGGTCTCCTGCATTGCAGATGGATTCTTTACCAGCTGAGCCACAAGGGAAGCCCAAGAATTCTGGAGTGGGTAGCCTATCCCTTCTCCAATGGATTTTCCCGACCTAGGAATCCAACTGGGGTCACCTGCATTGCAGGCAGATTGTTTACCAAATGAGCTATCAGGGAAGCCCCTACGTACAGTAATGGTGAGCAAAAAGGCCCTTTATTTTGTTATCATTGAATCATTAGTTCAAAGTAGTATGCCAACAATCAGACAATCACAAAACAGTCTGGTAAATGTGATAGGGTATATAGGCTTGTGGTGCCCCCAGACAGAGGAATCTCATCCAATCCTGGCATCCTGGGGCATGGAGGTTGATCATTCCAAGCCAGGTCTATCACCAGTATGAAAGCCAGAGGGAGAGAAGTCATGGCGAGTTGGAGAAACCAAAAGTTCTTTGTGATTGACGCTGAGAATCAGTGAGGGAGAATGAGAAGAGATGTGAGGAGAAAAACACTTGAAGATTAGATATTGGGCAGAATCTCAAGAGTATGTTGGGCTTTCTCAAATACAAAGTTTAAATTAAATTTTCAAGTTTATTTGTACTTACATCTGTGTACTCACAGTGGCACATTGGGTTTGTACCTTTTTAAACCCCTTCTATATGTCAGGTACTTCACATATATTATTTCATTGAATTACTCTCAGAATTTCATGAGGCAGTCATGATTATTTTTAATAAGATAAAAATGTGGAACAAAGAAAGAAGTTAATCTATGGAAGATTAAATAGGAAAAGGCAACAGTAGAATTCAAATGTAACTGTCGCTGGTAGAATTTTCACCTTTTCTTACTAATTTGTGAAAGTTCTCTCATATTAGGGGTGCAGGTATTTTTCCAGTTTTGCCTTTTAATTTTAGTGCATTGATTACAAATTGTATGTATTGATTAAAATCTGTTTTCTCTAAGAAAGTGTGTACCTCTGCTGGACTGAATGAGAAGATGAGGATGAAGATGACAACATCACCAACCATCATGATTCTATTAGCAACATACATTCACCGAGTGGGCAGCACTGAGTTTAGCATGTTGCAATGGTTTATTTACATAGCAATACTAGAATAATATTAACTACAGAAGTTTAGTAAATTATGGGGATAATTAAGAAACTCAGTCAAACTATGCTTGTTGCTTTGATCTGTTTCTCTGTGGAGTACCCTCCCTTTGCCCTTGCCCTCTTCATCAGATTAACTTTTATACTTATTCTAAAATGCAGCTCAGGTATCACCTGTTTCAGAAAGGATTCCCTGATCCCTCCCACTCCCAACCTCCATCTGATTCGATACCACTACTCTGGATTCCATTTACAGCCTGAGCATTTATAATCATCCTTGCATTTCACACTCGACTTTATTTGTATTTCTACCACTTCCACTCTTCTGTGAATTCATCAAGGAGAAAAATGTGCAGTATTCCACTTTGGGTCCTGAGTACTTTTCACACTATTGGAGACATTAAGGACTTTCCAAGCTACAACAATTTGCTGGGAGCTGAGCTAAGTGATCGAAAGTCACAAATAATCAAAATAGGGCTGAAAAATATCTTAAACTTATAAAAGCTCATATGTGATAGAAGTACATTCTGTGTCTAAATTAACTTAGACTGTTTTGTACAGAAACCTTGTCTTTTCCTCCCTAAATGGCTGAAGAACACTTTTTTCTTATACTTAGAAAATTTATATAAAGAATATATATGGTACCCCAGAAACACATAAACTTTGGACTTGGTCTTTTCCTTGGGGATCACCCAGGAGAGGTCTAAAAGCTGAAAGAATTCTTAACTAAGATTTCACCTGGAAGTTTTCTGAGCCAGCCCCATTTCCAGAGATGAGAAATATTTGCTCTGTGGTGTGGTTTTTCATTTTATTCTGCTTGGTCGGTTTTCCACTGTGAAAGAAAAATAAGACATTCTGGAAAGTGTTCCTTCTACTGTTGAAGTGAAAAGATGTGGCAGTCTAAGGAACTAAATCCATCCTGGTGAAATGGAAGAGAGGTAGCTTCCTCTGAATCAAAAATGAAGAGTTAACAAGGACAATTAGACTTAGTGGGTATGAGCTGACTCTGCCGACCACAGAGAGATGAGCTGGCCTTCTAGAGTCCTAAGGTTCTTTGTTACTTTGCTTCCTGGCTGGACCTGAGAGGGAAGAGGTACCTTAAAAAGTGGAGACAGCTACAGGCTCATCAGACGACCGCTTCCTGAGCTGTGCTAACAGAGGCAGTGCTTGTGAGCGTAGATGCAGCTTCATCAACTGATTGCTCCAAGTTCAGGTTCATGTGCTGAGCTGAGTGGTGGACATTCACTCATTTAGTATCTGAACTAGAGAATTTCTCATTCCTTGAGTTAACCTCTTCATGCATTCAACTGAACTTCTCAGTTTTCTTTTCAGCATTCTGTTTTCCAATCTTCTGTCTTTTATTTCCTCTTTTATACTTGGGATCTGATTTTTGGATCTTCACACTTACAGCCAGAGTTAGAGTTCGCTGCAATGAATAAATATCTTAGAATTAAGACTTAATGATGACATGAGTATGATTTCACCAAAATCTGGGAACACATTTGTCAGCATTTTACTAACAGTAGAGTGATTTGAAGTAACAGTATTTAGCAAGAAATAGAGACTTTCTTGCCACCTTTTAAGTTATGTTACTTGTGACAAGGCATTTAACCTTTCCAATTATTCAGATTGTTTTTCATTAAGTGAGGATCATTATTGCTAATTCATGAAAATGTAATAAAGATTAAATGTGATACTGTAGCAAAACACCAAGAATATAGATATTTACTGTCTGAGAACTGGTATTGATACCAGTTTTGTATTATTGTTAATATTAATATTATATAGATTGACTCAGACATTATAAATCAACACTATTATAATCCCAAATCTCCCAATTCTGGTTTTCCCTTTTATAAAAGGCTGTAGCTAAGACACCTCAAAACTGAGCTTATTTGAGTCCTGATGAATTTAGTGAATGAAGGGTTTACATGGAGGATGGCAGTTTCCAAAGAAACATTTCACAGAAGCAAGACAGGTACGTGTTACTTTTTGCCAAAGTCACTCAGAGCCCTGTATGAGTTACAGTGTGATAAAGGTGCAATAGCTTATCCTTCAGGCCTTTCAAGAATCAGAAATATGAAAAACAATAGACATGTCTGAAGAAAGTTTCATCACTCAAATTGAAACAGTCATATGTCTGGCAGAGTTCCAACTTGGCAGCCCATAGTTCACTAATGATAAACTTTACATTCAGACAGGTCTGAAGACAGTCAAGGACTATAGGGGGACCTGATAGGGAACAGTTTGCATAAAGAGCCAAGAGGCATCTTTGGTGGTGTTGTTTACTCACTGTTTGTGATTCCATGGGCTGCAGCCCACCTGGCTCTTCTCTCCTTCACTGTCTCCTGGAGTTTGCTCAAATTCATGCCCACTGAGTTGGTGATGTTATTTAACCATCTCATCCTCTGTTGCCCCCTTCTCCTTTTGCCTTCAATCTTTCCTAACATCAGGGTCCTTTCCAATGAGTTGGCTCTTCATATCAGGTGGCCAAAGTATTGGAGCTTCAGCTTCAGCAACAGTCCTTCCTGTGAATATTCAGGGGTTGGTTTCCTTTAGGATTGACTGGTTTGATCTCCTTGCAGTCCAAGGGACTTTCAAGAGTCTTTTCCAGCACCACAATTCAAAAGCATCAATTCTTTGGCACTCAGCCTTCTTTATGGTCCAACTCAAGAAGTATCTTGGAATACAGTTTGTCCGGAAGGAAAGGAGAACTAGAGCACTCATAGCTGTTCCAAGCCAAGATGAACTTCACCATAGAACACAAATGACATGAAAGGCCAAAGTAAGTAAATAATTACAATCACAAAATAATAATAACAATATTCCCCAGCTGAAAGAAAAATAATGAGCTTGCAAATTAAAAGTACACATCAGGCAGTATTAATGAGATGACACTAATCCCTTAACACAAATTCTTGTGATTCTTCATATATATTTTCCAGTAGGCGGTAGGCTTGTTTTAGTCATTTAAAAAAGCATGCTGTGACTTTTATTTATTTATTTTTCTACTTAAATATAATCTGTTTTATACCTAAAGGATTTATGTTCCTTAGAGCAATAACCTGCAGAGATCAGCTATGGTTCCTTGCATAATTTATAAACATATAAATTTTGTCCTGTTTTTCTTTTACAGAATTCTTAAGGTGGCAGCCAAAACACCAGCTATCACCAGAACCACTGCAGCAGCTCAGTGACATTAGTATTTGCACCATTATATTTAGTGCTTATAAAAACATGTCTCTGTGATCTGTGGAAATAACTTTTGAGGCATGGAGCACCCATTTAAAAGAGAGGAAACTTCAAAGAGCTTTAAAGAACTTGTCCAAGGTCACCCAAATAATGTCCCTAAGATCTGTGTCTTGGACTCTTCTTCATATTTCTTAGCTCTTTTCCTGGGAAGATGATAGCTTTTAAACTGAAACATTACCTGTGCACACCATTAGGAGAACATTTTTAAGTATTAGGATACAGTGTTACTCTTTACATCCTGGAGTTCATGTTTTTCTCCACAGTAAGACATCTGTTCCTGGTGTTAAGAGGATGAGGTTCTTAAAAATTAGATCACAGTATTAGTTTTCCATTCTGACTTCCTTATCTGCATGTATTGATTTGACCCATCTCACTAATAACTAATCTTTAGCAAGAACCCGGTCTGGGCCTTATACAACTCTAGACCACCAGATAAAGTCATAAGAACTCCACATAATACATGCTGTAATATGATGAAACTTATGGCTGAGAGGTGTATGACCTCTATATGTTATCACAGTTCATTAGAAGGTGAACTCATCTAGACCAAATCCCATATTCTTTCTCCTACTTACAAACCTTTCTCACTATCTTATTTCCTAGAACAGATAAGAAAATCCTGCAACTTGACGGCATTTCACCATTTCTGTCATCCTTATAACTTTATCTGTTCATTTGTTCATTCCAAGTCTGGTACTAGCTGACAGCTAATAGAAGCATCTCTCTTTCCGCATTTAGGGATACTGGAGAGCAGATGGGACAGTTAACTTGCTCAAAGTCACACAGCTTTTGGGTGATAGAGATGGACTTAACATCAGATCTGTCTTAAATTCTGAGATGACTTCTTCTTTAAAAATCTTTCAAAGGTGTCAGACGGCAGGATCTCTGCATTCTCCCTGCTCACTTTAAGCTTCTAGTCCCCATGCCCTTATTTTGTAATTGGCAGTAAAAAGCACTGTTGTATGGTACTCTCTAATTTGATGATACACATCTCTTCTGTGTACTTAACTTTGGGTAAGTTCTTTCTCCTAAGTTCAGAGGGCATCTTTAGTGGAATAATAGGTGTCCTTCTCCACCTTCCTCGAAAGAAGACTACCTAGAGTCATTAAAACTGTTCTGCTGGGAAGCATTGCCAGGTAGAAAGGAAATTAGGAAAACATTAATGAGTATGTGTCAGATATTTACTTTTCTCCTTCAAAGGTCTTATTGATGTGATGGAGTATAAGCCCAACATGTTAGACAAACTAAAAACAAAATACCAACTGTCATGAATCTGGGCAAGTACTTGATCATATGAAATTAAATTGGATAAATTCTCCACCTATAAATCAAGCCTTTGTACACAAAGGCATGTCTGGAGAGAGAGAGAGAGCTCACCTTGGTACTTACATGGCTTGGCCCAACCCCAGAATTTCTCATTCGGTAGATCTTGTATGGGGCTAAAACTTTACCTCTTTAATTCTCTAACAAGTTTCCAGGTACTATTGGTGATGCTGGGCTTCCCAGGTGGCGCTAGTGGTAAAGAACCCACCTGCCAATGCAGGAGACTCAAGCAAGTTTAATCCTTGGGTCAGGAAGATCCCCTGGAGTAGGAAACAGCACCCCACTCCAGTATTCTTGTCAGGGAAATCCTATGGACAGAGGAGTCTGGTGGGCTACAGTTCTCGGGTTCGCAAAGAATCCGAGGCCACTGAGCACGCATGCGTGCAGTACTGATACTGGCGGGCGATGTTTATGAAGCCCTTGCCGTGTGTCAGGTGCTGTCCTAGGGTTTTGTATGAAATACTTCATTTAATCCTTCCAATAACTTATGAATGGAGAGAGTGAGTTAATCTCCAGTTTGAGGATGAATTTAAATTACCTTCCCAAGGTCACAGAGTTAATAACAATCCCTCCTATGAGGTGGGATTTGAACCCAATCAGAGAGACTCTCAAGACCAGACACTTGCTTGGGTTCTCTGGGGTTCAATCACCCCACCTGAAATATGGAACTCAGAATTGTTAGGTGACCTTACAGGGAATGATATGTCTTTTTCATTTCCCTTTCACCTCCAGCTTTACCATTTACTGACACTGACTTTCAGTAAGTCATTTAGAACTTTCAACTTTCTAGACTTTAACCCTTTAACTGTGCTTTTACAAACTCATGTCATCTGTAAAGTGGAAGGATTGCACCTGTTGCAAGTTTCCTGATTTATTTGAAACCCCTCTAGATAAGACTTTGAACTGCAAAACAAATAAAGAGCAACACTGAGGAAACTTTCTTAACATCTTTGCTGTCATTAATTCCTCATGATTTTCACAAATGTTTCAAAAGGCATCTGAGAACACACTGCTAATTGATAAAGTTATAGAACTCAGTTTCTGTAATAACCACTGTGATTTGCATAGTAGGTTTCTTTGGAGTCTTGACAAAGAATGTGGACCAAAATGTTCTCATGCAAGGTAGGAACAAAATCATGCCATTTAATGGATGGTTACTATTTGTAGACTCTCTGCTAAGAACTCATCCTTCCGTTTAAGCTTCGCCATAGCTCTGTGAAATTTGATGTTATTTTTGTACTCATTTTTCACATAAGTAAATTGAGGTTTGGAATAGTTGAATAACTAGTCAAGATAAATTATTAAATCTGTTGTTGAGTAGGAAATGAACCAGGCTGGCTTCCTAAGTCTGGCTATGTAAGCAAGTTACTTTTCTCAATTTGAACAAATCAAACTCAAATAAAATTTCTTTTCTTTCTTTTTCTTCTTTTATCCACTTAAAATGCCCTCATGTCTTTGGTACTTTCGACTCTTTGTTTATTTCAGGGCTGCATGTGGCAAATCCAGGGGGAAATAAATCTTAGTCTTTAATATCAGGGAACTTCTTAACTGATTTGTCATTCTGAGCTTGGCAACCAATTCTCCAATAAGGTCACATTTCATTCATTTCACATATCTATCTACAATGCCTCGAGGATTTCCTCAACCCCAAGTTTTATAAAGATAACTAAGACTTTGTCATCCACGTTCTGGGTTGAAGGCTCAATGTATCTTTTTACTCGGTTCATGTAAGCAAGTAAATATGCCCCACATCCTAAAGTTTCATGAGAGGATCTGATGTAAACGTAAGAGTTCCTTCTTCTTGTGAACTTAGCAGAAACCTGGAGGCAGGGGATTGATCACTCAGGATAGTCATTTCCACACCTTCCAGCTGCACTGAATCACCTCTTCGTGTTTCACTCTCTCTTCTGGAATGTCACTGCTTCAGGATACACTTACCCTTCCTCTCCACTTGCTCACGTGGGCAATGCTCACCTTTAGCTGGCTTTGTCACTGGAGTGTTACTTCCTCCAGTAACTCTAGTGCATGCTCATCTCCTGGCCCGTATCTTAACTGCAATGCTGCGTGCACTGTAGGTAGAATTTTTGCTAGACCTGTCCCTCCATCGTCTTAGCACCTGACTGCTTCTTTCTATCTGCTGCTTTCTCTCCTATGGAGTCTGTGAAGTGAAAGAGTATGACTTCAAGCAGGCAAACGAACTCCCAAATTTGGACCCAAATTCTTCCTTTGGAAATTAAAAATGGATTTAATGCAATTTAACAGATATTTATCGAGGGGCTTATTATTAACAAGTCTGAAGCTTCTCAAAGAAGAATAACATTCAACAGGATTTTAGGTAAGACAGTTTTTGATGGGTAAGCTTTAAATTTTTTAAAAATAATTCTGTTCATCTTTTTTCTTTAAATATATAGCTAGCACATCCAAACCTTAATTTTGCAAATATGGGTACTTCAGTTCAATTCAGTTCAGTCACTCAGTCTCACGCCAGGCCTCCCTGTCCATCACCAACTCCCAGAGTTCACTCAGACTCATGTCCATTGAGCCAGTCATGCATCTAGCCATCTCATCCTGGGTCATCCCCTTCTCCTCCTGCCCCCAATCCTTCCCAGCATCAGAGTCTTTTCCAGCAAGTCAACTCTTCCCATGAGGTGGCCAAAGTACTGGAGTTTCAGCTTTAGCATCATTCCTTCCAAAGAAATCCCAGGGCTGATCTCCTTCAGAATGGACTGGTTGGATCTCCTTGCAGTCCAAGGGACTCTCAAGAGTCTTCTCCAACACCACAGTTCAAAAGCATCAATTCTTTGGCACTCAGCCTTCTTCACAGTCCAACTCNCACATCCATATATGACCACAGGAAAAACCATAGCCTTGACTAGATGGGCCTTAGTCAGCAAAGTAATGTCTCTGCTTTTGAATATGCTATCTAGGTTGGTCATAACTCTTCTTCCAAGGAGTGAGCATCTTTTAATTTCATGGCTGCAGTCACCATATGCAGTGATTTTGGAGTCCCCCAAAATAAAGTCTGACACTGTTTCCACTGTTTCCCCATCTATTTCCCATGAAGTGATGGGACCGGATGCCATGATCTTCGTTTTCTGAATGTTGAGCTTTAAGCCAACTTTTTCACTCTCCTCTTTCACTTTCATCAAGAGGCTTTTTAGTTCCTCTTCACTTTCTGCCATAAGGGTGGTGTCATCTGCATATCTGAGGTTATTGGTATTTCTCCTGGCAATCTTGATTCCAGCTTGTGCTTCTTCCAGCCCAGCGTTTCTCATGATGTACTCTGCATAGAAGTTAAACAAGCAGGGTGACAATATACAGCCTTGACATACTCCTTTTCCTATTTGGAACCAGTGTGGTGTTCCATGTCCAGTTATAACTGTTGCTTCCTGACCTGCATAGAGATTTCTCAAGAGGCAGGTCAGGTGGTTTGGTATTCCCATCTCTCTCAGAATTTTGCACAGTTTATTGTGATCCACACAGTCAAAGGCTTTGGCATAGTCAATCAAGTAGAAATAGATGTTTTTCTGGAACTCTCTTGCTTTTTCCATGATCCAGTGGATGTTGGTACTTAGAACCAAGTAAATGCCATCTTGAGATACTTATGCAGACTGCCAGTATCACTAGGCTATCTCGCTTACTTGAGGATACAGCAAACACAGATAAGTAGGTGGATGGATGAGTGATGTTTGAGGAAAGCTGACCTAGATATTTGGATGCCAAGACACACGTGGAATGGCATTAACCCTCTTCTGACCCCCATAGTGGTTCGTGGAGCTCTCCTACATACCAGTTTTGTGAGCACTCCGATTATCTGGATTCAGGACTAGATTCTTCCAATTTTCTTGCTGTGTACTTAGAACCAGTTATTTACCTTTTCTGAGCCTCAGTCAAAAATATGAGGCTCTAAGAATAATACCCATTGCTCAAGGTTCTTATAAAGATTAGATGAGAAAATACATGATCCTGAAAACTAAAAGACATTGATGAAACAAAGTGAAGAAGATGCAAATAAGTGGAAAGATATTCTGTGCTCATGGAATGGAGAATTAATACTGTTAAAATATCCATACTACCTAAGCAATCTAGAGGAACCAGAGATCAAATAGCCAACATCCACTGGATCATCGAAAAAGCAAGAGAGTTCCAGAAAAACATTAATTTCTGCTTTATTGACTACGCTAAAGCCTTTGGCTGTAGGGATCACAAAGAAGTGTGGAAAATTCTTCAAGAAATGGGAATACCAGACCACCTGATCTGCCTTTTGAGAAATCTGTGTTCAGGTCAAGACGTAACAGTTAGAAGTGGACATGGAACAACAGACCGGTTCCAAATTGGGAAAGGAGTACATCAAGGCTGTATATTGTCACCCTGCTTATTTAACTTATATGCAGAGTACATCATGAGAAACAGTGGGCTGGAAGAAGCACAAGCTGGAATCAAGATTGCGGGGAGAAATATCAATAACCTCAGGTATGCAGATGACACTACCCTTATGGCAGAAAGTGAAGAATAACTAAAAAGCCTCTTGATGAAAGTGAAAGAGGAGAGTGAAAAAGTTGGCTTAAAACTCAACATTCAGAAAACTAAGACTGTGGCATCTGGTCCCATCACTTCATGGCAAATAGATGGGGAAACAGTAGAAATAGTGACAGACTTTATTTTGAGCGGCTCCAAAATCACTGCAGGTGGTGACTGCAGCTATGAAATTCAGACGCTTACTCCTTAGAAGAAAAGCTATGACCAACCTAGACAGTATATTAAAATCAGAGACATTACTTTGCCAACAAAGGTCCATCTAGTCAAAGCTATGGTTTTTCCAGTAGTCATGCACGGATGTGATAATTGGACCATAAAGAAAGCTGAGTGCTAAAGAAATGATGCTTCGGAACTGTGGTGTTAGAGAAGACTCTTGAGAGTCTCTTGGACAGCAAGGAGATCAACCAGTTCATCTTAAAGGAAATCAGTCCTGAATATTCATTGGAAGGACTGATGCTGAAACTAAAACTCCAATACTTTGGCCAGCTGATGTGAAGAAATGACCCATTGAAAAAGACCCTGATGCTGGGAAAGATTGAAGGCAGGAGGAAAAGGGGATGACAGAAGATGAGATGGTTGGATGGCATAACCAACTCAATGGGAGTGAGTCAGCAAACTCTAGAAGTTGGTGATGGACAGAAAGCCTGGCGTGCTGCGGTCCATGGGGTCTCAAAGAGTCAGACAGGACCAAGCTGAACTGAAAGAATCTATAAATTCGATGCAATCCCTATCAAAATTCTGATGAATTTTTTTAAACAAAAATAGAAAATGGAATTATAGAATTTATATGAAACCACAAAAGACTGAAAATAACCAAAGCAGGCTTGGTGAATAACCAAAGCAGACTTCGTGAATAACCAAGCTGAAGGCATCCTATGTCCTGATTTCAAGCTATATTACAATACATGCATATATTTCTTATGTATGCATGCTAAGTCATTTCAGTCATATCTGACTCTTTTTGACCCCATAGACTGTAACCCACCAGGTTCCTCTGTCCATGGAATTTTCCAGACTAGAATACTGGAGTGGGTTGCCATTTCCTACTGCAAGGGATCTTCCTGACCCAGGGATTGAACCCACGTCTTTTGCTTCTCCTACATTGGCAGGTTGATTCTTTACTGTTAGTATTACCTGGGAAGCCCATACAGTATGGTATTGGCATAAAAATTGACCCATAGATCAATGGAAAGGAATTTCTTGTTTAGTCACTAAGTCGAGTATAACTCTCCTGCAACGCCATGGCCTATAGTCCTCCAGGCTCCTCTGTCCAAGGGATTTCCCAGGCAAGAATACTGGAGGGGGTTGTCATTTCCTTCTCCAGGAGATCTTCCCACATCTATTGCATTTTCAGCTGAGTTCTTTATCACCAGGGAAGTCCAGAAAAGAATAGAGAATCCAGAAATCACTCATGCATATATGATCAATCAGTTTTCAACAGAGGAGCCAAGAATATACAATAAAGAAAGAGTAGTCTCTTCAATAAATGGTATTGGGAAAACTGGACAGCCACATGCAAAAGAATGAAACTAGACCACTATCTCAAAAATGAGATATGCAAAAATTAACTCAAAGGGGATTGAAAACTTGAATGTAAGACCTGAAACTGTAAAACCTAGATGAAAACATATGGGGTAACTTCCTTGATTTTGGTCTTGGCAGTGATTATTTTGGATTTGACATCAAAAGCAAAGGCAGCAAAAGCAAAAATAAATACGTAGGACCACATTAAATTAAAGAGCTTCTGCTGAGTAAAGGAAATCATCAATAACAGGAAAGGCAAACTACTGAATGGGAGAAAATATTTGCAAACTGTATGTCTGACAAAAGGTTAACACATAAAGAATTTATACAACTCAATAGCAAACAACCCTAAGTAATCCAATTAAAAAATGGGCAAAGAACCAGAATAGACATTGTTCCAAAGAAGACATACAAATGACCAACAAATTCATATGTCAATTAATTCTACTGAGGAAATCCTTTCACAATATATATTTATATGAAATTATCACATGTACAGTTTAAATATCTTACAACTTTCTTTGTCAGTTATACCTCAATAAAAGCAAAAGAGATGAGACAATACATATCTTTAGCCTAAATGTTTTAAGGGCTTAATAAGTGCTGAAAAGATCTTTTCAGGGCAAAATACATATGATGCTGTTTTAAGTTTAATGTGGGGCTTCCTTGATGGCTCAGATGGTAAAGAATCTGCCTGAAATGCAGAAGATTCATGTTCGATTCCTGGGTCAGGAAGATCCCCTGGAGAAGGGAATGGCAACCCACTCCAGTATTCTTACCTGGAGAATTCCAAGGACAGAAGAGCCTGGCAGGTTTCAGTTCATGGGGTCTAAAAGAGACAGACAAACTGAATGGCTAACACTTTCACTTCAGTTCAGTTCAGTCGTTCATTTGTGTCCGATTCTTTGCGACCCCATGAATCGCAGCATGCCAGGCCTCCCTGTCCATCACCAACTCCCAGAGTTGACTCAGACTCATGACCATCGAGTCAGTGATGCCATCCAGACATCTCATCTTCTGTCGTCCCTTTCTCCTCCTGCCCTCAATCCCTCCCAGCATCAGGGTCTTTTCCAATGAGTCAACACTTCTCATGAGGTGGCCAAAGTACTGGAGTTTCAGCTTTAGTATCATTCCTTCCAAAGAAATCCCAGGGCTGATCTCCTTCAGAATGGACTGGTTGGATCTCCTTGCAGTCCAAGGGACTCTCAAGAGTCTTCTCCAACACCACAGTTCAAAAGCATCAATTCTTCGGCGCTCAGCTTTCTTCACAGTCCAACTCTCACATCCATATATGACCACAGGAAAAACCATAGCCTGGACTAGACGGACCTTAGTCAGCAAAGTAATGTCTCTGCTTTTGAATATACTATCCAGGTTGGTCATAACTTTTCTTCCAAGGAGTAAGCGTCTTTAATCTCATCGCTGCAGTCACCATTTGCAGTGATTTTGGAGCCCCCCAAAATAAAGTCTGACACTGTTTCCACTGTTTCCCCATCTATTTCCCATGAAGTGATGGGACCGGATGCTATGATCTTCGTTTTCTGAATGTTGAGCTTTAANCCACATTTTATTGTGATCCACACAGTCAAAGGCTTTGGCATAGTCAATAAAGCAGAAATAGATGTTTTTCTGGAACTCTCTTCCTTTTTCCATGATCCAGCAGATGTTGGCAATTTGATCTCTGGTTCCTCTGCCTTTTCTAAAACCAGCTTGAACATCAGGAAGTTCACAGTTCACGTATTGCTGAAACCTGGCTTGGAGAATTTTGAGCATTACTTTGCTAGCATGTGAGATGAGTGCAATTGTGCGGTAGTTTGAGCATTCTTTGGCATTGCCTTTCTTTGGAATTGGAATCAAAACTGACCTTTTCCAGTCCTGTGGCCACTGCTGAGTTTTCCAAAGTTGCTGGCATATTGAGTGCAGCAATTTCACAGCATCATCTTTCAGGATTTGAAAGAGCTCAACTGGAATTCCATCACCTCCACTAGCTTTGTTTGTAGCGATTCTTTCTAACGCCCACTTGACTTCACAGTCCAGGATGTCTGGCTCTAGATTAGTGATCACACCATCATATTATCTGGGTCATGAAGATCTTTTTTGTATAGTTCTTCTGTGTATTCTTGCCACCTCTTCTTAATATCTTCTGGCTTCTGTTAGGTCCATACCATTTCTGTCCTTTATCGAGACCATCTTTGCATGAAATATTCCCTTGGTATCTCTAATGTTCTTGAAGAGATCTCTTGTCTTTCCTATTCTGTTCTTTTCCTCTATTTCTTTGCATTGATCGCTGAAGAAGACTTTCTTATCTCTGCTTGCTATTCTTTGGAACTCTGCATTCAGATGCTTATATCTTTCCTTTTCTCTTTTGCTTTTTGATTCTCTTCTTTTCACAGCTATTTGTAAGGCCTCCCCAGAAAGCTATTTGCTTCTTTGCATTTCTTTTGCACGGGGATGGTCTTGATCCCTGTCTCCTGTACAATGTGACGAACCTCATTCCATAGTTCATCAGCCACTCTGTCTATCAGATCTAGGCCCTTAAATCTATTTCTCACTTCGACTGTGTAATCATAAGGGATTTGATTTAGGTCATACCTGGATGGTCTAGCGGTTTTCCCTACTTTCTTCAATTTGAGTCTGAATTTGGTAATAAGGAGTTCATGATCTGAGCCACAGTCAGCTCCTGGTCTCGTTTTTGTTGACTGTATAGAGCTTTTCCATCTTTGGCTGCAAAAAATATAATCAATCTGATTTCGGTGTTGACCATCTGGTGATGTCCATGTGTAGAGTCTTCTCTTGTGTTGTTGGAAGAGGGTGTTTGCTATGACCAGTGCGTTCTCTTGGCAAAACTCTATTAGTCTTTGCCCTACTTCATTCCGCATTCCAAGACCAAATTTGCCTGTTACTCTAGGTGTTTCTTGACTTCCTACTTTTGTATTCTGTCCCCTATAATGAAAAGGACATCTTTTTTAGGTGTTAGTTCTAAAAGGTTTTGTAGGTCTTCTTAAAACAGTTCAACTTCAGCTTCTTCAGTTTTACTGGTTGGGCATAGACTTGAATAACTGTGATATTGAATAGTTTGCCTTAGAGATGAACAGAGATCATTCTGTCGTTTTTGAGATTGCATCCAAGTACGTCATTTCAGACTCTTGTTAACCATGATGGCTACTCCATTTCTTCTGAGGGATTCCTGCCTACAGTAGTAGATATAATGGTCATCTGAGTTAAATCCACCCATTCCAGCCCATTTTAGTTTGTTGATTCCTAGAATGTAGACGTTCACTCTTGCCATCTCTTGTTTGACCACTTCGAATTTGCCTTGATTCATGGACCTGACATTCCAGGTTCCTATGCAATATTGCTCTTTATAGCATCAGACCTTGCTTCTATCACCAGTCACATCCACAGCTGGGTATTGTTTTTGCTTTGGCTTCATGCCTTCATTCTTTCTGGAGTTATTTCTCCACTGATCTCCAGTAGCATATTGGGCACCTACTGCCCTGTGGAGTTCCTCTTTCAGTATTCTATCATTTTCCCTTTTCATACTGTTCATGGGGTTCTCAAGGCAAGAATACAGAAGTGGTTTGCCATTCCCTTCTCCTTCACTTAGGTTTAATGAAACCAAAGACAACATTTCAGAGTCTTGGAAAGTGGAGAGGGACTTCAAGTGTTCTGACTGAATCAGTGCATCAGCTGAGGCTGGGGGAGGTGAGCTTAGTTGTTTGTGGTCCTAGGGGTGCCCAGAGCCCTGATAGAGTCATATCTTCTGGCTCCATGTCCAGAGATCTTCCCATGCCCCTAGTTATCTTTTGAACCAAACTTGTGTGATTGCTCTTACTGATAATCTGATTTCTATTCAATTACTTAAATGCTGCATGCTCCAGCCCAGAGCCTCTTAAAAATATCTGATTGTAACAGTCCCAAGAACCACAAGTTTAGTCAAAGGTAAATCCTGGCTTGCTATACCCTTGTTCTCATACACCTCAGAGGTACTTGTACAAATACATTTCAAAAAAGAAAAGGAACTGGGGACATTTCCTCTTCTCCTCCCAAGGTAATTAAACAATGAAAGAACCTTTTATAAATGTCACAATGGTGCTTTTAATGAAGGCCATCAACATCACAATATGTTACCTTATTTATTATTTCCTTTTTTTCTGAGGGTCCTGTTGGCATATCCTCAGTGTGTATCTGTGAGTCTTTACATTTAATTGGACCAGTCATTGCCATTACATAGTTCCCGAAGTGTTTCTTGCAGTTGGTTTTTAAAATGAGAAAACTTGTTTTTCCTTTGTATGAGTTTGAAACAAGGGCTTCCCAGGTAGCTCAGATGGTAAAGAATCTGCCTGCAGTGTGGGAGACCCAGGTTCGATCTCTGAGTTGGGAAGATCCCCTGGAGAAGGGAATGGCAACGCACTCCAGTATTCTTGCCTGGAGAATTCCATGGAAAGAGAAGGCTGGCAGGTTATAGTCCATGTGGTTACAAAGACTCAGACACAACTGAGTGACTACCACACACACACACACACACACACACACACAGTTTGAAATGTATCTCTGCTCAAGGCTTTACTTTTTCAGATGTTGGGACAGTGTTTGCATAAGGTCCCAAAGTTCATGAAAGAGAAGGTATGTGACACTTAACAGTGGAATTGTGCTGCAGGAAAAGATGTGAGCAATGGAAAAGATAGAGTTGGGATTTTTAAGACGTATAAAAGCTGGACCTCATTATTCAGAGTAGCCGTGGCTTCTACAGACTGTCACAGGAATGGAAAATCCTGAGAGCCCCAGGGTCCTTGACTGGCAAATGGTCCTAGGGTTGACACATGGCACAGTCCTTACCTTTCATTATTCAGGTACTTTCTGTACTTAGACAAGTTCATCAAGGTGAATGTTTTCAGTAAAATCTGATCACCACTTTTTATTAGCCTAGCAAACTTGGGCGAGTAATGAAAGCTTGATAAACCTGTTTTCTCATCTGTAAAATAGGCCAATAGCACCTACCTTAAAGAGTTGCTGTATGTGATTATATAAACATCCTTATGTCATCTATGTCTAATTAACTTTGCAGAGTTTAAAATCTTACAGAGTTTGCTCTCTGACATCAAAAAATGAAATCAGCTATCAAAAGAATATCCTGGAAGAAAAAAATCCTGAAATTTATATTCCTAGGCAACATAGATATAATTAATCTG
>SJYQ01004674.1:604555-624371 GCA_006410935.1 Redunca redunca
GTGTTACTGGTTGGGGCATAGACTTGGATAACTGTGATATTGAATGGTTTGCCTTGGAGATGAACAGAGATCATTCTGTCATTTTTGAGATTGCATCCCAAGTATGGCATTTCAGACTCTTTTGTTGACCATGTTGGCTACTCCATTTCTTCTGAGGGATTCCTGCCTGTAGTAGTAGATATAATGGTCATCTGAGTTAAATTCACCCATTCCAGTCCATTTTAGTTCACTGATTCCTAGAATGTAGACGTTCACTCTTGCCATCTCTTGTTTGACCACTTCGAATTTGCCTTGATTCATGGACCTGACATTCCAGGTTCTTATGCAATATTGCTCTTTATAGCATCAGACCTTGTTTCTATCACCAGTCACATCCACAGCTGGGTATTGTTTTTGCTTTGGCTCCATCCCTTCATTCTTTCTGGAGTTATTTCTCCACTGACCTCCAGTAGCATATTGGGCACCTAATGACCTGGGGAGTTCCTCTTTTGGTTTCCTATCATTTTGCCTTTTCCTACTGTTCATGGGGTTCTCAAGGCAAGAATACTGAAGTGGCTTGCCATTCCCTTCTCCAGTGGACCACATTCTGTCAGACCTCTCCACCATGACCGGCCCATCTTGGGTTGCCCCGTGGGCATGGCTTGGTTTCTTTGACTTAGACAAGGCTGTGGTCCTAGTGTGATTAGATTGACCAGTTTTCTGTGAGTATGGTTTCAGTGTGTCTGCCCTCTGATGCCCTCTTGCAACACCTACCATCTTACTTGGGTTTCTCTTACCTTGTGCATGGGGTATCTCTTCATGGCTGCTCCAGCAAAGCACAGTCACTGCTCCTTACCTTGGTCGAGGGGTATCTCCTTACCGCCTCATTTCCTGACCTTCAGCTGGCGGGAATTCCACGTCTGTCCAGTGGTTAGGACTCTGTGCTTTTACTGTCAAGTGTGTGCATGCATGCTAAGTCACTTCAGTCATGTCTGACTCTGCAACCCTATGGACTGTATTCCACCAGGCTTCTCTGTCCATGGCATCCTCCCGGCAAGAGTACTGGAGTGGGTAGCCATCCCTTCCTCCAGGGGATCTTGCCAACCCAAGGATCGAACCTGCATCTGTTTTGTCTCTTTGCATTGGCAGGCAGGTTCTTTACTACTAGGGCCACCTGGGAAGCCCCTCACAGCCAAGGGCCAGGGTTAAACTCCTGGTCACTTACTAAGATCCTGCAAACTGGGTAGTGTAGACTAAAAAAAAAGGTGGTAAAGTTTTGTACAAAAGTATTTGAATAGATTGTCAACTGATATGTAAATTAAGGGTGGTACCTAAATGCTCCTGGCCAACGTGCATTCTTTTGAACATTTAATTTTGCGAATGCTTTGCTCTTCTCTCATTTGAAATACAATCTATAAAACCTATCATTGTATTGTTTTCAATTATATGCCAGAAATTTCTAAGGTTAGGGATCCACAAACAAAAGAAATTGTCACCTTCATCAGCTTCCTCTCTATGAGAATTTGAGGAGAGGGAGCAGAAATGTCTATTACATTAGAGACTTTGTTGACTGTCCCATAATAAGTTCATATAACTTTAAGAGATATGTGTAGGAGAAAGCAATTGCTTCTGACTTTGTTGTGGAATGGAATAAAGAAAGATTCATTAGGAGAGCAAAATTACCTTTTTTGCAAAAACATTTATGTGTCACGTACGTATCATGTCTTGTCTTATTTACTATCTCATTTAATTATAACAAGTCTATGAGATCCCTGTTTTATAGATGAGAAAATTGAAGCTATCAAAGTTTGAATGATGTTTTATAGCTCATTCGTGATCGAATCAGGATGTAAACCCACGTCTGAGCTGAGAATTTATACTCTATGACTTGCCTTGAATGCTCAGGAGGAAGTGGGAATTCAGAGAAGGAGAAAGGGGCAGTCTAGGGAAAATGACCATGAGCGGTCCTTGCACTCTGTGGGGCGGGGGCGGGGAGAGGTCCTTCATCAGCATGGATGCAACTTTGGCAGCTTGTGTTCTTGCCTGAAGAATCCCAGGGACTGGAGAGCCTGGTGGACTGCCATCTCTGGGTCACACAGAATCGGACATGACTGAAGTGACTTAGCAGAAGCAGCAGCAGCACCAACAATACACAGCCCTGGGTGTTAGAGAGGTGAATTTTGGGCCACGGGACAGTGGAATATGAGTGATTCTACTATTTACTGGAGATTTACAGTACAAGCATGTCTGTAATTTACAGGGTGCCTAGAGTTCCAGTGGGCTTCCCTAGTGGCTCAGATGGCAAAGAATCATCCTGTAATGTGGGAGACCTGGGTTCGATCCCTGTAACTAAGATCCCACAGTGTGATGAAAAAAAAGAATAGATTGAAGTATAAAATAAACATTCAATAGAGAGGATCAATGGGCTTCCCTGGTGGCTCAGATGTTAAAGAATCTGCCTGCAATGCAGAAGACCTGGGTTCGATCCCTGGGTTGGGGAGATCCCCTGGAGGAGGGCATGGCACCCCACTCCAGTATTCTTGCCTGGAGAATCCCCATGGACAGAGAAGCCTGTCCATGGGCTACAATCCATGGGGTTGCAAAGAGTCAGACACGACTGAGCATGCACTCTCTCAAGAGAGTTGAAAGGGATCTGAGAGTAGGCAGATTATTCCTTAATGGAGACAGCATTTCCCAACTATTAGCCATTTCTGCATCACTTCTGCAGGATGTTTACTATAGATACACAAAATACTATTATTTAATGTTCTTCTTTTAACAGATACTTTTTACTCTAAAATTTTCACATGGAAAAAAATCAATTGCTATCTTAAAAGGAAAATAAGAATCACTTACGATAAATGAAATGCAAACTTAAAAATAATTTAATGCATAAAATAAATGCAACACAACAAATGGATGATGATGCTATTAAATTCTATTAGATTCGGTTACCATCCAGAGCTGGTTGTCTATTATCATTTGGCTAATCACCACATTAAGCCTAAATTTGTCTCCTCAGAACTTCAGCATGCCTGTTCTTGGTCTGGTTTCCAGAAGAACAGAGGAAAGATGTAGTCCTTTTACTTCATGATAACTCAGCTACTATTATTTGCCCCGCTGCAGGGTAGATAAGATATTTCTTTTTTCTTACAGAGAAAATGCTTTTTTTTCCTGACTATATTACCCCCTTATATCAGAATTTTTTTTTTGTAAGGAAAAATTTTGTGAAGTATCTGCTACTTGGTACTAATATATACAATAGAATTTAAAATATATTTTTCTAATCTTTTATACAACATTCCAAGATATACCTCAGCATGGTCATTTTACAGATAAGAAAATTAAGCTATTAGTATATCTGCATTTAACTAATTTGTCCCAAATCTCACAGCTGATTACAGTGGCAAAGCCGGGATTCCACCTCAAAGCTAATTACAAAGCTTGGAGAACTCGTACCATTTCTCGTGTTAATTTGCCATGGAATTAAAAGTCAAAGTAAGATGGAATTGTCTAATGACACAGAAATAAGGGTTTAAGATGATTTAAACTTGTAATTACCTAAACAGAGATAGCTTTAACCTGAAAAGTTAAAATGTTAGTAGCTCAGTTGTCTGACTCTTTGTGACCCTACGGACTATAGCCTGCCAGGCTCATCTGTCCATGGGATTCTCCAGGCAAGACTACTGGAGTGGGTAGCCATTCTTCACCAGGGGATCTTCCCGACCCAGGGATTGAACCTGGGTCTCCTAGATTCCAGGTGGATTCTTTCTTCCAGGAAAGCCCTGTCTTAACCTAGTGGTGCATTAATATAATCTAAAGAATTTTATTTTAAGCTTTATCTTGATATTTAAGAGAGTAACTGAAAGGACCCAGCATGAAAGCTATTATTATTTCCCAGTTCCTCTAAATGTCCTACAAATGCCACCTTAAAAGGAAGCTGAAATCTGGAAGTAAACAGAAACAAATATTAGACACTCTGAAAGGTGGTGTGATCATCAGATGATACGCCATGATGGTGCCTGGATCCTCCTGGGGGCTGCACGAGGCACGTGATGGTTAAATTATGTCACCTGGGTCAGGAGGTGCTATATATGTAATTAAACATGATTTATCAGTGTGTTTGTATGCTTCTGATAGAGGTTAGTCTTTGAATTTGAAGACTCATAAAGCAGATGTCCCTCCCCAGTGTGGGTGGGCACGATCCAATCCATTGAGGGTCTTAATTGCAAAACTACATGACCTGGAATAAGTAGCTTTACCTCTTTGGGTGCCAGTTTTCTTTTCAGTCTTAAAATAGAGAAAATAACGCCCACATTCCAAGATTGTTTTGTAGATTGAAATAGAAAATATTCAGCTGTTGTTTTAACATATTAAGTGCTTAACGACCAAAAGTTAGTATTGCATAACTGTAATATACATAAAAACAATGTATCATAAAGTTAGCCTTCAGAGCCCTCACCTCTAAGACTATGATTAGCCTCATCTATGCAGGTTATGATTTTCCCGTCTTGCCATCATGAACTCCTTTAAGTCAAAAAAAGGAAAATATTTTCTCTTTCCTAAACCATTGCCATATCTATCAATTCATTCATTTCAATGTGCCAGGCATTCCTCAAAGGACAAAGAATAAATCACAGCCTAGGATTTTTGTGTTCAAGTGATTCCCAGAATAACAGAGGGAGGAAGCCACATATACAAGTTAATGTATGAAGTATGAAAATCATTGTAATTCAGTGCTCCATATTGTTATTTCTTCTTATTAACTCTTCAAAATAGGTAAATATGGATATCAACTCCCATCTGAAGCCTTCTTTGATTTACTCATGACAAACCATTTTCTATCTCAGTTGTCACCATCACCTCATTTATTCACTACAATCACAGTATTGAACAGCTATTCAACATTAAATGACAGGGTGTTTGAAAGATGGGACCTAGTGTTTTTTGTTTGTTTTTCCCATTTTTAGAGCTTTAAAATTTGACAGTGCCTTGAATGTTGGGTGATGGATGGATGGAGGGAGGAATAGAAGGAGGAAAGAATGAAGGGAGGGGAAGAAAGAGAAAGGGAAGAATGGAGAAAGGGAGGGATGGATATGTGGATGCATGCATGACACATGGATGCATGTATGATACATGGATGCTTGCATGACACATGGATGCATGAATGATAAGGGAAACAGGGGAGGAAGGCATAAACTCTGGTTGAAAGAAAGACAAAGAAGGAAGACTTCATAATTAGGGACTGTTTGAGTTATATGTAAAGGACGAGTTAGATTTCAGAAGAAACACAGAAGTCTGTGTGTGACGGTGGGAGGCTGGGCAGGTAAAGACATTCCAGATTGAGGAAGAAGTATAATAAATGCACAGAGGTATGAGATGTAACTATCTATTAAAGGGGCAGTGAGTGGATCAGGGGTAACAGAGCTGGGATTGGGAGTGGGAGGAGAAAGGCAGAGTGATGGAGATAAAACAGGTTTCAGACCTTGAAGAGCTTTGGAAGCCATTCTAATGAATTTGGATCTTCAAAACACAGTGATTCCTCAGTAGGTAAACTTGCCCATCTTGCTAACAGACTAAACCATGACTGAGGCTGTTATTTCCTCAGATTCGGTTAAGTACTAAGTACCTGATTAAGACTGAGAGCAGGGAGGTGACTCTAGTGCTATTTCCTGGGAGCCTAAATCACAGGGTTTCGGCATCTCTGAATTTAAAGGGAAATTGAAATAGCTTCAATATACGTACTCAGGCTGAAACCACTTTTCCAATTTCCAAGAAGGAACAATTGAAAACACAAATCTCTCTCCTAACAATGCTTAGGCTTTGGGATTCTTCCAGCCTTTATTCTGTTGAATGAGACAGAATGTTATGAATAATACCTGACGTGCCCTTATATTCTATTTGTAGAGCACTCTCACAAAAATGATCTCATTTGATCTTCATGAAAACCCTGTAAGTGAAGCACTATTATCTTCATTCAGCAGCAAGCGAACAGTATAGCGGTAGTAAGGCAGGCGTGGAAATAGTAAGGCAGGCAAGTCTTCATGCACTCACCTCTCTCTTTCTCTGACCCTCCCAGCTGAGGCAAGTTCTGAGCATCTTCATATGCAGATAAAAGCCTGCATCAGTCACAAAAGAGGCAGAAGTTATATGTGTTGAAAATCTACTCTGTCTGATACTTGCCATTATTATTATACAATCCCCATACCACTCCTGCAGGTAAGTGCAATTGGGTCTACTTTGTAGAAAAATACCCTGAAGCGGGGAGAAATTAATTAAGTTGTTCAGGTTGGTCCAGGGGCAACATGGAAGGACCAGATCTGAACCTCTATCTTTGGTTTCCAAACGTACACGCCCTTTCTACCACATCATAGGCCAGGATGTTAGTGCACTCAGAGCTCATATTGCCGTGTTCAACCATTGATTCATCGGGTTTATGATCTGGGGACTGGCTCTACGACCTTAAGAACCTGTGCTTCAGGTTTTCTTCTCTAAAATGCAGACTGTATTAACACTTATGCCTAGGAGTTGCTCTGCAAATAAACTGGGGCAATACATCTTAAAGAGGTTAAACAGTCCCTAGAACAGAATCCATATGACAATAGTAAGTATTGTCTATATTTATCAAGCATCTTATGGATCTTAGAATAGATTGCCTTACCCAGACCTACACTTGAGCCACTGATTCCACAAGAATTAGCTTCTCTGGTGCTAGGGTATAGATATCAGCTAGACTCGATACAAGATTCTCTGGAATAAGTTGGCCTGGGAGCCTCCCTGGTACCCATCCAAGTCTCCCTACAGCTCTCGTTGTGTGAGCCCAATCTAGAGGACAGAATTATCGTCTGAATGTTTCTTGCTTGTTCTTCAGTCCCTCTGAATCCCAATTCATTGGGTTGTAGCTCTAGAAATACAACTTCCTTTTGCTAGACCCCTTTCGCCAAATGATGACTTAATGCCACATGCCTAGCATGCAGGCCAATGTTCCTCTGTGTCCATCCTCTTGGAACAGTAAGTCCTGCCCATGTAGCATTTACATCACTGCAAGTCAACTCTGTTACCTTCCGGTCAGCTCCTTCTTTCTGTTGGAATTTCACATCAAATGTTTATTTTATTTCAGGAGTTATGTGAGGTCCTAGAGAAAAAACTCCAATCAATCAAGCATGGTGTCTGTTCTCAGAGAGGATAGCCAGATTTCAAGCAATCAGTTTTACAAATAATTATCTAGTTATAGTTGAGAAAATTTCTCAAATCAGAAATAGAGAGTGTTTTGAACAAATTTAGCAGGAAGATCCCCAAGAAGTCTGAATATTCAGGAAAACCTTCTTGAGGAAATAAAAATATAGATGATCTAGGGCTCCCAAGGACAAAGTCTTATTCTTTTATTTATTCATATACAACTATGTGATTTGGAGGGGATGAAGAACAAAGTATCACCTCTAACAGTTTTTCAAAACAGTGATAGACTTTTTAATTTACACGAGTCATAATTACAACAAGATTTTTAAAAAACCCTTTTTATTAAGTACATGTGAGGTAGTTTGTTAAAGACATGACATCAATCTTGTTTTCTCAGTCTGATCAAATCACGTGTCAGTCACTCTTCTAGGATCCAGAGAAGCAAAGTCTTTAAGGAACAATTTCTCACTTAAAAAAAAAAATCACAGTAGAATGGTTCCCACCATAAATTTGAATTGTGAAATGCTTTGGATAAGCTAGTTGAGGGTGTTGTAATGTACTAGCTCTCTATTGTAGCATAAGAATGGCAAAATTTGAGCAGCTTAAAGCTCATCCATTTATCAGTTTTGAGTTCTGTAGGTCAGAACCCTGTAGAACTTTAAGTTCTCTGTTTATGGCCTAACAAGGTGTCAACCAGGTGGGCTCTGGTCTGGAGGTAGAAAACACTTCCGTGTTCACTCAAGCTGTAGGCAAATCCACTCTCTTGCTGACTGCTGGCTTTGAGTTGCTCCCAGCAGCTAGAGGCGAATCTCAGGTCTTTCCATTTGGCCCCCTACACCTCAGCAGCAGAGAATCTTCCTCAGGCTTCACATTTTTCTGCCTTCCTCTGCTGCTAGATAGAGAAGATGCTCTGCTTTTAAAACCCCCATGTGGTTAGATTCAATTCAGTTCATTTCAGTTGCTCAGTTGTGTCTGACTCTTTGGGACCCCATGGACTACAGCATGCCAGGCTTCCCTGTCCATCACCAACTCCCAGAGCTTACTCAGACTCACGTCCATCGAGTCGGTGATGCCATCCAACCATCTAATCCTCTGTTGTCCCCTTCTCCTCCTGCCTTCAATCTTTCCTAGCATCAGAGTCTTTTCAAATGTGTCAGTTCTTTGCATCAAGTGGCCAAACTATTGGAGTTTCACCTTCAGCATCAGTCCTTCCAATGAATATTCAGGACTAATTTCCTTTAGGATTGACTGGTTTGATTTCCTTGCAGTCCAAGGGACTCTCAAGAGTATACTCCAACACCACAGTTGAAAAGCATCAATTCTTCAGCTCTCAACTTTCTTTAGAGTCCAGCTTTCACATCCATACATGACTACTGGAAAAACCATAGCTTTGACTAGACACAGCTTTGACCTTTATTGGCTAAGTAATGTCTCTGTTTTTTAATACGCTCTCTAGGTTGGTCATAGTTTTTCTCCCAAGGAGCAAGTGTCTTTTAATTTCATGGCTGCAGTCACCATCTGCAGTGATTTTGGAGCCCCCAAAAATAAAGTCTGACACTGTTTCCACTGTTTCCCCATCTATTTCCCATGAAGTGATGGGATGAGATGCCATGATCTTCGTTTTCTGAATGTTGAGCTTTAAGCCAACTTTTTCACTCTCCACTTACACTTTCATCAAGAGGCTTTTTAGTTCCTCTTCACTTTCTGCCATAAGTGTGGTGCCATCTGCATATCTGAGGTTATTGATATTTCTCCCAGCAATCTTGATTCCAGCTTGTGTTTCTTCCAGTCCAGCATTTCTCATGATGCACTCTGCATATAAGTTAAATAAGCAGGGTGACCATATACAGGCTTGATATACTCCTTTCCTGATTTTGAACCAGTCTGTTGTTCCATGTCCATTTCTAACTGTTGCTTCCTGACCCGCATACAGATTTCTAAAAAGCTGGTCAGGTGGCCTGGTGTTCCCATCTCTTTCAGAATTTTCCACAGTGTATTGTGATCCACACAGTCAAAGGCTTTGGCATAGTCAATAAAGCAGAAATAGATGTTTTCTAGAATTCTCTTGCTTTTTCAATGATCCAGCAGATGTTGGTAATTTGATCTCTGGTTCCTCTGCCTTTTCTAAAACCAGCTTGAACACCTGGAAGTTCATGGTTCATGTACTGTTGAAGCCTGGCTTGGAGAATTTTGAGCATTACTTTCCTAGTGTGTGAGATGAGTGCAATTGTGCAATAGTTTGAGCATTCTTTGGCATTGCCTATCTTAGGGATGGGAATGAAAACTGACCTTCTCTAGTCCTGTGGCCACTGCTGAGTTTTTCAAATTTGCTGGCATATTGAGTGCAGCACTTTCATAGCATCATCTTTCAGGATTTGAAATAGCTCAACTGGAATTCCTTCACCTCCACTGGCTTTGTCCATAGTGATGCTTTTAAGGCCCACTTGACTTCACATTCCAGGATGTCTGGCTCTAGGCGAGTGATCACACCATTGTGATTACCTGGGTCATGAAGATCTTTTTTGTATAGTTCTTTTGTGTATTTTTGCCACCTCTTCTTAATATCTTCTGCTTNCTGTGGCCACTGCTGAGTTTTTCAAATTTGCTGGCATATTGAGTGCAGCACTTTCATAGCATCATCTTTCAGGATTTGAAATAGCTCAACTGGAATTCCATCACCTCCACTGGCTTTGTCCATAGTGATGCTTTTAAGGCCCACTTGACTTCACATTCCAGGATGTCTGGCTCTAGGCGAGTGATCACACCATTGTGATTACCTGGGTCATGAAGATCTTTTTTGTATAGTTCTTTTGTGTATTTTTGCCACCTCTTCTTAATATCTTCTGCTTCTGTAAGGTCCCTACCATTTCTGTCCTTTATTGAGCCCATCTCTGCATGAAATATTCCCTTGGTATATCTCTAATTTTCTTGAAGAGATCTCTAGTCTTTCCCATTTTATTGTTTTCCTCTATTTCCTTGCATTGATCTCTGAAGAAAGCGTTCCTATCTCTCCTTGCTCTTCTTTGGAACTGCATTCAAAAGGGTTTATCTTTCCTTTTCTCCTTTGCCTTTCACTTCTCTTCTTTTCATAGCTATTTATAAGGTCTCCTCAGACAACCATTTTGCTTTTTTGCATTTCTTTTTCTTGGGGATGGTCTTGATTCCTGCCTCCTGTACAATGTCATGAACCTCTGTCCATAGTTCATCAGGCACTCTATCAGATCTAATCCCTAAATCCGTTTTTCACTTCCACTGTATAGTCATAAGGGATTTGATTTAGGTCATACCTGAATGGTCTAGTGGTTTTCCCTACTTTCTTCAATTTAAGTCTGAATTTGGCAATAAACTGTTCATGATCTGAGCCACAGTCAGCTCCTGGTCTTGTTTTTGCTGACTGTATAGTTCTTCTCCATCTTTGGCTACAAAGAATATAATCAGTCTGATTTCGGTGTTGACCATCTGGTGAGGTCCATGTGTAGAGTCTTCTCATTAATTTAATTAACCAAGTCCCTTTGCTATGTGAGGTGCTATGATCTTGAGAGTAACACTAGGGTATGAAGTTTATGAGGTCCACTTAGAATTTTTTCCGCCACATGTAACTAAGCCCCACAGCTCTGGAGACTGGAAACAAGAAAGGCTTATCTCTCATTTATGAACAAGCCCATCCTGGGTTGCTTCTCGCCCTGTTCTGCAATGCTCTTGCTCTAAGAAACAGACCAATAGAGTACCTACCACCATCTGGAGCATTGCCAGTTGCACAGCAGTGGGAGAATGTGCCTCTGCCCAGAGGGCACACGTGTCGCTTCTGATCACATTCTATTGATCAAAGCAAGTTACACGGGCAGACTACCTTCAAGGGGCCAGAGAAGTACAGTCCTATCATCTGCCTGGTAAAGGGGAGGCCCAGAAATCTTTGGAGAAATAGAACTAATAACTAACACAGTTCTTTTGATCATCAACACAGTTCTTTCCTTCCAGCAGACAAAATACATTCACCTCTCCTGCCTTCCAAGGGGGACAACTCCAAAGTCCTATTTAGTTGCACATCAAATCAAACTTCAGATTTGAAGTTTGGGGATATGTAGGAATCTCCACATCAAGGATTAAGTGTGCTTCCCTGTGTCATGGGTCTAAACGCCCCCTCCATGTTGTTGCCGCATTTAACAGAGAAAGAAATAGGCTTCAAAGAGTTGTCCCTTGATCTAAGACAAGCAACCAATGAGGTCCAGGATTGAAATCTACATCTCTTTCTTCCCAACAGCCTCATGACTCTATTGCCAGTTGACTAATAAGATGCAGTATGGCGGTTCTGCTGGCCACCTAAGACCATTAGACCAGGTGGGGAGTTAAGCCCCAAAGAGAAAGACCCCCCCCCATATGGGCTTCCCCAGTGGCTCAGGTGGTAAAGAATCTGCCTGCAATGTGGGAGACTTGGGTTCAGTCCCTGGGTTGGGAGGATTCCCTTCAGGAGGGTATGGCAAATTGCTCCAATATTCTTGCCTGGAGAATCCCATGGGCAGAGGAGCGTGGCAGGCTACAGTCCATGGGATCAGAAAAAGTCAGACATGACTTAGCAACTAAACCACCACCACCATCCATAAACACACACACACACACACACACGTGTATATATATATATATATATATATATATATATACACATATGGCTTCCCAGGTGTCACTACTGCTTGGGGTCACAAAGAGTTGGACATGACTGAAGTTACTTAGCAGGCACACACATGCAGACACAAATACACACACAAACACACATATGTAAAGAAAGCTAAAGAAATTAAAAGAGCTTATCTATGTGGAACTGAATAGAGGGGGGTGAAAAACGTGGGGCAAAGAGCCCTTGGGCACTGTTCTCAACCACGTGTGTGTGTGTGTGTATGTGTGTGTTTGTGTATTTAAATCTCAAATGTGCATTACTGTAATAAAAATGAAATATAAACATGTCTGTGTGTATATGTCTGTATAATTAAAACCAGTGTGCCTTTTCTCACCAATAGAGCAGAGGGGCAGTACCATTTCTAGTTGGTTTTGGAGTGCTTTCTATGTGAGACGGACTCTGCCTGAAATTCCTGGCCGTTTTTTCTTGGCCCATTTCCCCCTTTACTAGAACTGCCTGGGGCTTTGTGAACTCTGTAAAAGAAAGTTCTTCATGTAATCTTTCCAGTCGTGCCTATTAATCACTCACCTTTCTTCTTGATGACTCTTCACCCATTTTAGCCCCCGTGGGCAATTTTGGGAAAAATGAGGGGGCCTGAGATGGTATTCAAAGGGAGGAGAAAGAAACCTGAAGTAAAACTGGACCAGGTGTTAGAACATGGATCTTGAAACACATGCAGAAGGAGAGGAGCTGGTGTCCACAGAGATGACTAAGGGGATGTCCAGAAGAAGTGCAGTATTCTTAAGGGGCAAAAAGTGTCCAGAGGGAATGGGAACAGGCTGAGAAAACAAATGAGCAAAGCAGGTAAGTGAGAGTCCAAAGCAGCAGTGATCTCCCAGCAGAAAAGTGTTACCAGATACGCGTGAGCGTGTGCACACTCCCTCCCTGCACACCTTGTGCATGGAGCTATAGCACTTATACCACCCCATGTTATTTCTTTTTATTTTCTTCTCTCTCTCTCTTTTTTTGGCTGCTCTGTGCAGTGTGTAGAACCTTAGTTCCTTGACCAGGGATCTAACCAGTGCCCCCTGCTTTGAAGGGCAGAGTCCCAACCACTGGACCCCAAGGGAAGTCTCCTCATCATGTTATTACTTCTGTAACTCGCCAGGACCCTGAAGTGAAGACCCACAGTTCTGCCCAGAAATGGAAGACTCTCCCATCCTTTCATCTGGTTCTTAAGCCAAAGGCGCAGAGCCTCATTGGCTACCTTCCACTTGTTAATTCAAGGAAATGCGTCTTCCCCTCCCAGCTTCCGTGGCATCTCGTTGCTCCTGGTGGCCCCTCGTATACAGGCTGTGCGTAGGTTGTGCTCTCTGTGTATGAGCACTGTTTTATGCTGCATTAAAATGAACATTTGTTTTGGTCATATCCCTGTATGTACCTTTAGGACCTCAAGGGCAGGAGTGGTGTCTAGTTCCCATTTATCTTTGGCATCAAGCCTGGGGCCTGGCACTTTGTAGGTTCCTGGCTAGTATTTCTTCAATGAATCATTGGTCTAAATGTGAGCAGGGTTGGAGGGCAGCTGGGTGCCAAAGAAGAGGGGAAAGATCAAGGCTTTCCTCATAATTTTCCTTCAGATCTACTTTTCTTTTTCTAACTCAAGTCAAATTCTCATTCTTATATCTATTTCCTTTTCATTTTGCTTGTTAGAGATAAAAAAAAAAAGAAAGAAGAACCAGGGGAAGGACACTGGTTGTATTTTAGTGTGTCAGTGGCCCACACTATATACTCATATCTCCAAAGGTTTGCTTTCTCCCTTCATTTTTCTTGCTCTCACAAGCCTCTTGTTTTGACGGAAAGACAAAAAAACCAAGTGGATTGACTGTATATTCCAGGAGATTCACTGGGCCTTTTTTTTTTTTTAATTGTTATTAGTTCTCAGTAATTCTCAGCTCAGGCCCTTTTATTCCTATTTTAAAGCTGAGTAAACAGGGAATTCCGTGGTGGACCAGTGGTTAGGACTCTATACTCACTTGCCAAGAACCCAGGTTCAATTTTTGGTCAGGAAACTAGAGTCCCACAAGCCATGAGGCCAAAAAATAAAATAAAATTTGAGGAAATGAAGACACAGAGACACACAATGAGCTTGAAAGTGGCAGAACTAGGAGAGAGCTCATTCTTTAGCATTGCTGCCCAGGTCTCCTCTCCTGGGTATCTCTCAAGTGCATTTTCTTAAGGAAGACTTTAGAAAATTTCAATATGTACAAAGACCCATTGTGCACATTGGAGAGCTGTGGTCCAGTAGAAGGAGGTGACTTGCTTAATGTAGATCATTTGTTTTTCATAAGTGTTTTGCTTTTTCATAGATCTTCCCTTGCCCTGCTCAAGAATATAATCATGATGCTTTTCATTATGAAACCAGTAGATAAGAGGACTGTGGAAAACAAATGTCTGCGAATAATCCTTAGCTAACTGGTTTCATCGGATGTGTGCATTTTGAATGCAGAACCTTAATGTCAGGCAAGCTCAAGTTCAAATCCCAGCCTTACCACTTCTTATCTGTGGGAGGGAGGAGTTAAGGTCTCTAGGCACCAGTTTTTTCCTAGGGTTATCACAAGAGTTAAATAAGATGAAATATATAAAGCATTTAGCATATTGTCTGGGGCACAGTAAGAGCATCATATAAAAGTGTTATTACCTTTAGTGTTAAGCTTGCCAAGTGCAGACCTGTGGGAAGTGTGTCATTGATGGTAAACACTGTGGAAAATGTTCCTTGTTCGCTTTCTTCCACTTCCCACCATGGAAACATGAGTGCATCTATTATACAAATCCAAATCCCCATCTAACATTCTGGCTGGGTTGGACTTTAATAATTCTTGCATCCTTGGTATTTATAAAATGTCAATTTTCTTTTTCAAAATTATACCCTGAGAAAGAGGTTGCTCCGTTCTGATATGCCACTTTCTTCTTTCTAAGTGGCTTTAATCTTTTTTCATTCACAAGAGCTAGAACTTAAGGAGTGTTGCTATGGAGAAAATCATGATATCATTAATAATAGAAATGCTTTGAGGTCACACACTTGGCTGGGGCACTGGCTTTAAGAATTGTGAGTTACTAGAAGTACTTACAATTTCAGAAAGGAGAGCTATGGTCTTAGATTACAATTTGCCTATTGAATAGACTATGCACAGGGATAGGAATAGTAGGGGAAGGATGCATATGCTTTGGAGTCAGGGATTTTTTTGTTGTTTAGTCACTAAGTCCTGTCCAACTCTTTGTGACCCCATGGACTGTATCCCACCAAGCTCTTCTGTCCATGGAATTTCCCAGGCAAGAATGCTGGAGGGGGTTACCATTTCCTTCTTGAGGGGATCTTCCTGTCTCAGGGATCGAACCCACACCTCCTGCATTGGCAGGCCGATTCTTTATCACTGGGCCACCAGGGAAGCTAGAGTCAGGGAGACCAGCTTGCAGACCCTGGGAGCATCACTTACAACTGGGGTCTTGACAAAGCTTGGTAAGCCCTCTGCTTCTCATATTTCTCACCATAAGAGAAGCTGTTCATTCCTACATTTCAGTGTTGTTATAAAGCTTAACTGTGGGTTAAATATGCAGAGTCTCTCACACTGAGCATGCTCACAAATAATAACTGTTTATTTTATTATTTGGAACCATAGTGTAAAATAAAGTTTTGCCTCAATTACTTCATGGAATCAGACAATTTATGTAAATGGCAATTAAAAGTTCCACAAAAAATGCACTGATTTTTCAGTTTTGACCCATTTTCTAAATGCAGTGAATTTTCTAAATGGAGTGTAATTTCAGTAAGGATTCTGATCCATTTTCTAAATGCAGTGAATTTTCAATAAGGAAATGAAAATCAGTTTCAACAATGATTCTCAGAAGCCAAAGTTTTTGCGTGGAAGAGAAGGCTGAGCTCCTCCTATCTTCTGAATTTCAACATTTCTCAAAATAATTGGAATACATTAACACCTTCAAAACAATTTCTCATCACAATGTTTTCCACTTCATTTCTAAAACATTGGTTGTTTGGAGTGAAATCCTTATGTTCTTAATTCCTTCCTCTTGGCTCAATGTTAACACTTTAATAAAGGAGATAAATGCCCAAAATACCCGGCAAAACTAAGACTTGTGATTTTGGATTTAAAGCTTTGTTATTTTCTATATTTTAAACTAATTTGATAATGTTGATACAATCAATGACCCCTCTTCCACTGTACAGAAGGAAAGACCAAGGTTCAAAGGGAGGTCTGAAATGTGCCTGACCCTAACAGTAAATTACAGGGCCAGACCATTTGCCTCCTGAAACTGTAAGTGAATTCAAGGGNACCTTTCCCAGGATCTTTTCCAATGAGTTGGCTCTTGGCATCAGGTGGCCAAAGTATTGGAGCTTCAGCTTCAGCATCAGTTTTTCCAATGAATATTCAGGACTGATTTTAGCTCAACTGAAAAAATATACATCACTACTGTTCATGTTTCATGGGCAAGAAATAGCCATATGACCTTTGCTAGGTGCTCAGAAGTCTAGCATTTCATTGGCCAAGGAAAGAGGAATATGAAACACGATTTGGTGAGCACAGCAGTCTCCTCATGTCAGTTAACAATCGCATATGTGCACACCCTATCTTCTTTATTCATTTGTCTGTTGATAGACACTTCAGTTGTTTCCATATCTTGGCAATTTGAAAACAGTGCTGCTGTGAACTCTGGGTGGGGTACATGTGTCTTTTCAAATTAGTGTTTCTGTTTTTTTTTTTTTTCCAGATAGATGCCCAGGTGAGGAATTTCTGGGTCATATGGTAGTTCTACTTTTAGTTTTTTGAGAAACTTCCATACCATTTTCCACAGTGGCTCTTTTCATAGAGGTGCTATTTTAGACATTTAAATTGCATGATATTGTTCAAGACTGTGGGATGCTGCACGGTATTATAGAAAAATATATTAGAACAGAAGAGAAAGAAATGGACTGATTTTCACATGTACTGAACACCAAGAGCCGTGTCAAGTCTAGACATTCTCTCACTGAGTCACCATGAGCTCTAGTTGTGTTAATGTCTCCATTCCATAAACAGAGAGGTAAGAAACTGGGCCAAGATCCAGTTGATCAGCCAAGAATCCCATATTTAAACTCAGGTCTTAACACTTCAGAGTGCAGCCCTTGTCTCCATGTCCATCACTGCCTAACCCACAGGGCTGATGGTGAGTTCACTGTCACTGGAGAGGTTCAAGCGGAGGCTGGAACGTTGTCTTCTGGGGATAACGTGAAGCTGGGGTAGCCCGAGTTGGGTTTTGCATTAGATAACCTTGAAAATGCTTTCAGGAGCCAGAACTTTGTGTTTGTGTAGTTGAGCCTCAGGGATTCCTACCTTCAGAGAGTGGGAGAAACAACAAGTGTCCATGATGAAGAAGCCATTCCCGCAGTGTCCTGTCTTGGACCCCATGGCTGCCCGAGCGTGGCAGGTTCCCAGAGAAAGGAGCCCAGAAGAACTTAATTGCTGAGCTTTCTGAATTTGGAGCTCTAAATGTCCACTCGCCCTCTAGTTTCCTTGTTAAATCTGTTCAAGTGGAAATTTTTGACAGGTGTAATTAAGGTCACTTTCAAGAGCAAATAAACACTTGTTTATCTCAAAGTCACTTACTCTGTAGTTTCCCAAGACATTTAGCAAGCCCCAGCAGCTAAAGCAGAAAGCAGGCAGCAGACCAGGAGAGAAGGCCAGGAGCGCACAGGACCACAGTTTACTGTCCTGGGCTCAGGATAGCCTGTGGAGTCAGCCTTGGGGGTAATTCAGAGACAAGCAAATGCCCTCTCCATGCGCTGTCCCCAGACTGTAGTGATTTAGGGGGAAAATAAAACAGTCATGCAAATGTCAGGAAACTCCATATCAGACACAAGCTGGGTACATGACTGTAGCTTAGTCACTTCCCCTATCCAGATATTCCTTTCTTGTCACATCTCAAATACATTCTTTTCTTCTTTTAATCATTTTTTTGTTTTTGTTTATGGCTGTCCTGGGTCTTCATTCTTGCAAGTGGGCTTTCTCTAGTTGCAGAGAGTGGAGGCTCCTCTCTAGTGGTGAGCGGGCTTCTCACTGCAGTGACTTCTCGTTGCAGAGCATGGGCTCTTGGGATGAGATTCCGTAGTTGTGGCCCCTGGGCTCTGGAGCACAGGCTCAACAGTTGGGGCACCTGGGTTTGGTTGGGATTCCGTGGCGGCTCAGGAGCAGAATCCGCCTGTAGTGCAGGAGAGCAGGTTCAGTCCTACAGTCTGGAAGATCCCCTGGAGTAGGAATCCCACTCCAGTATTCTAGCCTGGAAAATCCCATGGACAGAGGAGCCTGGTGTTCTACTGTTCATGAGGTCACAAAGAGTTGGACAAAACTGAAGTGACTGAGCACAGAGCACGGATGGGCTTAGTTTTCTCGCAGCGTGTGAAATCTTCCAGACCAGGGATAGAACCCCTGTGCCCTGCACTGGCAGGTGGATCCTTAACCATTGGAGCACTGGGAAGTCCCAGACAGATTCTTAAATCAGGTGCTTACTACTTCTTTTCATGTCCTGTGTTGTCTGGAGATCCAGGGTGATGATCTAGGGCTCTGTTTTCTCACCGATGTGAAGGACAGCGGCTCGTGCAGAAGAGGAGCGTGGTGGAGGGAGTCCAGCATCTGGATGACAAAGATGGGGCTTCCGGCTCTGTCACTCACTGGCTGTGTTGCCTTGGGCAAGGTCCCTCTCTGCACCTGGTCCTGCAGAAACTGAAACAGTGTTATCTACATCACTCTACTATGATGAGAATTAAATAGTAAAAACAGCCTCTGGCTCAGACACATCACATATGTTAATATGCCCCCCTTTTCCTCCTTCTCCTCAAAATACCAGGAAATAAGATGACCCTTCAGTATCCCCGCAAGTGTATCTTATGGGTCAGAACTATCCAGGGACCCAGACTTCTGCAGGCAGTAGTTGAAAGGGGAAAGTAATTTTGAGCACAACACAATGAACATCTTTTCATCTGTCATCAGTTCAGTTCAGTTCAGTCGTTCAGTCGTGTCTGACTCTTTGCAACACCATGGACTACAGCACACCAGGATTCCCTCATCTCCAACACCTGGAGCTTGTTCAAACTCATGTCCATCGAGTCAGTGATGCCATCCAGCCATCTCATCCTCTGTCGTCCCCTTCTCCTCCCGCCTTCAATCTTTCCCAGCATCAGGGTCTTTTCAAATGAGTCAGTTCTTAGCATCGGGTGGCCAGAGTACTGAAGCTTCAGCTTCAGTGTCAGTCCTTCCAATGAATATTCAGGACTGATTCCCTTTAGGATGGACTGGTTTGATCTCCTTGCAGTCCAAGGGACTCTCAAGAGTCTTCTCCAGCCTCTGTCATAACCAACTCTCATTTTGACACTCCCTCATCAGGTGGCGCTAGTGGTAAAGAACCCGGCTGCTAATGCAGGAGACTTAAGTGATGCAGTTTGATCCCTGGGTTTGGAATATCCCCTTCCAAGAGAAGGGCATGGCAACCCACTCCAGTAATCTTGTCTGGAGGATCCCATGGACAGAGGAGCCTGGCAGGCTATAGTCCTTAGGGTCACAAAGAGTTGAACACGACTGAAGCCACTTAGGTGGCATGCATACACATCAGATGAAAAGACATCTCTAATGGAGATAAGAAAAAGAAAGCACCAGTGTAAAAATAAATGAACCCGAGTTTCTGAGGGTACAAGTCAGCGGTGCAGCCTGGTGACAGTGGATGCCCAAGCAGGTGGGGAATTTCCCTCACCTTGACCCAGAAGTTTCTTGGGACTTACCTGAGATTGCAGAAAGTATCTCTGCAGGGACCTGTTAACACTCATCCCAAGGTGGGAGCCGCAGAGAGGAAAGACGTATGCACATCTGACTGCCATTTGGGAGAATGTGTGAGATACTTCAAGTGGACTTGACTTCCAAATTCTTTTATGTAAGATTTGGAGTGGCTGGGGCTCAGCAATTTAGCTGTTGAGGCTGGAAATTAACTTTTTTTCGGGGGGGG
>SJYQ01004674.1:636603-660836 GCA_006410935.1 Redunca redunca
GTATATTCAAAAGCAGAGACATTACTTTGCCGACTAAGGTCCGTCTAGTCAAGGCTATGGTTTTTCCTGTGGTCATGTATGGATGTGAGAGTTGGACTGTGTAGAAGGCTGAGCGCCGAAAATTTGATGCGTTTCAACTGTGGTGTTGGAGAAGACTCTTGAGAGTCTCTTGGACTGCAAGGAGATCCATCCAGTCCATTCTGAAGGAGATCAGCCCTGGGATTTCTTTGGAAGGAATGATGCTAAAGCTGAAGCTCCAGTACTTTGGCCACCTCATGCGAAGAGCTGACTCATTGGAAAAGACTCTGATGCTGGGAGAGATGGAGGGCAGGAGGAGAAGGGGATGACCCAGGATGAGATGGCTGGATGGCATCACGGACTCGATGGACGTGAGTCTGAGTGAAGTCCAGGAGATGGTGATGGACAGGGAGGCCTGGCGTGCTGCGATTCATGGGGTCGCAAAGAGTCGGACACGACTGAGCGACTGAACTGAACTGAACTGAACTGAGGTGCAGTGGTAAAGAATCTGCTTGCCAATGCAGGAGACACAGGTGATGTGGGTTAGATCCCTGGGTGAGGAAGATCTCCTGGAGTAGGAAATGGCAACCCACTACAATATTCTTGGCTGGGATATTCCAAGGACAGAGGAGCCTGGTGGGCTACAGTACATGGGGTTGCAAAGGGTTAGACACAACTGAGTGCGCACGCACGTTCTAAATGGGGTGACACTCGACAGACGGCTGCACAGTCTATGTGCCGTTTCTGCCCAAGATGGAAGATGCAGGCAACAAGGGCACACGCACCTCCTGTTCCTGGCTGGAGAGGAGCAGGGAGTTGGGTGGAGAAAGAGTGAAGAAGCCTACACAAGATGGACAAAACCATCCTCCAGTTTCCATTCTGTTTCTGGTCAATTGATAACCCAGCGAAGATCCAGCAGAAGGTGCTGTTTGCTACCAGCTGCTGTTGCCTTAGCACAATAGGGAGGAGAGGCCCCTCCTCTCTTTGCTGAGACTGTTCACCCCTAATTTACACAGACTAGTTGGGAAACTTCAGAGGAAACACTGTCTCCATCCCCATGGTATTTTTGGCCATGCATTGTGATGCAAATATGAATAATGCAAACTATAAATTAGCAAATCAATGCATGCCCAAGAAAATGTATTGCATTGAAACCACTACTATTTTTGAAAGTCTTGCTTCTGAAACAGAAATGACTCCTTCTACATTTGTGATCATGTTTGGGACAAAGTCTAGTTAGACTCCTTTGAGGGTATCAGATTCCCACCTGCTTACCCAGTCTCCTTCTCTTCAATTTATTTCTTAAAAAGATTCTGAAGAAATACTATTTCGGATCTTCCAGTTGGCCATGAGTTCGGCACGGTGAGCCCTTCTAGGAGTGGGAACGCTCAGGTTATATGCTGACCGTGGCAGAGAGTGGAGGTGGCACAGATTTTTTTCAGTCCTTTAGGATTGAAAAATGATACCCCAAGGTTTTAGACTGAATTATAGGAGAGCACTTAGTTCTCAGTAAATCCACTGTGTTGGGCAAATGACTGTCATTCTTGCTTTAGTCTAAGTGCCTCTGAAGGCCTTAATGGTTTTCCCTATTACTGTCATGGCTGAGGTATTGTCACTGACTTAAATGGGAACTCAGCGCCAGAAGAGGAGACAGGTGGTCAAGAATCCCTTTTATTCCCTTGTAATCTGGCAGGAAGAGAGGCCAAAAAAAAAAAAAAGACTATTTTAATACTCACTTTTATTTGGGCTGTTAAGCGGTTATGGCTCTATTTGTGACATAGAAGATCATTTGTCATCATATGAAATTGTTCTGTGCCTGTATTAGTAGATGGGCTGACTAATATAAGAGAAAGTGAAAATTGCTCATTCGTGTCCGACTCTTTGCAACCCCATGGACTATATTCTCCAGGCCAGAATACCAAAGTGGGTAGCCTTTCCTTTCTCCAGGGGACCTTCCCAACCCAGGGACTGAAGAAATCCCAAATTTCAGGAGCTCCTATAGACTCAATGTTATTGTTGTTCAGTTGATAAGCTGTGTGTGTCCGACTCTTTATGAGTCCATGGACTGTATGCAGTACGCCAGGCTCCTCTTCCCAGGCAAGAATACAGGAGTGGGTTGCCATTTCCTCCTCCAGGGTATCTTCCCAGCCCAGGGATCAAACCCACGTCTCCTGCATTGGCAGGTGATTTCTTTACCAGTGAGCCACCAAGGAAACCAGACTGAAATGTTCTCACTCCCGGATTTGTATGTTGAAACCTCATCCCTGATATGATGGTATTAGGGGGTGGAGCTCTTGGGAGGTGATTAGGTCATGAGTTTGAAGCCCTCATGAATAGACCTGTGCCCTAAAAAGAGACCCCAGAGGACTACCTTCCTCTTTCTGCACATGAGGACACAACAGAAACACTGCCATCTATCCAGCAGGAGGCTGGGTCACCACGCACCAAATCTGCCTGCACCTTGATCTTGGACTTCCTGGGCTCCAGAACTGTGATGTATAAATGCTTGTTGTTGGGGACTTCTCTGATGGTCCAGTGGCTTAGTCTCTGGGTTCCCAATGCAGAGGGCCCAGGTTTGATCCCCGGTCAAGGAACTAAGGAACTAGATCCCGCATATCGCAGAGAAGATCAAAGTTCCAGTGTGCCAAGATCTGGCGTAGCCAAATAAATAAATAAATATTAAAAAAAAAATTTGTTGCTGATAAACTACCCAGTTTGTGGAACTCTGTTATGGGCTGTTCAAGTGGACTAAGAGAGAATGCTATAGTAAACTTTTTCTGCACATTCACATGAAGTGTAGAGTGAGGCAGGTGGCCCTCTGCCATCTTCTGAAACCTAATATCTACTCAGCCTCCAAGGGTAACACGGCAGCCAGTGGGCCAGGAAGGAAGCATATGACTCTTCACTGACAGAAAGTGACAGTTCTAGTCGATTGATCAGAACTAGTCACATGACTCTAGCTTTAGTGCAGGGTCTGAGAAGTGGAGGGGAACACAGAGACTATATGGTGATTACTGTTTCTACATCACCATCTCATGTCTTCCTTACATGCAGACCTGTTACCAAGGGGATATGGTCCATCACCCTGGAGTGGTGAGTCACCCAGTTACAGAGTGTGGCTTTGTAATTGTTGGTTGGTTTGCAATCTGTTGGTTTGCAATCTGGTCCCGGTAATCTTCCTTCACAGCTGAGTTGGTAAAGAAGCTGTCTGTCATTCGGGAGACCAAGGCTTGATTCCTGGATTAGGAAGATCCCATGGAGAAAGAAATGGCAACCCGCTCCAGTATTCTTGCCTGGAGAATCCCATGGACAGAGGAGCCTGGCAGGCTATAACCCAAGAGTCGCAAGAGTCGGACACAACCTAGTGATGATACCACCAACCACCACCCTGTAAACAGAAGGCAAGAAGAAACTAAGAGGAGGCAGACCATGCCAGATTGGTAGTGTCAGTTTTAATAAGTTAGGAAGCTTACTCAGGAGGCTTGTCTTAGGCAGCTGCAAGATGCATAGATGTCTGTACCAACACTATAAATATTAGGCTCTCATTTATAAACTGATAAAGCATTTCACTGGCGTGGAGTTTATTTCCCATTTTACAAGGAAGATGCTAAGACTCAGAAAGTTACTGTGAGAACTTCCCTGGTGTTCCACGGGTTAGGAACAGGCTTTCCAATGCAGGAGGGGTGCTGGATTGATTTCTTGTTGGGAAACTAAGATCCCACTTGTCCAGGGCAACTTAGCTAGCACTCTCTAGAGCCCATACTCTGCAAACACACATTCCGATAAGAAGACTGTGCACTGAAATGAAGACCCAGAGCCTCCAAAAAGAGAGAAAGGTACTGTGACTTATTCAGTGTCACGCAGCTAGGAAGGGGAAGAGCAGGGGCTGACTTCTGGTTTTCTAACACTAAGTCTTACGCCTTTTAAGTTATATTGCAAGTTCCCTAAGTTTGGAGATTGCTAACTGGGAAAGAATTAGCAGTGGATTATGGAAGTTGATTAGCATAAAAGGTAACAAAGGCATTTTCTACAGGCAAATTGAGGCAACCTCATAAAGATTAATGCATTTTTTCCAATTGTCTTAATAGTCAGCTAACAAAAAAAAAAATAGTCAGCTAACAATTACATTTTTAAATGGTTGCTGGAAGTATTAAGTGAACAAAGTAATTGAACCAATCACTTGTATACCAGTTATTTTGGTCATTAAGTGTGGCCTATGTGAAATGAATTTATCAGCAAATGACTTCACACTCAAGCTCTGCACCCAGATCCAGCCAGTGTTTGGAGCTGAGCAAAGCAGTTTCTGCAGTTACACTGATTACATGTGTTTCCCCAAGCATCCTGGAGACACAGACAAAGGAACCAAAATAGATACTCAGACAGATCCCAGTCTGACTTGTTTCCTTCTCCCAAGAGAGGGTTAGTTTAGCAAGATTCTAAATTGATGAAATTTCTCCAGAGGTCATCACAAATTAGACTGCCAGCTTCTACTTTAACCATTGATGGCCTACTTCAACCTGAATATCTTACATTCTAGTCTCTTAAAAAAATAGGTTAAATAACTAAAAAGCAAGAGATAATTAAAAATCAAGAGACAATATTTTATTAGAGTAACCCAAATATACCAAATTCTATGGCAGAAGAAAATAACAATAAATTATGTAGATGTCCTGGCCTAAGTGAAGGAAGCTGTAACTCCCCATTCCTTGAGTATAGGGGTAGTGGGTGCCTTTCAATGAACACAGTGTGGAAAGTGGGGAAAAAAGAAAAACTTTATAGTGGAGAGACCTACTAAATGCTATTTCTAATGGATGATCAAGGTCAACAACAACAACCATACATCATATAGAGTAACATGTACCCTTGATATTCTGTAATGAAAATGACACTTTACTTCTGTGATCTTCCTTCGCAAACCTATAGCTTCTGTCTAATCAGAAAAAACATCAGGAAAATTCCAGTTGATAGGTTTCCTACAAAATGCCTGTCCAAGTGTCCTCAAAACTGTCAAGATAATAAAAAACAAGGTTCAGTTCAGTTCAGTTCAGTCGCGCAGTCGTGTCCAACTCTTTGTGATCCCATGATTTGCAGCACACCAGGCCTCCCTTTTCATCACCATCTCCTGGAGTTCACTCAGACTCACGTCCATTGAGTCCGTGATGCCATCCAGCCATCTCCTCCTCGGTCATCCCCTTCTCCTCCTGCCCCCAATCCCTCCCAGCATCAGAGTCTTTTCCAATGAGTCAACTCTTCTCATGACAAGGTAGGTGTAAGAAAAAGTCACAGTCAAGTGGAACCCAGGAGACAACTAATGGATATCATGGATATCAGATGAAGGTTCTAGAGCAGAAAGACACCTCTCAGTCAGTTCAGTTCAGCTGGTCAGTCGTGTCTGACTCTTTGCAACCCCATGGACTGCAGCACACCAGGCCTCCCTGTCCATCACCAACTCCCGGAGTTTACTCAAACTCATGCCCATTGAGTCTGTGATACCATCCAACCATCTCATCCTCCGTCATCCCCTTCTCCTCCCACCTTCAATCTTCCCCAGCATCAGGGTCTTTTCCAATGAGTCAGCTCTTCCCATCAGGTGGTCAAAGGATTGGAGTTTCAGCTTCAGCATCAGTCCTTCCAATGAATATTCAGGGCTGATTTCCTTTAGGATGAACTGGTTGGATCTCCTTGCAGTCCAAGGGACTCCCAAGAGTCTTCTTCAACACCACAGCTCAAAAGCATCAATTCTTTGGTGCTCAGCTTTCTTTATTGTCCAACTTTCACATCCATACATGACCACTGGAAAATCCATAGCTTTGACTAGGATAGACCTTTATTGGCAAAGTAATGTCTCTGCTTTTCAATATGCTGTCTAGGTTGGTCATAACTTTTCATCCAAGGAGTAAGCGTCTTTTAATTTCATGGCTGTAGTCACCATCTGCAGTGATTTTGGAGCCCCCAAAATAAAGTCTGTCACTGTTTCCACTGTTTCCCCATCTATTTCCCATGAAATAATAGAATAGGATGTCATGATCTTAGTTTTCTGTATGTTGAGCTTTAAGCCAACTTTTTCACTCTCCTCTTTCACTTTCATCAAGAGGCTCTTTAGTTCCTCTTTGCTTTCTGCCATAAGGGTGGTGTCATCTGCATATCTGAGGTCATTGATGTTTCTCCCGGCAATCTTGATTCCAGCTTGTGTTTCTTCCAGTCTGGCGTTTCTCATGATGTACTCTGCATATAAGTTAAATAAGCAGGGTGACAATATACAGCTTTGACATACTCCTTTTCCTATTTGGAACCAGTCTGTTGTTCCATGTCCAGTTCTAACTGTTGTTTCCTGACCTGCATACAGATTTCTCAGGAGGCAGGTCAGGCTGTCTGGTACTCCCATCTCTTTCAGAATTTTCCACAGTTTACTGTAATCCACCCAGTCAAAGGCTTTGGCATAGTCAATAAAGCAGAAATAGATGTTTTTCTGGAACTCTCTTGCTTTTTCGAAAATCCAGCAGATGCTGGCAATTTGATCTCTGGTTCCTCTACCTTTTCTAAAATCAGCTTGAACATCTGGAAGTTCATGGTTCACATATTGCTAAAGCCTGGCTTGGAGAATTTTGAGCATTACTTTGCTAGTATGTGAGATGAGTGCAATTGTGCTGTAGTTTGAGCATTCTTTGGCATTGCCTTTCTTAGGGATTGGAATGAAAAATGACCTTTTCCAGTCCTGTGGCCACTGCTGAGTTTTCCAAATTTGCTGGCAGATTGAGTGTAGCACTTTCACAGCATCATCTTTCAGGATTTGAAAGAGCTCAACTGGGATTCCATCACCTCCACTAGCTTTGTTTGTAGTGATGCTTCCTAAGGCCCACTTGACTTCACATTCTAGGATGTGTGGCTCTAGGTGAGTGATCACACCATCGTGATTATCTGGGTCATGAAGATCTTTTTTGTATAGTTCTTCTGGGTATTCATTCTTGCCACCTCTTCTTAGGTAAAACACCATTAGGTAAAAACACCATTAGGTAAAAACTAAGGCAACAAGAATGAACTGTGGATATTATTGTTGATTATTATTGAAACTGCCTGCAATGCAGAAGACCCCAGTTTGATTCCTGGGTCGGGAAGATCCTCTGGAGAAGAGATAGGCTGCCCACTCTAGTATTCTTGAGCTTCCCTTGTGGTTCAGCTGGTAAAGAATCTGCCTGCAATGCGGGAGACCTGGGTTTGATCCCTGGGTTGGGAAGATCCCCTGGATAAAGGAAAGGTTACCCACTCAGTATTCTGGCCTATTCCAAGGACTATAAAGTTCATGGGGTTGCAAAGTCTGACACAACTGAGCATCTTTCACTTTCATTATTGTTGGTGATGATAATGGTGATGATGGTGCTGCTGTTGATAGAAGTATGATTATCACAGTGGTGGGGGTGGATGGTAGAGATAACAAAAAGTGAGAGTAATGTAACATGTACTTGTGTGTGATTCAGATGATGTGTCATTCAGTTAGCTGCGTCCTACTCTTTGTGACTCCATGGACTATAGCTGGTCAGGCTCCTCTGTCCATGGGATTTCCCAGGCAAGAATACTGGAGTGGGTAGCCATTCCTTTCTCCAGGATATCTTTCCGACCCAGGGATTGAACCTGGGTTTCCTGCATTGCAGGCAGATTCTTTACCAACTGAGCTACCAGGGAATCCCATTATTGTTGATGAAATTATGATTACATTGGTGGTGGTGCCTGCTGGAGCCAACAGACAAGTGAGAGTAATTAACACATACTGCGGAATTTTTCATTCATTTGTGCAGAATTCAGATACCCAGAATCAGAGCCTGCAGTTCAACTTCATCCTTCCTGGTGCCCCTACACATCTGAATTATGATAACTTGCATCCTACCAAATGTAAGAAAAAAATTAATAAACAGAAAGCTCAGTTAAATGAAGTTGAAAGCCTAGAGTGTGAGATCTCACACTCTGTGATAATAGCACAGTCCAACAGAAAGAAAAAAGACTCCTCTACTTTCCTGGCAACAGTTCTGCTCAATGCTCCATGGTGAGCTAAATGGGAAGGGAATATAAAATGAGGGCATATATGTACTTACCCACTGTCACTTCCCATCACAACTTGGTAGAGACTAACCCTAAGCCACTGCCATATTCTTCAAGTACCTCATTCCTCTCCATATTCCCTTGTCTCAGCAGAAGCCCTGATCATTTACCAACTGGAGAAAATAGAAGTCATCGAAATAAAGATTTATATATTTCTTCTGTTTGTTCCAAGTGTTCTCAGTTTCAGCACCAGGTAAAATGTAAGCCCCTAACCACTGACAACCAGACTTTTCATGTCATACCGTGTTAGCATCCTCAATCCTCATCACTTGTTCAATTACACAATAAGCCCCAGCCATGCACATACATAGGTCAGTCCCTTGGTATATGGACCATAAACGTTGTCTCACAGAAAAACCTACTCTTCTCTTGTTCCACCAAATACACACACACACACACACACACACACACACACACCTCTATTGGATTATAGCTGGAACTAAATTTGTTCACTCAATCAAAAAATAGGTAAGGGGGCCTTTCCTATTGGTCTAGAGGTTAAGAATCTGCCTTGCAGTGAAGGGGCTGCAGGTTCAATCCCTAATCGGAGAACTAAGATCCCACAACTAGAGACCCCATGTGCTGCAATGAAAGATCCTGCTTTTGGGATCAAAGATCCCACCTGCCACAACTAAGACCTGATACAGTCAAATAAATAACTTAAATAATTAAAAAAGAAAAAGGGAAAGTGCAAAATAATGCTCTTAATTGCAAGGGAAAGAAATTTTACCTAACATAAGCTAAGAAGAAATTTTTTGTGGGGGAAAGTAATTTATTTGACCTTGCATCTTTGAAGAAAAATTTGAACCATCAAACCTTGGAAAGGACAACTATCTAGTCCAATCTTCAGTTTTTGGAAGCAGCAACCACAGAGCAGTGGCTGATGGGAAATAATGTTGTTCAACCATCTCCAACCATTGCCCATCCTTATATCATTTCTCCAGATTTAAATTCATGAGAGATGGTCTAAACTGGCCAAATATGGATTTCTCCAATAGCAGTAGCTCAGCTGGTAAAGAATCTGTCTGCAGTGCAGGAGACCTGGGATCGATGCCTGGGTTGGGAAGATGCCCTGGAGAAGGGAAAGGCTACCCACTCCAGTGTTCTGGCCTAGAGAATTCCATGGATTATACAGTCCATGGGGTCATAAAGAGTCGCACACGACTGAGCATCTTTCACTTCACTCACCAGTAGCAGATCCAGACTCAAAGGGTTGGGTGCTTATAACCTATTTGGGAGATGATGCCAGGAACTAACGGAGAAGGCAGTGGCAACCCACTCCAGTGTTCTTGCCTGGAGAATCCCAGGGACAGGGGAGCCTGGTGGGCTGCCGTCTATGGGGTCGCACAGAGTCAGACACGACTGAAGTGACTTAGCAGCAGTAGCAGCAGCCAGGAACTAAGCATAAGAGAGAAAATAGATAGTGAAGGAGGGAAAGTAGAAAAGAGTCTCTAATAAACCACATAGAACAACTTCTGAATCATCCTTTTGGAGGGTGGGAAGCTGAAAATGTATTTCCAGACTGCAAAGCCCCATGAAAGTGTTGTGAAAGTGTAGTCTCTCAGTCATGCCTGACTCTTTGCAACCCCATGGACTGTAACCCGCCAGACTCCTCTGTCCATGGAATTCTCCAGGCAAGAATACTGGGGTGGGTAGCTATTCCCTTCTCCAGGGGATCTTTCTGACCTAGGGATCACAGCAGGGTCTCCTGCATTGCAGGCAGATTCTTTACCATCTGAGGCACGAGAGAAGCTAGGCCTCATGGTTTGAAATTTTTTCCAAGTGCATCACTATCTTGTGACTCTGTATTGCTCTGGTTTGCAAACAAATGGGTTTCCATGGTGGGAAACTTGCAAGGGTTGTGGGGAGGTAGGACAAGAACAACTGTAGAATCCATTTCAGTAAGTTAGCATGTCTCCTTTAAAGAATCCCACTGAGACTACATGCATGAACCAGGACTATTTCTCCAGAAAAAATGAAATTGTTGTTACTGAAAGAAGGGAGAATAAATTTGGGGCAGACAAGATTATCAGATACACATCTCAGAGAAGGTAATCAGTAGATAAGAGATGTTCAGAAAAAACATGCTTTGGGAGGTCTGTAGGGTGAAAGATTTTTTTTTTTTTTTGCCCCACCATATAGCATGTAGGATCTTAGTTCCCTGATCAGGGATTGAACTTAAGTCCCCTGAACTATGAGCATGGAATCTTAACCACTGGTCCACCAGCAAAGTCCTAGTGAAAGATTTTATCCAATGAGGGAAATCATGGGAAGGTTCATGAAGAAGTTGGTTTTTTGTTGATCAAATGCACTCTTCTGATCCAAAATAACAAAGTCTTCATTCCTGTTGTCTCCTCTCCAAGCATCCAATGTATATACAAGTCATACTAGATTACCACGACCACTGTATGATTCAAAAATAATTTATGTGAATTTAACAAATCATTAGTGAGGTGTGTTTGCTTTGATATCCTTGATTCTATTTTTGTGTGAATAATTGCTAATTTAATTCAAATTCCTGTGTGGAAAAAAATGTGCTAATGGCTAGACAGACTTAGGTTTCCATGGCAACATATTGCTCTCAAGGATCAAGTGGAATATTAAAGTAGTGGCTTACTAGGTGGCACAGGTTTATTTTTAATGTATTACATATGTAATATATAACAACAGTAATATGGTTCATGAGTTAGGATCTCTGATATACCATCTAGAGCAAAGAGGGAGGTTGTTTTTTTAAAAGCATTTTTCACTTTGTCAAGAGTTGCTTAAAAGCTGTAGATATATTATTTTTTATCCATGTGTATTCTTTTACCTCTGTGTAGCTGAACATACATAAATACAAAGGATATTTGCCTTGTCCTTCAGAAGTCAGCAAAAGCCTGGGAAGAAGGGAACAATACCAAATGAGCATCTGAAATTCTGTCATTGAAATATGCTCTGGGCTTAATATTCCAAAGTCTCTGGGATCTCATTATTCTATTTTATATCCAAATAGGATTATACAAGCTTCTTTTAAGCATGATCTTTGCTTTTCATTCTCCAAACCTTTGAATAAGTTGTACCTTCTTCCATTGCTACATTGCTTGGTAAGAGTTTCCCAAATTCACGGGCCAGTAGAAATGTTCCATTCTCTGTCCTCCTAGGTCTTCTTCAAAGACCTGATGAGAAATCTCTGGCCCTCTTGCTGCACTTGATGTGTTTCTCTGCTGGCCATACTGAGCTGGTGGTCCCAATGTCAACAAACGTTAGTGATACTTCTCAAACATTTGATCTCATACTTTAAGTCTTTTCTCCCACCTATAATATAACATTATAATGAAGGGTATTAAAATCAGAGTGATGAGCTGTGAATCCTATCTTCTCCTTCATTCATTTCCTATGTGTCCCTGAGAAAGAAATGTAACCTTACTAAGCCTTTGTATTCTAACCTATAAAATGGAGTTAATAATAGTTCTTATTTCATAGAGCTGCAAAGATAAAATGCTAATTGATTATGATGATGACAACAAGGACAAAGGAGAGGGTAGTATAACTAGATGAGTTCAGATGTGTGTATGTGTGCAAACATTAATGCCTGATATGAATGAGTGCATCTCCTGAAACCCATTGAGCATTTGTTAATTGTCTCATTGTAATGGCCTCAGGGAAAAAGATAAACACAGTGGGTGCTTAAAATCCTGTAGAGATGCTTCATTCTATCAAAATTAAATTACTTCCTAGTTTAGAATGTAAACAAATTTCTTTCATTTTCTTCTGTCGTTTCCTAGATTTTGCAGTTCTCTCACACTTCCATGTTTTTCCACTTGTAGTTCCTTTTCCAAGGAATTTCTTTTTCAGTTTTTTTCCCCATTCTATCCTCTAATGCTCCCTCAAGATTTAGCTCAGTGATTACCATTCCCCTCCACTGGCCAAGTTTCTCTGATCCACCCTCCTCCAAGACTTGGCAAAAAATCTCTTCGTTTTTGCGGCTGCCTTTTGTATATCTGTCAGTACAGTTTTTTTCTGGATTTTAATTAATATGTTACTTAACTTTTAGTGCAAATAAATAATTACTTCTTTGTCTCTATAGCTTCAGCATTTAGCCCTGTACCTGGCACTTAATAGAAACTCAATAAAAAACACATACATTGATGAATGTAATAGTCTTTGGTATTATTTGACAAAGGTGGCAAATAAGACTATATTGTTCGGCAAATTTCTACTCCCTCTTCCCTCACCCTCATGAAGAAATGCATTTCCTTGCCTCAATAACAGTAGTTTGCTAATACAACTTACTTTGGATATTAGTTGGTATGGCACAAGCAAAGGCCAGAAATATGTTTGTGTGATGTGGTTCTTATTTTGCATTCCTGCCTTTTGTCATGATTTAAAAACAAACAAACAAACATGGGTTTGATAATTACTAGCTCCAAGGAGGAAGAGAAACATACAGAGTGGATCTATGCCTACCAAACAACTCCGAAGCCAACCTTCATCCAAGCCAGTCCAGATCAGCCAACTTCCACCTGACCTTACAGACACGTGAAGGTACCTACCCTCTTTTTGTTGTACGTCCCTGGTTTGGGGGTTGGTTGATTGGGCAGCATTTTTGTTGATATAGTAAATTGAGACGAAAATTGGTAGCAAACCATGTAGCACTGTCATAACTGAACCTAAACTGCGTGAAACTGGCTTTGGAAATGATTAGCAGGATGGAGGTTGGAAAATGTCAACTTATGTTATGTAGGGGGGATCATTAGAGAAAGCTGTTGCTTGTGAAAAGTGGAAGATAGGAAGATGTACCTAATTTATTTCAGCACCCAGGCAGATTCATTTAAGAAAACAATGTTGATTCTGTACGTTGACTTTTGCTAGCCTCATTTTATCACCAGCTATCTACATTACACACGGTAGTGTATATATATATATATATAGCAATCTTATTCTCCCAACTCATCCCATCCTGCCCCCCACACCCCTTGTGTCCACAGCTCTGTTCTCTACATCTGTGTCTCTATTCTTGCCCTGCAAATAGGTTCATCAGTACCATTTTCTAGATTCCACATGTATGCCTTAATATACCATACTTTTAGACTCTGTGTAACTTGAAACTAGACTCACTTACTGTTTGACGATCACAATTAATTTGCTGATTGTGTGCTTTATAAAGAAGAGCCAAAAGTTTTCTTCATCTTGGCCTCCTGAACTCTGTCTGGATACTGGCAGAGTCGAGGGGGATGGAGACGACTTGCTAACCTGTCAAGTGGATGTTCTCTCCACTCTCTGCCTTTTGCATGAGTGAGATTAAAAAAAAAAGGCTCAGAGAGGTCAGGCCCCTCAGCTACAGTTTAAGTGTTGGTATTTGGATGCAGATCCTGGGGATGCATATTCAAAGCTCATGAATTTTCTATCAGGTCATTTTATTTCAATATGTTTCCTCGATTTGGCCAGATAAATCAGATGTTTCTTAATATTTTCCTTTTTAATCAGTTGGATCTGTTAATCCACTTCTTAGCTCTCCATTACAAAAAGATAACTTACATAGTAGATGATAATGTAAGACTCTGTAATTGCCATGAAACAACTCCATCACACACTAAGTTTAAAAAATTAGGGACACATATGCAAGTATGTGGTTTCTGGTAGTGGCTCAGATGGTAAAGAATCTGCCTGCAACGCAAGAGACCTAGGTACGATCCCTGGGTTGGGAAGATCCTCTGGAGAAGGGAATGGCAACCCCCTCCAGTATTCTTGCCTGGAGAATTCCATGTACAGAGGAGCCTGGCCAGCTACCTAAGAATCAGATATGACTGAGGCAACTAACACTTTCATTATGCAGGTATGTTATGCAAAGTTGCATTTTGATAAAAATCCACTGTGTGCTTGTGTCTGCCTGTCAGCCTGAGTTCCCAAAGGTATTTACATAAATGTTAATAATGTTTCTTTCTAAATGGCATGATCACAGGTCACTTTTAGCTGTCTTTTCCTTTTCCTGTTCTGAATGATCTACTTATTTATGGAACAACTTCTATGTTTCACTTTTACAAACAGATGAAACAGTAAAGTTATTTCCATTTCAGGAAGAAAACATCTAGACATATTTGGTCCTTTGTGAATTGATATTTCAGTGTTTTAGGAGAAGCCTGGAGATTAGGTAAATCTAGAAAAGCTGCTTGAAATGAAAAAAATTGCTAAGTGAGATCCTCACACGCATCCTGGTTAATTAGTTCAGTTTCCTGTTCACCTGTGTCCAGGTGTGATTTCTGATTCAACTTGGTCTCTGTTATAACAGTCGTTTCATGTGTACAACTTTTTACAGTCTACAAGGCCCTTTTCCTGATCTTTTCTATCAAAACAAACACCCTCTCTATAAGGAATAAGGCCAGACATTGTATATTTTTATATTTAGGTCAAGGAAGTGAGATTGAGAGAGGTTAAATGTCTTGCCAAGTCTCATACTAAGTCGAACGATGGGCTGGTGAGGAACACTGAAAAAGAGAGTCAATAAAGGTCAATACAGGTTCATAACTACTGCCTTTGCAATTTGCTTTATTTTCTCAGGCTCCCCCCCACAGCAGAATTAGATACTCCCTCCTCTAATAAATATTGCACATACCTGTCATCCTAATAAGCATTTGTTTACATGACTCCTTGACAGAAGATAGCATTTCAGTTCCACAGAGCTTATCTCATTACCTGGCATGCAGCAAGTTCCCGACAAATGTTCATTGAATTAATATATCTCTTGTATCCTGGAGACCCTTGATGCAAAAGCAATTATGAAAAAGAAGCACAAGTTATACCTCAGAAATATTATGAATTTGGTTCCAGATCACCATAATAAAGCAAATACCACAATAAAGCAAGTTGCACACTTTTTTCGTTTTCCCAGTGCATGTAACAGTTATGTTTACAGCATACTAGGGCTTCTCTGGTGACTCAGAAGTTAAAGCATCTGCCTGCAATGCGGGAGAGGTGGGTTCGATTCCTGGGTTGGGAAGATCCCCTGGAGAAGGAAATGGCAACCCACTCCAGTATTCTTGCCTGGAGAACTCCATGGACGGAGGAGCCTGGTGGGCTACAGTCCACCGGGTCGCAAAGAGTTGGACATGACTGAGCAACTTCACTTCACTATAGTCTCTTAAAGATGAAATAACATCGTGTCTAAAAGTACACATGAAAGTCAAAGTCACTCAGTCGTGTCCAACTCTTTGTGACTCCATGGACTGTCTCACTAGGTTCCTCTGTCCATGGAATTCTCCAGGCAAGATTACTGGAGTGGGTTGCCATTCCCTTCTCCAGACCCAGGGATCAAACCTGAGTCTCCTGAGTTGCAGGCGGATTCTTTACCATGTAAGCCAGCAGGGAAGCCCACTTACTTTAAAAATACTTTACTGCTAAAAAATGCTATTATCCAAGTCCTCAGCAAGTTGTAATCCTTTTGCTGGTGGAGGGTTTTACCTGTGTTGATGTCTTCTGATTGCTCAGGATGGTGGTTGCTGAAGGTTGGGGTGGCTGTGGCAATTTCTTAAAATAAGACAACAATGAAATTTTTGCATCGCTCGACTCTGTTCAGGAATGATTAGCATGCAATGCTGATTTATAGCATTTTCAGATTTACCTATGGTAAATCTTCTTTCAAAATTTAAGTCAATCCTCTCAAGCCTTGCTGCTGGCTTTATTAACTAAATTCATGTAGTACCCTAAATCCTTTGTTGTCATTTCAACAATCTTCAGGGTATTTTCACCAGGAATAGATTTCATCTCAAGAAGCCACTTTCTTTCCTTCTTTATCCATAAAGAATAACTCCTCATCCATTCAAGTTTTACCGTGGGAGTGCAACAACTCAGTCATGTCTTTGAGCTCCACTTCTAATTCTAGTTCTCTTGCTGTTCCTACCACATCTGTAGCTACTTCCTCCCCTGAAGTCAGAGATGACTGTGCATTTTCTGCATGTAGCCATTCCCCACTTCTGTCTATAAAAGCTCTTGCCCCACTGGTTGCCAGAGGTGGGGGGGAGTGGGCCTTTGGACAGATATCTGTCCTCTCCCATCAGTCGCCGGATTCTGAAATAGAGCAAACTTTCCTTTCCGCCCACCCAGCCTGTCTATTGACTCTTGAGTGGTGAGCAGCTGGACCCCATCTTTCAGTAACATTCTGTCTTCCTTCCCTCCTCTCCTCAGGGTAAGCTGCTGTGCATTGGGGAACAGACTGGATGGCCCCCACAGTCCCTTTCAGAACTAATGTTCTATTCTAAGTTTAGCTGGGCAAATAGAGTCTGCTGAGAGTCACAGAGCTACATTATGCAGCTTTGGATGGGAAAGGGTTTTGAGGGAATTAAGAAATCAGCTGAGCAGTGCTGAGTGGGCCACGAATAGGAGAATGCTGGCAGATCATTTGAGACACCGTAATAAAAGTGGAAGCAGATTAAAGTTCTTCTAAAAGAGATGTCAGCAAAAACAAAAAAGAAAAACATGGACATGCCTAGAGGCTGTAAGGGACTCGCCCAAAAGTTTATAGGTAAGAGAAACACTGCCAGATCCTAGGAGATGTGAACCTACTATCGAGAAATAAATGTGCTAGAGAAGTAGCCAATCAGGGCCATATCAACCCAATGAAACCAGGCTAGGGAATACTAAAATCAGGTGGAGCCCTTCTTTCACGTGGTGGAGTTTGCAACCCATCCAATGGAACAGTGAAGGAAGGAAGGTGCTCTGTGGTCCCCGCTAAGAACCTTGAGCTTTGTGTGAGGGTCGAGGGGAGTCAGTGAGAACATTCTCTATTCTGCTTTCTTTTTTAAAAAGACTTTTCTATTGAAAAAAATAAAATTATTGATTTTGGGTGTGCTGGGTCCTCGTTGTGCACTGGCTTTCCTCTGGCTGTGGAGAGCAGGGGCATGTGTGTTTCCGTAGTCGTGGCTCCCGGGCTGAGTTTGTCCGTGTCGTGTGGGAACTTCCCGGATCAGGGGTCAGCCCGTCTCCTGCACTGGCAGACAGATTCTTTACCACTGAGTAATCAGGGAAGCCCTCTACTCTCTGTTCAACTGCTTGTTTTCAGAACTTAAGCTCCAAAACATGATGTGGTTTCTCATTTGATCCTTTCCGATTTTCCTTGGTTTCTTTATAAGTTATTGTTTTTTCTTGTTTGCCTCCAAATTCTTCATAAATATATATGGTGACGGTGGTGGTTTAGTGGCTAAGTCATGTTTGACTCTTGTGACCCTATGAACTGTATAGCCTGCCAGGCTGCTCTGTCCATGGGATTCTCCAGGCAAGAACACTGGAGTAGGTTGCCATTTCCTTCTCCAGGGGATCTTCCCCACCCAAAGATCGAACCCAGGTCTCCTGCATTGCAGGTGGATTCTTTACCAACTGAGCCACCGGGAAAGACCTGTATATGTGTGATAAGACTCAAAAATACCTAGATTTACTCATCTGTCTTTATTGATTTCCCCAGTTAGTAATTGTGTAAAACAGAAGGAAAGCCTTTGAGTATATGTGAACTGATCGTAGGAGATTACTTCACTTCTAAAGAGCTTATCTCAATGTTTCCTCCTTTAGCAAGACTTCTTGGCAGCTGGGGACTCTGGGACTTCTTCCTGCCACATATGAACCACAAATAGACAAGGACTATAAGGGTTTGGAAGAAGGTACTCAAGGTCCCAGGTAAGTGGACAGGGAGTGCTGAGATGCTGTTCCTTGAGGATCAGTCAGCTTTTAGCTATCATCTTATTCAAGTCAGCATGAAAGAGTTTGAGGTTCTGCTGTTTTGTAAAGAGGCTGTTTTCAAAGAATCTCCAAGTACTTCTGCTTGCAAAACGGCTCCACATGTGCTCTATCCAGAGCAGGACAGTCTTAGCAGACAGTCTCTTATAAAGAGTCTATGGCCTCATCTGAAATTAGGCTGATGATAAGCTATTCATAACTTTTTCATTTGTAATAAAGTCATGCTTCTCTTTCAAGGGGCTCACCCTTAGGGTAAATGACCTTTCTGACAACACAGCTTTGACTGGCATGGCACTGGACTGAAATCAAGAGACTCAAGATCTACCCATGGCTAAAGAGCTTACCATTCTCTGACCTCGGTAAGTCATGCTTCTTCCTTGAGCTGAAATTATTTCAGTAAGATCAGGTGGGTAGACCTGATGACTTCCAGTTCACACCTACCTAGTAAAAGTCTATTGACATATCTAATTTTTGGCTAGTCTTGTTTTCTAATTTTATATATCTCAAATGAGAATCAATTGCAGAGGACAAATCTAGCTGAAAATTCAACTGTGTAGTTTAACAGATGAGGAAAATGGTGACTACAGTGAACACACACACACACACACACACACACACACACACACATGCCCCTGATGGATTGGGAAATAATACCTTCTGAGAATAAATATGTCAGAACTTGAGCAGGGGTTTTATTAAATTGCTGTGCCGTTGTCACACTCAACCAAGTAAGAAGATAGAAGGAAAACTACCATAATTTCTTATTTAATCTGTGGCACATATATCAAAATTCTTACTCTCTCATCTCATGCATAGATTTTATTGTGAGAGATCTTTGTGTGTTGTTTTGTTACTCTTTGTCTGTCTTACTAAACTTTTTAAAACATATTTTACAACTTGTGCACTTCTCTCTCTATATATATGTATGTATACACATATTCCATATATATATATTATACATATATATCTATATACATATATGCCTATATATATGTGTGTGTATATATATATATTTTATTTTTTTCCCCTTGGCCATGTGAGGCATGCAAGATCTTAGCTCCCAACCAGGGGTTGAACCTGTAGTTCCTGCAGTGGAATTGTGCCATCTTAAAAACTGAACCACCAGGGAAGTCCCTCTCTTATTAAACTTTAAGCTGAACAAAGGTGGGGAATCTCTCAGACATTATTGTATCTTTAATGCCCTGCCAGTTTGCAGTACCTGTGCTCAATATGGTTGAATTAAATCAACTTCTTCAGTGATTCTTGGAGTTCACCATTGACAAATACAGAAAGTGAGAATCCATGGAATCAGATATCAACCCCGGAACAGAAAGAGATGCAGTTAGGCTCTCTGAAGCTAAATGTTCCTGATTCTCATCTACTTTCATTCCACTAAGCCATTCTCTCTTGTAAGGTTATTATTTAATGTAGCCAAGTTCTTGAACTTGAGGGACTCAAAAAATGTTTTGGCCATGTGATATGTGGGATCTTAGTTTCCCGACTGGGGATCAAACCACAACCCCTGCACTGGAAGCACAGAGTTCTAACCACTAAACTGCCGGGGAAGTCCCCGAGGGACTTTAAACTGCATACAGAAAACCCGATTTGCTCCAACTGCTCTCACCAGGAAGCTCATTTCCAACACTAGCTTATATCAATAATTCTGCCACCATGTCATCAGTTCATCCTGTGTTTAAGACTTCGATCACTTTAATACTAATAACTTTGGGGTTCTCACAAGTAAATTATCAAACATTATTCTTTTACTTAAATGAAACAACTTATTCAGCAGCACTGTTTCTTTTCTTTGAGGAGTTTAAATACCAATCACTATGGAGAAACAGGGGACAAGGCAATGGCACCCCACCCCAGTACTCCTGCCTGGAAAATCCCATGGACAGAGGAGCCTGATAGGCTGCAGTCCATGGGGTCGAGGAGGGTGGGACACGACTGAGCGACTTCACTTTCACTTTTCAGTGTCATGCACTGGAGAAGGAAATGGCAACCCACTCCAGTGTTCTTGCCTGGAGAATCCGAGGGATGGGGGAGCCTGGTGGGCTGCCGTCTATGGGGTGGCACAGAGTCGGACACGACTGAAGGGACTTAGCAATAGCAGCAGCATGGAGAAACAGATGGGTGAGTGAAAATCAGGAATATGGAGAAATTAAGAAATGGAAAACAATCTAGCATGGCTCTCACCAGAATAGCACTTTTGTTTCCCTCTTAATACCCTTCTGCTCTTGTCCCTGGGATCCAGATCACTAGCTGGTAAGCCTTAGCACCCCATCAAGGGTGTGCATGACTACACTCTTCAAGACAGAAAAGTTGTCAGCATTTTAAGACAGTCAACCTCTGATGGGAACAAAATGCTGCTATTTGGAGATTTGGGGTTCTGTTCAGCAACCTCAGGTCACCTTTTTTAAAAAAAGGTGGTTGTGAGATCACTAAGTTACATACATAAATACTTTAGTGAAATTAAATTAAGACAAAAGGAAAAATTTTTTCCCATGGGGAGACATTTAAGTAAAGATATACTTCTCATTAGGCTCATCTGACTTTTAAAATTCTTCTTTTTACCTCCTTTTTAAAATTAAAATGTAGTTGATTTACAGTGTTGTGCTAATTACTGCTTTACAGCAAAGTGAGTCAGTTATATACACATATATACATATATATGTATGCTGCTGCTGCCGCCGCTAAGTCACTTCAGTCATGTCCGACTCTGTGCGACCACAGAGACAGCAGTCCACCAGGCTCCCCCGTCCCTGGGTTTCTCCAGGCAAGAACACTGGAGTGGGTTGCCATTTCCTTCTCCAATGCATGAAAGTGAAAAGGGAAAGTGAAGTCGCTCAGTCGTGTCCAACTCTTTGCAACCCCATGCACTGCAGCCTACCAGGCTCCTCCATCCATGGGATCTTCCAGGCAAGAGTACTGGAGTGGGATGCCATTGCCTTCTCCAACATATGTGTATATATACATTCTTTTTTATATTTCTCTTCCATTATAGTTTATCCCAGGAGATTGGATAGAGTGAAAGGGAATGGAAAATGCTTTATAATCCTATAACCATAATATTCTATGACTCAATAATTTCTTTTTATACATGGTATATTGGTAGTCAGAATTGAGAAAGTTTTTTGTTTCCAGATGAATTGGATTCACTATATGGAGTAGAAAGTTTAGCATTCCTAGAAGTGTTCAACCATAAACAAGATCATTTTTGGCAAATAGATTATAGAGGTCATTCAGTGGTTCTCAAATGTGGTCCATGATTCATAAACTTGAGAATCACCTGGAGTGTTGTTTGTTAAATAGTATTAATTAAGATCTCTGGTGATACAGTTCAGAGATATATGTTTTAAATAATTTGATAGGGAAATTCTGATATAGACTAAAATCTGAGACTTCTTGTGAGGTGGATTGAATATGATGAGAATTAATCTGATTTTAGGCCATATTTCTCCCCTTCCTTTATATTTTCCTTCAAATAATTCTGTTTGTTCGACAAAAGTAAGGGTGGAGTATTACATCAACCAGGACTCCTTAAAAAATAAACAAACAGCTACCTTAGAACTTAGAGCTATATAGACAGTTGACCCTTGAACAATGCAAGAGTTGGGGTGCTGACCCTCCACAGCTGAAAATATAACTTCACAGTCACCCCTCTGTATCTGCAGTTCTGCATCTGTGAATTCAACCAACTGAGGACCATGTAATACCTACTGTAATAATTACTTCATACTTTTTTATAAAAAAAGAAATCCACGTCTAAGTGGACCCATGCAATTCAAACTTGTGATGTCAGAGAGTCAACTGTGTTGTTTAGTAGCTAAGTCGGGTTCAACTCCTTTTTGACCCAATGGACTATAGCCCACCAGGCTCTTCCATCCATGAGATTTCCCAGGCAAGAGTAATGGAGTATGTTCCCATTTTCTTCTCCAGGGGATCTTCTGACACAGGGATCACACGCACATCTTCTGCTTTGGCAGGTGAATTCTTTATCATTGAGACACCAAGGAAGACCAAGAGTCAACTGTGTACATATATATAGTCCAAAGACTTGAGAAGAGGGACTCAAACATATATCTGTACATTAATGTTCATAGCACCATTATTCACAAAAGTCAAAGGTGGAAAAACTCAAGTGATGATCAACAAATTAATAGATACACAAATTGTGTTTCATACATACTATGGAATATTTTTCATTCATAAACAGGAATGGAAATTCTATATAGGCTGCAACAGAGATGAGCCTTAAAGATGTAAACTAGGTGAAATAAACCAGACACTAAAAGCCAAACACTGCAAGTCCCACTCATATGAGGCACCTGCAATTGGCAAATTCACAGAGATAGAAAAGTAGAATAGGGTTACCAGGGCCTGGGAGGAGTGAGGAACGTAGAGTTTTTATTCAGTGAGTACAGAGTTTCAGTTTGGGATGATGAGAACTTTTGGGTGTGGGTATAGGTGATGATTTTACAACATTGCATGCTAAGTTGCTTCAGCTCTGTCCAACTCTGTGACACCATGGACTGTAGCCCAGCAGGCTCCTCAGTCCATGGGATTCTCCAGGCAAGAATACTGGAGTGGGTTGCCATGTGCTTGTCCTGGGGATCTTCCCGACACAGGGATCAAACTTGAGTGTCCTGTATTTCCCACGTTGCAGGCAGGTTCTTTACCACCTGGGAATTAACTTAGCACTACTAAACTGTGCACTTACAGATGGGTAAAATGATAAATATTATGCTATATAATTCCATCCCTGGTTGGGGAACTAAGATCCCGCATGCCAGAGAGTGAAAGCGTTACTCGCTCAGTAGTGTCCAATTCAAACCCCATGGGCTGCAACCCAACAGGCTCCTCTGTCCATGGGATTTCCCAGGCAAGAACACTACTCCCTTCTCTATGGGATCTTCTCGACTCAAGGGTCAAACTTGGGTCTCCTGGATTGCAGGCAGATTCTTTACTGTCTGAACCACCACATGCCACAGGGCAATGAAACCCAAGTGCCATAACTATGCAGCCAAAAAAATTTTAAACTTTTAAAAAAAGATTTGGAAAAAGAAAAAAAAAATCCTGCACTTACAGTGAGTAGGCGAGTTTTGTGAAAAAGACTATTTTAGCTTAATCAACTTTCATTACAAAAGAAGAGTACTGTGACTACTCTAGCTCCAAATACCTGATGGGTTGAACGTCCCTTCAGGCAAGCCCGCATCTTCAAAACATTGGATGAGAGAGTGAGGCAGGCAGAAGAATGTCCCAGGACCATCCCTGCACTGTCTTTCTGTTAACACTTCCAGATCTTCTCTTAACATGTTCCCTCACTCAGTTTTCTGCATGGCAGGTATTACTCCCTGATTATATATTTGGTGCAGGCATGGGTGCTCAGTAAAGTCCGACTCTTTGCGACCCCATGGACTGTAGCCCACCAGGCTCTGTCTATGGGATTTCCCAGGCAAGAATACTGGAGTGGGTTCCCATTTCCTCCTCCAGGGGATCTTCCTGACCCAGGGATCAAATTGGTGTCTCCTGCGTTGGCAGGCGAATTCTTCACCACTGCACCACCTGGGCATGTGATTATACACTTATTTGTTTACTTAAAATGAATTGAGGAAAAGAGTTTTGTTCAGTTTACTGCTCTACTTAAAGCACTCAATACAGTGTGCCCAAATTTTGCTAACACAAAGCAGGCAGACTATACTTATTTGATGAAAGACTAAGTGCAAATTCATATTCTTAAAGGTCAACTTTCTTAAAGTTCCTCCAGCACCTCCTTCTCCCACAAAATAAAAATTATGTCTGAGTCAGAGGTTTCTGTAGAGTGCTACCTGCTGCCTTCTGTCATAGCAACTAAACAGATGCTATCATAAAAGATACAATGTTTGCTCATTTGTTTGCATTCTCACTGGATTCTCAACTCCTCAGAAACAGGAACTGTGCAAACTATTTGGTGAATAGTTACCGAATGAAAGAAAGCATAATTTGAAAAGTGGGATATAACCAAGAGTAAACACTAGCAAGTGAACTTAAGGTAGAACTTAATATTTTTCTTCTCTTACTCTCAGATTCAAGAAAGTACATTTGTTCTGATTTGTTGTCCTAGTTATGAAAGCTTCTTGCTTCTAGCAGAGAATATCTAGATTAAAAGATAAAGAATGAGATAAAGATGGATTGTAGGATGCTAAAAATATCTGGTATTGTCTTTTGAACAGTGTCAGTATAGTAGGATCTAAATTAATCCTGGATTATTAATATTTCATGGTAAATCATTTGACAGATAAATCAAAGGCCATATTAAAATTTTTGATCTTTATAAACTAGTTCTCAAGGTTCAGGTAAGTTCAAGTATATATGAATACAAAATGTGAGTGCATTTTAGAAAACTGTACACTGAAAATGTTAATTTTTTCTTA